>VMDR010000105.1:0-429171 GCA_007922815.1 Macrotus californicus | reverse complement strand
ACCTCCCCCTGTCTATCTTCTACCTACCATTTATGCTTCTCATTCCCTGTACCTTTTCCCCCTCTCTCCCCTCCCAGTCCCCTGATGATAACCCTCCATGTGATCTCCATTTCTGTGATTCTGTTCCTGTTCTAGTTGTTTGCTTAGTTTGTTTTTGTTTCTGTTTTTGTTTTAGGTTCGGTTGTTAATAACTGTGAGTTTGTTGTCATTTAACTGTTCATAGTTTTGATCTTCTTTTTCTTAGATAAGTCCCTTTAACATTTCATATAATAAGGGCTTGGTGATGATGAACTCCTTTAACTTGGCCTTATCTGGGAAGCACTTCATCTGCCCTTCCATTCTAAATGATAGCTTTGCTAGATAGAGTCATCTTGGATGTGGGCCCTTGCCTTTCATGACTTGGAATACTTCTTTCCAGCCCCTCCTTGCCTGAGTTTCTTTTGAGAAATCAGCTGACAGTCTTATGGGCACTCCTTTGTAGGTTACTGTCTCCTTTTCTCTTGCTGCTTTTAAGATTCTCTCTTTATCTTTAATCTTGGGTAATGTAATTATGATGTGCCTTGGTGTATTCCTCCTTGGGTCCTCCTGGACTCCCTAGAAGTCTATTTCCTTTGCCAGATTGGGGAAGTTCTCCTTCATTGTTTGTTCAAATAAGTTTTCAGTTTCTTTCTCTTCCTCTTCTCCTTCTGGCACCCCTATGATTCGGATGTTGGAATGTTTAAAGACGTCCTAGATGTTCTTAAGCCTCTCCTCATTTTTTTGAATTCTTGTTTCTTCATTGTGTTCTGGTTGAATGTTTCTTTCTTCCTTCTGGTCCACACCATTGATTTGAGTCCCGGTTTCCTTTCCATCACTGTTGGTTCCCTGTACATTTTCCTTTATTTCACTTAGCATAGCCTTCATTTGTTCATCTAATTTGTAACCAAATTCAACCAAGTCTGTGAGCATCCTGATTCCCAGTGTTTTGAACTGTGCATCTGATAGGTTGGCTATCTCTTCATTGCTTAGTTGTACTTTTTCTGGAGCTTTCATCTGTTTTTTCATTTGGGCCATTTTTTTTGTCTTGTTGTACCTGTTACATAGTAAGGGGTGGAACCTTAGGTGTTCACCAGGGCGGGGTGGCCATGTTGCTGCGTTGTGACGCTGTACGTGGGGGAGGGTCCGAGAGGGAACAATACCATTTGCTCTGCTCTCTGCCGGTTTTCAGTGACTTCCCCCACTACCCACAAGCAAATTGGGCCCTTCTGGTGCTGATTCCCAGGTGGGTGGGCTTGTGTACGTTCTAGGACCCTGTGGTCTCTCCGACGAGCTCTCCTGTGAGGCTGGGAGTTTCTCCTGCTGCCGCCCTCTCAACCCCCACAGGTGTTTTCAGTCAGAGGTTTGAGGCTTCATTTCCCTGCTGGGACCCTGGGTTGTGGGTCTGTCTCGCTCCCCAGTTGTTCCTCCCGGTTTATCTGCACGTGGGTGTGGGACCGCCCGGTCCGCCAGCCACTCCTTGCCATGAGTCCTCTCCACCCGGCAGCCCGTCTCCGCCCCTCCTACCAGTCTGGGTGAGTGTTTCTTCTTTAATTCCTTGGTTGTCTGACTTACATACAGTTTGATTTTCTGTCAGTTCTGGTTGTTTTTTGTTTTTAAATTTGTTGTTGTCCTTCTTTTGGTTGTGCGAGAAGGCACAGTATGTCTACCTACTCCTTCATCTTGGCCGGAAGTCCCCTGTTATTCAACAAGTTTTAAATAACTTTTTCTCTGAAAGTATGCACATCTTTGAAAGATATATTTCTAGGTACCCTAAGTGCCTAATAGATTTGTTGTTACTCTGAATGGTATTACTATTTTTATTTTTAGAGTTTAACTTTTTTGGACAGGCTGGTACAATGAACAGACAAGTCTATCACCTAGCTTCTGCAGGTACAACTGGCTCGTGGCTATTTTTGTCTTATCTGTGAATTATATCTTTTTTATAAGTTCCAGTGGATGTTTTCTTTTCAGTATAAATGAATGTTGCTTATTTTTGTATTTTGATTTTGTATTGAGCCGTCTTGCTTGATTTTTGTTCTAATGGTTTGTAGATTGACTTCATAGAAATCCTCAGAGAATTGTCACTAACTTTCCTTTCTCCAAATGTCTTTGTTGAGTTTTCCTCTCAAAGCTGTACCGTTAGCCTCGTGGGGTGAGTTGGGAGCTTCACATCTTCTTTTCCTGGGACAGCTGAGTGCGGCAGGTTGTTTTTTCTTGAACAGTTGTTGGAGCTTGTCTTTTTTCATCGGAAATTTGACAATTGAGTCAGTCCCCTCAAATGGCTGTAGTGCTATGCATAGTTTCTCCTCCTTTCTGGAATAATTCTGTTGTGTTTTTATCTGTTAGATCTCTTTTTTTTTTCTATTTCACTAAATCTGGTCCCTTCTTGGCATTTGTGTTGTTCTGTTTCTCTTCTTGCGTTCAAAGCTTTGCTCCTTCATTTTAAATCCCCCTTTTCTTCTGTTACACCCACAAAGGGTGAAGTTTCCCTCTGATTCCTGCGTTCACTGTTGCCCATATTTTGCTTTTAGTGTGACACCATCCCGTCCAGTGAGTCTCACAGTCCACAACTCACACTGTGATTTTGGGTCACTAACTTACTGAGACTCACGTTCTGACTGGAATGTGTGCGAGGGCGGAAGTGTGGGTGTTACTTTCCAAGTGCTTGAGTGAGGTGATCTTTATTATTTGCACCTGATTTTATTGCTCTGCATCAGAGAAAGTGGCCTGTGTCCTGTTGATTCTCCTATTTGAAGTTTTCTCTGTGACCCAATGCTTTGTAGTGTTTATAAAAATCACATGTGTGTTTGAAACTATGCACTAGTAAGTACTGGGGATAGCATTTTAGATATGTCAATCAGATTAAGCTTGTTAACTGATGTTAAATGTTCTATTATGATGAATTACATTTTTTTTTTTTTGGTTCAACAGTTCTGTTTCTAAGGGAGGTTTGAAGACTCTACCATAACCATGGATTTTCTATTTTCCTTGTAATTCTGTCAGTTTGGCATGATCCAATTTGAGGTTGATTTGTGGGATCCATTAAGCTGTGTATAGGTTCAGATTAGTCTAAGGCAAATATTGCTATATCAGTTTTCTTTTGGTCGATATTTTTCCTGGTGTATCTTTTCTATGTCTTTACTTTCAAATTTTCCATGTCAGTAAATTTCGCATGTGTCTGTTGTAAACAAAAAAGGAGCAGTTAGGTGTTTCAAGGATTTCGTTGAGCCAAGTTATCATGTTCATTTCTCATTATGGCAACTTTCCTGCACGTGGTTGTTGTAAGTTTAGTCTCCACCGTGCATGTGGCAAAGGCTTGAAGTTTTTATATATTTCCCTTGGGAGACTCCTTAACCCTCACCAGCCCTGTGGGTTTACCTGGCCGCTCTGCAGTCTCCATGGGGCATTTGGTAGAGTCACTCTAGGCCCTTGAACTTGGGAAGGGCAGTCCTGCGGGAGCCTCTCAGCTCCTGTCCCCATGTCATGTGCCTGAGCTCAGGCTTCCTGTCCTTACATCGCACCTCCTAGGCTGCGGGCCTGGACCGGCCGGCCCTCTTGCATTTCCGCAGGTCGGCAGGGTGTCAGTGCTCTGGCTGTAAATCCCCTCTATGTGTATAAATCCCATTCCTTTCCTTCCCTTTCTTTCCAGTTCTCTTAGGCATATACTGCTAACATGTGACGTTATATTTAGTATTTCTACGTAGTCGTAGCAGGAAGGTTTTCTCTCTGCTTCAGCTCAGTGCACCGTGCTTTCAGAACTGAAGTCCCCTTCCCACTGATTCTGTGGCTTAGTCCACAAGTCAATTGGCCTACTGTCCTCAGATTCTGCCAGGCACTTGGGACAGGACAGTCACAGGCACAGACCCTCACCCCTGGGCAGGCAGAGCAAATGGACTCTAGGATGTCCAGAAATCACGGGAGCTCATCTGGCCCCCTGACTCTCTGCTTCCAATGCCCCCCCAACTCGGTCACAGAAGCAAGTCAGCTGCTGTCCCGTGGGCACGTCCGTCTTCGCCGTGGTCGCTGCAGAGGGGAGACGTGCTGGGGTCGGGGCTGAGCTGAGCTTTGTCGGGGGAGGGAGCCATTAGCTGTTCCGATCGCCCTCTGGCTGAGGCAGAGTGACAACAGCTGGGAAACAAGGCCACATACCTCCCCAAAGCCACTCCTCTGCCAGCGGAGGTGCCACCAGAATTCCTGTCATGTGAGCCTTCCAGGAGCGTAAACTGAATGTGCTCCATTCTTTAAAGTTCCAGAACAGAGGGCGACTGTATAAATGGGCACGTAAAAGCCGATGATGGAAATGCTCACCCGACACCTTCATACATTTTGGAATGAGTGATGTGATCCCGTGTAGATTGATTTCTCCAGTGATTGATCTGGAAAAATCAGGTGTCTGATTCGTCACTAAAATTTGTATTCAGCTGACTCAATTCGTTCAGTTTTCCTTCCAGTTTCCTAGCAGGGAAAAATCCACCCCTTTAAGCCCGGTTTATTCACCTGCAGTGAACAATTGTCCTGAAGCTTCTTCTCACGATTACTCAGACGTCAGGCTCTCCTCTTTTTCTTGTGTCCACTCACCCTTGGAAAGCGTGTTTCATCCTTCATTTTCACTCAGTTCAGGCGAAGAACCAAGATTCTGGTTACGGAGGCACGGGGGGACAGGCATCTCAAAAGGGGAGGCAGAAGGGACCGGGCAGGAGGTGGCTGGAAAAGCCAAGCCAAGACAGCTGCTTGAAAGCCTGAAAAAAGTCCCTAACAGAAGCTGCCGCTTTTCTCACGGACATAAGTGCCAGCAAATAATGCGATGCCTTTATGTCCCGACACCCCGATTCCATGTGTGCACAGCGCATGTGTTCCTCGCTGTGGCAGAGAAGCTGAGAGGCTCCTGGACCAGAGGTCACGACTCCGCCTTAGACAGGGAAGGCCTGACTCAGAGTCCTGGCCTGGCCTCCCCACAGCCGAGTGGCCCGAGGAACCTGCTGCAGGTTTCTGGACCTCAGCTTCCTACGGGTCCGAGAAGAGGGAGGGTGCAGCAGCCTCCCTCCCTGGGCGGTGGTGAGCACAGCAAGAGGACAGTGTTGGGCAAAGCATCTTGTGATCTACGGCCCTCCCTTCAGGCGGAGGGAGGGCTGGGCAGGTGGGTCTAGTGTTAATGTCACCATTTCACAGGTGAGGAGACGAAGGCCCAGAGAATGGGCGGTTGGCTTTAGCCCCTGCATCTTGGAAGAGGCCGAGCTGGCCCAAAGCAGGTGGCTGATTTCCGAGGCCAAGTGATGAAGCACTGGGCTGCCGTGGGAAGGGCCACTCCTTCTGGGCGCCCTGGCAGGTGTGGAGCCTTCGAGGCCCTCCCGTCTTGTGTCCATCTGGGGGTTCCGGGGTTTGAGGAGCCAGCAGCTCGCCTCTCCAGGAAGGCCCTGAGCTAGAGCAGCACTTGAGACCTTCACAGTGTCGGTCCTGGAGACTTACCCTTGACCTTCAGGGACAGACAGGAAGTAAAGGACCAGGCGCCCATTTGCAGGGTCCAACCTCTGTGAGCTTTTGCTTCTACGTCAAAGGAGCCTGTGGACGTCACTAACGTGATTTACATCCAGGGAATCTCACTGCTCACTGATCGTCTGTCTTCTGCTCTTTCCCACAGATAAATGCAGGGCCTATCCCTGCTACCTCTGTCCGTGATGGCTTCAGAAATGCTACACTGTAAAGGCACGTACATGAGTGTATAGTTACCTGTCACTGTGTGACAAGCTGCCGCGACTCAGTGGTTCAGAATTACACACATTCATGATCTCACAGTTCTTGGGGGTCAGGAATGTGGGGACAGCTTAACTGGGTCTCCTGCTTCTGCTTCTCAGCTGTAATCAGGGCATCCGCCCGGCAGGGGTTCACTTGGAGGTCAGATGGGGAACTGACGGGCTTCCAAGCACATACAGTTGTTGGCAGAATTTGGCTCCTTGAGAGCTGCAGGGTTGGGGACCTCAGTACCTAGCGGGCCACTGCCAGGAGCTCTGCCTCGTCCCCTAACAAGTGAGTCTTTCCCACGTTGCAGCTGCTTCATCAAAGCAAGCAAGCGTAGAAGGCAATAGAGAGGCTGCTGGAAAGACAAATGTCACACACCTTGTAATCTAATCATGGGTGTCACAGCCATGTCCCATCAGTTAGGAGCAAGTCACCAGGTCAGCCCCTCTCAAGGGGAGGTGATTGGACCAGGAGGTAGTGGTCACTGGCCACCACCAACCGGCCTACACATGAGTTACTCAGATGAGGCACTGCTGATATCAGGTATGGCTTTGACGCTGGAAGCTTCTATTTGAGAGGTGTCCACTTAGCACGTCCAGGAACCCAAACCGGTGGCAGCGAGCTGTTCATATTGGTGGCTCTTTATCTCTCCATTTTCATTCCTTCCCTGTCCAGCTGCTCCCTGCCCTTCTTACCATAGAGGTCCTTGCCTCTGCCGGCCAGCTCTGACTCCACCTTCACCTCCAACGCATGGCTTGACTCCTGCCTTGCTTAGACATTCCCTCTTCAGGGGACCCCATTCTCGGCCCTTGCACCCCACTCCTGTTGGGAACGGGTCCCCTGTGAAGTGCGTCCTGAGTGCTCCCCATCCGTGCAGCAGAGCACTTACCATGTGACAATCAGCTGGCTGTCTTGCTGGGGAAGAGATGACATCCCTGTCACTGTCCGCTGTCCCCAGCACTTAGCACATCACAGCTGCTCAGTACACATGCACGGTTTGGGAGCACCCCACTCCATGTACTTCTTTCCCTGTCTGACACATGTGGCTCACCATGCTCTACCCTGTACGCACCCATCTGACTTCGTGCGGCTTTTCCTGTAAGTGATTAGCACGTGCGGAAGGTCTGCTTTAAAGAGGCCACGTGCTCTAATGTCGGGCCTCGAGCAGGTAGCGTCCATGAGTGATGATCCGAAAGAAACATCGCTAAGGGATGCTTGAAATTATTGAATGCTATTTTTATATCGGGAAGAAGTACAAGCTGATCGCTTCATAAAAGTCAGAGGCTGTCTCTACCCAGTGCAGCCTGTTCCTGTGGTCCCCCCAGGAGCACGCGGGTGGAAGGGTGCATATGGATGACTCGGTGCTGGTTTGGCTTTGGGTTTTCCGTAGCTGCCACCCGGTGACCTAAAGGATCCATTGAACTGTGTGTTCGCTTTCTCACTTTTCATTCCCCACTCCAGCACTTCAGATCTTTGAAGTGATTTTCACCCAAATGAGTCAAAATTCAGTTGGGTAAAGTGACTCTTTCTCAACCAGAGCTCAGCTTCAGCAACTACAAAGGCAACCAAAAGCCAAAACCCCAGACCTCCCATGGGGCTCATCGAGAAATCACAAACGTTGCTTTGTTTCACATTGCTTCCTCACATTGACCTTCACTTCTGCCTCAGTGGGAGGACAGGGGTGGGGAGGAAAACAGTTTTCCATACAGAAATCTGAAAACATCAAAGATCGTTATCGATGAACTCACGGAAATTTTAAAAAGCGCCTTTCTGAGGGTTGCGCCCTATTTTTATAATACGTTTCCCTGTCGATGGTTTACATCCGTCCTTTGCAGAAAGAGCGTAAAAACGCAGCCCAGAGCACAGCATTTTGGAGGAGGTTATCGAAGGAACAACGAAACTGAGTGCTGCTGACGGGTGTTAATGTAAATAAGAAGCAGCCTAATTAGGTATGATTTGGGGATATGGACTATTTAGGCCCACGAACTAGCATGCCATTCTCTTCCTGTTTATATACAGATGAGCAACTGGGGGTTCGGGGCGCTGGCCCCCTCCCCACTCGCATTCAAGAGTTGGCTTATAACTCTGGACTCCCCCCAGAATGTAACTGCCACTAACAGCCTTCTGTTGGCTGGGAGCCTTGCAGATTGCATGAGCAGTCGATTAACACACATTGTGTATATTGGGTGGATGTTACACTGTGTTTTTACAGTGTTAGCTACAGGAAAGAAGGCAGTGTTAAAATTATAAGGAAGAGAAATCCACTTACAGTATTTATTGAAAAACAGTCGGCATGTGAGTGGGCTATCATGTTCAAACCCACGCTGTGGTCGTGTTCGCGGGTCAGCTGTGTGTGTGTGTGTGTGTGTGTGTGTGTGTGTGTGAGAGAGAGAGAGAGAGAGAGAGAGGCAGTAGAGAGGGCTGGGTTTGAGCCCCTCAGTTTTATTAAGGGTTTACGTCGGTGTTCATGAGCTATTCGGTTTGTAATGTCTTCCTGGTATATTCTGACCGGGGTTACACAGGCCTCACGGGAGGGAGGAAGGTCTTCCTTCCGCCTCTACCGGCTGAAAGGTTTCACACAAGACATTATTATTTCTCTCTTAAATGTCTGACAGAATCCATCAGGGTGGCTCTGCGGGCCTGGAAAGGGGTGTGTGCATGTTTGTGCATGCATGTGCATGCGTGTGCATGTGTATTGGGGGAGGGGATAACCATGAATCCATTTCTTCAACACATGTAAGCCATACAGATTTTTTCATTCTTGTGCCAGTTTTGGTCATTTGTGTCTCTCAAAGAACACGTGCGTGTCCTCTGAGTTAACAAGTCCCTGGGCAGACGGTTTTGTCACACTGTCGTCTCCTGCCTTCGGAATTGCTCTCAGTGATGAACCTATAAAGATTACCCTGTCCTGAGTTCCTGGAGCGGACAGGTCACAGTTGCGAGGGCGAGCTGGCTGCGACACTGTCACCCTGTCGATCTCCAGGGCTGAGACGGGTAAAGCATGTTTTCTCTGACTTTCTCCTCTCGCAAAGAATGTAACATTTTATCAGTGGTTTTTTTTTTCCTTTTCAGTGACTTCCGCTCTTTAACGCTTTTCCTTTCACGTCACGTCATCTTCAGTCTGCTCCTCTGTTAGCTTCTCACGGTGGACCCTCAGTCAATCGGCATGAAACCTTTCCCGTGCCTGGGTAGCCTTTTAGACATGTGACTCCCCCTGCAAGCGCCCCTTAACTGCCTACTGCGCAGTTTTATGGGCTATGTTTTCCTTACATTTCAGTTCGAAATATTTTCAAACTTCTCTTGTAATTCTTTTCTCTGACCCAGTCTTTTAGAACCTACTGTCTAGCTCCCACATAGCTGAGGGTTTCTAAAAACACCTTTTTGTCATTAATTTCTAAGTTTACTTTCTTGTGGTCAAAGAAGAGATTCTAGATGATTCTGGTCGTTACATGTGTTGAGACACATCTCACAGCCCAGCTGACGGACGGTCTCTCCCGGCGACGGCCGCACGAGCTGTCGGAGGGAACGCGCTCCTGCAGCTGCCGGCCCGGGCCGTTCCGTAAACAGCAAGCCCGGTGGGTGGTGTTACCAGATCTTCCGTAGGCACGCAGAAGGTGACTGATGTTATTGTTTGACACTTCTGTCGGTTACTAGGAGGGTAGTACAACCTTTAACTAGAGTTGTTAATTGATCTATTTCTCCTTTGATTTCTATCAGTTTTCTTCATGCATTTTGAAACTCTTAGGTTTATAAGCATCTAGGATTGTTGTGTTTGCTTGATAAATTGACATTTTTTATTATTATACAATGTCCTCTTTCCCACAGGTGGCAATTCTTTTCTATAAGTCTAGTCCGACTGGCGTTAATGTAGCCACCTCTGCGTGCTTACGCTCAGTCTAGGAATAGGTACGTACGGAGTGGCTTTTTCCATTATTATATTATTATTATTATTACTTTCAGCCTGTGTATTTACGCTTAAAGTGCATTTCTTGCAAACAGTAAATAGCAGACCTTGCATTTTAATCCATTCAGAGGGTCTGCCTTTAAAGGGGGACCTTTAATTCAGTTACATTTAATCTACTTACTCGTGTGGGGAGTTCAGCTCCTTCCCTTGCTGTTTCTTTTATACTTGCCCAGTGTATTTTTGTTTCTTTTTTTTCTTCTTTTCCTGTTTCGTTTTGGAGGGAGCAGCATTTTTAAAGCTCTGTTTGTCAGTTCGATTACGTTTCTTGTTTGGTGGTTGCTCCGGGGGGGCGGGGGTCGGACTCGTCAGGTGATCACAGGGGTCGGAGAAAGCCCGTGGCCCTGCTCTGCAGGCCAGGCAGGTTCGTGAAGTGCGCGTGGTGTTTCCTCTGGTAGTTTCATAGTCCCGTTTTTCTCACACGTGTGTGTATCGGAGGCCCAGCTAGTGTTTATTCTGACACAGAGTGAGACTCGGAGTCTGCTTCCTTTTCAGATGGGCACCACTGGCGGCCACTACCTTATTTCAGTCGATCTGAAACGCCACCTTGATCATATGCTGACCTTTCGTGCATATCTGGTTGGGCCGCCTCATCTTCTTTTGCTTCCGTTGGTCTGTCTGTCCAGGCACGAGCACCGTGAGCTTAATCGTCGGTACTTAACCGTCCTAACTTCTGGTGGGTCTGAACGCTCACCCCGTTCTTTCGGAATTCTTCTCTGCCCTCTTGCTTATTTTCCCTGCGAACTTGAGACTCCGGAAGCAAGTTCAGCGAGGGCCGCGCTGAGGATGCAGACAAGAATAAGCACCCCCAGCCCGTGCTGTGCTGCAGTTTGCCTTCCAGGATCTACACCCCTTTCCTCTCTTCCGCCTGCTGTTCTGAAGCCTCCTCACATCACCAGCTAGTGGCACCATCATCTTCGATTATCGTCACGTGGTCTTTGCCGATCTCCTCGATTAAAACATTTCAATTCGCATTACGAATTTATTGTTGGGGTTTAGGGGTCCACGAAGCAACACCACTCTTCCCTTCTTAAGTTCAGAACTAACTGATGACTCAGGAGGCTGAAGGTTAGAGGTCAAATGATCGGTTATTGCTGGGAAGCGGATCGGAGATGTGGGATTCCAGTCTGCGGCTGAGTGAGTTTGCTGGTCCACTCCCAGATCTGAGGCCGTCAGTCCTGCTGGGTAACATGGGCTCCTGCCTCCCGGAGTCGCTGCCCTTGACGGGTGGCAGGGGGCAGCCCAGAGTGCACAGGTTGTAGACAGGCAGGTCCAAGAAGACAAGAAGCCAGAGGAAACGGCCGCACACCCAGTTCTTCCTCTCGGTCACTTTTGTCCTGTATGTTGCTGCGCCTTCTCTGGAGGAGCTGGGTAGGAAGGGAGGCGGGGGGTAAGCTCACGGACCAGGAGCAAGGATGGGGCGTGGGTGGAAGAGTTGGGAGAAGGAGAACCTCATAAATGCTTCCTAATGCAGCTGAATTCCCCCCTGATGTTTATCAACAATTTGTGATGCATTTTTGAATTGTCGATTCCTGCCCTGAGATCGCGTTGTTATTGAGGTATCTGTCTTCTCTTCCGGATTTGTTAAGAACTGTGTATACATCACGGCACTTATCCTGCCGTGAGCCATAATTTTGAGAGAACAGCATTATAATTCATTTTATAAGCATTTTTTAGGTGTTTCCCTTGTTATATTTTTTTTCTTGTCATTATAAATGGGATCCAATTTTATTTTAGTAAGAGTATTTTCTTGTATTGATGTATATATACATTCTGGGACTTGCCTGTTTATGAAAACATCTTGCTGTTTTTAGTAGATGTGCGGTTGATTTTCTTGGGTTTCCCAGGTAACCAACTAATCACATCACCTATAAATAATTTCTCTTTCCTAACATTTATTTCTCTGCATTCTTTTTTCTTACTATTGCTTCCCTGCAACCTCTCAAACATAAAGGACGACTTTAGAAACTTGTACAAGCAGCAACATCCCTTTGATGTTTGGCCTTTAATGTGAGGGCCCCTCGTGCTTCCCCACCGATTACAATACGGACTGCAGATTTCAGATGCAAGTTCATTATTTTAAGGAAGAATCTGTTTCTGGTTTTAGTATAGGAACTTTTTAAAATCAGCACTGGATATCGAATTTTATTTACTGTCTTTTGGGCAATTGCTGAGATGCCACGTCTTTTCTCTCTCTTTTAATCCTTTCACCTACTGATACAAATATTCCTTGACTTATTGGTACAATTAGTCAATGGTGGATTACCCAGTTTGAGCACATCTTCACATTTTGGGAACATATCCAATTCTGTTGAGTTATCGTCTTTTTTTAATATGCCATTGAATGTAATTTCTTGGTGCTGTAATTAAGACTTTCCACGTCTCTATTAAGAAGGTAAAGCAGTCTTGTATCAGTTGTTTATTGATACAATAAAACTGCTTAATAAATTAGCTCTAGAGTCAGGGGCTTAAAACAGGGCACATTCCTTTAGTTCGTGAGTCTGCGAGTCAGGGACTTACATCAGGTGGCTCTGGTCTCAGTGAGGCCCCCTGCTGCTTTGGTGGGTCCACCAACTGTTGATGGGGTGACTGGGCCCTGCCCCCGTGTCTCGCCTGTCCCTCCAGCAGGCCAAGCCTAGCACCTTCTCATGGGGAAGGAAGAGGCACAGGGACAATGAGCCCTGATGCTCAAGCCCACTTCCAGCCTCAATCCACTGCCCTGTCAGGTAGGTGAACCCAGAAGCAAGGGGAGGGATAATGGGATCCACCTCTTGAATCTCAAGGCCAAATCCCAGCCCCTAGTCAAGGGTTTCCTAGGGGCGCAGATAGGGTCACTCAGGCGACCAGTCATAATCTGGAAGTGTCCTTTGTCCTGTCTGAGGGCTGGTGGGCAGTGAAAGTAATGAGAACAATCTGCCTTTGGGGGCTTTGAAAACTCTCCCTTAACAATATTTGTGTCTAGCGTCTCCTTGGGACATAAATCTCTTACAGATTTGTCAACTTCTTCCAGGGCCATGGGTAGTACTGTTTCTTATGAGCCAATTTTGCTAACATTGTTTCTTGGAGAATCTCCTCTTTTATCTGTGTTTTCAGATTTAGTAGCATAAAGAATGTGTAATGCTTGATTGTCATTTAAATTTTGTATCTAAAATTTTACCCATTGCTCTTTATTTACAATTTATCTTTCTCCTTGTTTGGACTTATCAGAATATGGGATGTGTATTTGGTCTGAGAATTAAGTCCTGGCTTTATTCACCAAATCTATTGCTTTTATGTAGGAGTTCTAATTTAGTAACTTATGCTTTTATTTTATAACTTCTTTCTATTAATATTCATTGTCTTGATTTATTTCTAGTTTAAAGCTTGGTTCATGCATTTATATCTCTTGATATGAATAATAAATGCATTTAGAACAGTACATTTTCTTATTAGTAGATTTTTTGCTTCCCCTGCCCCCTGTGTATTGTGATGTGTGGTATTCTTTAGACAGAATTTAAAACATTTTCTATCTTTAAAAATATTTCCCTTTTTCCATGTGAATTGCTGTGTGAAGGTTGACATAAGCCATCTTGTGAGACAGATTTTCTGTGAACCACTAGGAGTTCTAAGACTGAGACGATTTTTATATAAAAACGTGAAAAGCTTCCACCTCCTTGTTTTGCTAGTACTCAAAACATATCTATAGATTTAGGATTCAATTGCTTGAATATCCTTTTAGAGTATTCCTTTAACCAGAAAAAGAATTTCCTAGCAGTGGTTGCCGGAAATCTGGCTGGCCAGTCCCCTGCCGGTCTCCAGGCAGGCGGACGAGTGGGAAGGCTGGACAGTCAGGAACAGTTTTCTCCCCAAATGTGTCTCCCTGAAGCTTTTATTTTTTGAATAGCCAACTAGTTTGTTCTAAGCATTAAACATGATTTATTTGCCATTAAAACTCTAAAAAAATTAGTGATGTAAATTTTAGTTAAATTTAAGTGCATTTGCATAAATAATTGCTAGTAAGATACATAGAATGTAAGGGATTTGGGGATTTTAGAGATAGATCAGAACCTAGGAACTCGCTCAGTCCTGTGGGTACCGACCTGGCCTCCGTTCCCTCCATAACGGCCCCTGAGCACCTGCTGCGAGCCCCTTCTCAGTCCCCTCCACCCCTCCTCCCAGAACATAGGACCGCTGGTCACCTGTAGCCATGGCTTGGTGGAGGGCAGGAGCCAACACATTCTGGGGTTGTTACTTTAATGAAAATGATATCCAGAACCACAATACCATGTCCTTGGGACTCCAAGAACCCAGGGTGACAACCCATAAAGCTGTCATTTGTCAGAGGATGAAGGTGAGGCCGAGAAGGCCAAATGACTTGTCCCAAGGTAGACACCAAACTAGTGAAAGAGACGTAGATGAAGTATGAATAGAAAAAAAATAAGGGAAGAAAATACATGCAAACATGTTTCCCTTTAAAAAAAAGTGTTTTGTCAGCATAGAAATTATGTCAACGACATCATCTCAGATTTAAATGGGCCAGCTTCCCTTGCTGTTACCTTTAGGCATGTGGACTTTGGGGTAAACATGACTCCCCAGGCCAGGCTTGAAACCTGCTTCTGTAGACTAGCAAAGGGCCATCAGACCTGGGGAATGTCTCCCAGAATAAGGGAGGCCGTTGGTGGCAGAGCAGTCGATTGGTTGCAGGAGGGTTTCCCCCTGTTTTTAGGGACTCTGGGGGGGTTCATTATGAAATCTCCAAAAACATACGGGAGCAGGCCCAGGCCAGACCTGGGTCCTGTCACCTCCCGCTCACCTGGTGGTCAGCATCGGAAGAGTCACAGATCTCATATTTACTTTCTTGAGCTCCCACAGGCCCTCGCTGGCTCGGGTGTTTAATAGACGGGTTGCGTACTCTGCCCTCTAAATGGAAACCCTGCCACGCTAATGTGACCAGTGTTCCTTGCTTTATCATGCGGTGCCTATTGCCACACGTTGCTTTTCCCACTCTGAATGCTGCTCTGCATGCCTCCCCTCGGTCCCTCGGGGCACCTCCCAAATGCTGCCCTGCTTCCTCTCCCCATCCTTCCTCCAGGCTGCAGTAGGCTTTCCCGCTGGGTGCTCCGTCTGCTTGGTCTGACACCATGCATCTCTCTCTCATGCTGTGAAATCTTTCAGAGCTAGATTTGTGACCACTGACTCTTAACCCCAAGGGCCTGAATGTGGCAGGTGCTCAGGGAAGGCGGGTGGGTTCAATAATGACCCCACGATGCTGTGAGCACATTGATGTCCGAGTTCACATTTTGGACATCTCAGCTCAGAAGGCATTGTGTCCACTGAGGACAGGGAGAGGGCGGCAATTCTCTGTGAGCCTGTGGGGTGTATGTGGTATGCAGGAGATGCTTAACTGTCCCCTGGAGGAAAGGACGGTGCTCAGGCACAGGAGAGAGAGATCTGCTTTGGTCCTAGATGAGTCACTGAACAGGGACGTGCCCACAGCATGAGCCGTCTTTTGTGTTTTAGGGTTGTGGTCAGGGACCGTTGGTTCAAAAGCCAGGCTCTCGGAGACGTGGGTCTACCAGATGGCCTGCATTGCAGTCACCCATAGAAGCCTTATGAATACAGATTTGTACCCCAGTTGGTGTTCCTCCCTGAATCGGGATCTCATCTCTCTGCCTGGGGAGGAGAGACCTACTTATTTACCAAGTTCCTTATGCAGCTCAGCACAGAGCAGTGTCGGCCAGCTGTGGTCTGAGCAGTCCCTGCTCTGCCAGGTGTCCCAATTCAGTGTGAGGACGTCGTGACGTTCTTACGAGTGCATATTGCCTGTGCTGTTATTTACTTAAATGGTACCTTTTCTTAGCTTACTTTAGAATTTCCTGTAAGGCACTATACACATTTGTTTAAAGAGGAACTCATACTTTTACGCTGAATAGAAAGCCAGCATCTCTTGTCACAAGCAGTGTGAAGACAAAGGGAAGGGAAACAGAGCAATGTCGTCAAATCCCAGCTGCACAACAGAGCCTGTTGAGGTCCCTGCTCCAATGACCTGCGCCCCTGGCGGAAGAGGACGGTCAGCCAGTGGCTGGGGAGGCTGGAGGTGTGTCACGCCAAATGGACTTTGTCCCAATTAAAGCCTTGCTAGAGAAGGAAAAGGGAACAACTTGTTTCCCCCTTGACCTAAGGGTACACCCAAGAGCCACTCCCATCCAGCCCGCTGGGGGGTCCGCCCCTTGGAAGGGCTCTGGTGTGAGACTGGAGGGCCGGATTCCTTCAGTGAAGATCCCATAAGGACTCAGTGACCTTTTATCTAAAGTCGGGGGAGAGGGCCAAGTTACAGTGATGGAGGGAGGGCCCAGAAGCCTCCAGAGACCTGTGAGTGCTTTTAACGGTCCACTCCTTAGATGTGAGTCCAAAGGCCCAGTGATCCTAAATGCTGGAATCGGGGGTGGCAGGGGTGGACATGGCTCCTGAAGCCACCCAGAGCCTCCGGGGACTCAGGGCCCCTCCCCAGAGGTGAGGCTGTTGGTGTGTTTGTTCCTGTCTTCGGGAGGTGTTTCTCTCCACATGGTTCTGGTTTATGCTCAGACTGTCAAGTTAGAAAACATAAATTTCATTTTTCCACAGAAAAAGGATGTGACAGTTACTTCTTTGCTCCCCAGCCAGCCCTTCTCACGAAAAATAATCTCTCAGGCGCACGGGAAGAGTTGGGAGGATGACAGCGTGCCGGTTGTGGACGCTGCTTCCTCTTCGTCGTTTGCTGTTTTCTATTTTCTTCTTGGGAACAGGGAGGGTATCGGCGTGTTTGCAAGGATCTCACTGGCCAGCCCGTGCGTGGCACATGCAGACGGAAGCTGTGCCCACAAGCTAGCAGACAGTTGGAAGAAAAATGGAAAAGATGGGGAAAAAGGCAATCTACAAATATGTGGCTTTTTTACACTGAAAACAACATTTATCTTTCAGTAATTTTCAGTTTTCATCTTGAAATTTGTCTTCAGGGAAACCATTCTGAAGAACAGGCCAGGATACCTGAGCAGGCTTGCTAACTTTTTCTACTGTGAATAGCACGAGCAAGCCTGTTAGTATATATATGCCTTGGCATAGACTTGACCCCAAGTGGTTGTGCTAGATGGGAGAGAGGGCCAGAACTTCCACAGTTTATTGAAGTCTGCGTTACTGTCCTTGATGATTTCATTCTGAAGCTGGGGCTGTCCCAGGGAGCTCCCTCTTCGTGTAAGAAATTATGCAAATGTTGAGCCTGGATTGAATATATTTGGATTCTTGTCCTTTAGAACTGTGGCATACTAAAACAGGCATCCCTGGCAGTGGCCTCCTCAGAAACTGAGCTTCCTTTAACATACTTAAAAAGCAAATAATTCTGGTATTGTGGTCTGCTGCAGACATCATTTGTATTTTAGCTGGGTTATTATTTGAGAAGTGCAAAGCTCTCGAGGTATTACATCCGTATATAAACCATGTGTTAGAAAGATATAAATTCGGTCCTGAAACGTCTGCTAGACTGCTTTCGGCTTTCAGTCCGTGCCAAACATGTGCTTCAGTGACGGAGGGAGCCGTGTGGGCCCCCGAATGCAGCTCTCTATTGAGCAGAGACTGTGTCTCCCGGCGGATGGGTTAGACGGGCTGGCAGATGAAACGGATCCAGCTACTTCAGAGGTGTCCTCTCAACTGAGCTTCAGATCTCGTCTTCCCCCTTCAAAACAGGTCACTGGGTCAGTTGGCCTCAACTTCTGTGCCGTAGAGAAGATTGTCATACACTCTGAATTGATTGAAAATAATTACATTTCAGGCAGTCTCAGGTTAACTTCAAATTTTCAAGCTAGAACATGTTCCTAGGGCTGCCAGATACGACAGAGGACTCCTACCTCGATCTGGATTTCAGATGAACACCGAGTGATTTTTAGTAAGAATGTCCTTAATAGTGCAGGGCACATGCTTACACTCAAATAATCTCTCGTGTGTATCTGAAATCCAGATGGAACCGGAAGTCATATATTTGTTTGCTGAATCTGGCAACTCTACCTAGATCCCAATTTATTGTTCGCTCTCATGAACAGTCATTGTCCAGGAAAATTCCTCAGTGATGAAGGCTTTGTGATTTTGAAAGTCCGTATGGGATAGAAATGGAGGAAACGTCGGGTCCGCCCCTTCTCCCCATGGAATAAAAACTAGTGTTCTCTTAGAACAAAATCTAATGTAAACACGTAAAACTATTCAAATAAAAACCAGACTAATGTTTTTGTACATTGACTAGAAGATGAAAGAAAGGTGCTTAAAATGACATAAAATATACCCTTAGGTTTTCAGTGTTCCTACTAATGGTGAAAAAGAATATTCTTGTACCCTGTTTTCAATCAATTATAAATACAGAAAAGTGTAAATAAAATCAAATAAAAGTAATAACAACAAAAATACATAAAAGCCAGTAGTTCACATCTGCCGCGGTTCTGATTGGACGAATACTTTGTCTCTCCTCACACACACTTGTTTCCTCACTTCCGCCCTTGGCTGTTGGTACCCAGGTCATGGTTCCCTCCCTGCCTCTCTCCCCCCCTGCAAGGGCTGCTTCTCACGGAGCCGCACCACAGACCAAGTGTCTTGCCAGAGGCTCTCCTTCCCTGAGTCATCTCCTTCCTTTCTCTCAACACTTCCCGCTATCCGTTCCAGGGGCTGAGTGCCCTGTCCTCCACTGCTTGCCTTAGAAAAGTCCCATCTGTGGTGAAAGGCAGACCTTGAAGGTGTCCTTGATTATCTGGAACCCTGCAGTGCCGTTGGCCATGGTCCCTACCACCTGCACCCCACTTCCGATCAGCAGAAGAGAAACCCCCACAGGACTCGTGAAGCCAGCCTCCGTGCTAGGGGCGGGATTCTGGCTGATTCAGCAGTCTGTTTGTTTTAGAAATAAGCCTGTTTAATGTTATTTACACATAAATAAATTAGAACAATTAAAAACAGGCAATAGACTTGAACAAATAATCCCTAAATTAAGAAATAAAAATATCTCATAAAAATATGAAGAAGTTCGGCTTCACTGACAAATGCACACTCAAACCACAAAGAAATATGGTGTTTTTCTTTACAGAGGGTCAAATATTTTGTAGGGCCTTTTCTTTATGATGATTAGCTACCGAGTTGTCTATCTGCCAGGGCTCGGTTATGGCTGAAAGACCGGAAGACGGTCACTTTCCAGGTCCAGCAAAGACCTAGGGTGCGCCCCGCCTCCTGCATTGTGAGGGCAGGTGGGCGGGAGAATGGACCTCCTGTTTTTGTTCCACTGAGCCACACTGTGTGCGGGGAGGAGCAAGACAGAAGACACAGCAAGTGCCCAGCACTGCCAGCTGTGTGCCCACGATGGTGGCACTTGGATGACACAGCGCCAGTTTTATAGAGAATCCGAAGTCCATTTAGAACAATTATGCATCATTAGTGTGAATTTTAAGTGAAGGCCAGGACTCCCAGTCCACAAGTTCATGACTCCGAACAGCTGCTTGGTGGCCTGTTCTGTTGTCTGTGGGAACAGATCAGAATCGAGCTGGGTATTGAGGAAATTGCTTCAAGGTTCCTACACTGAGCTGTGTTCTTTCCTTTTGGGGTTTAATCTGTGTAAGGTGAAGCGAGGATTTGAAGGCAGCGAAGTACATTGTTCAGTTTCAAAAGTATTTCCAATGGAAATTATTAAACATGTTCCCAGGTCATTCTGTAGGCTTGGAAAATATTTGTCACATCGCATCGAATTACAACTTCTCTGAACTCAGGACTCTAATTCTCTATTATAATAGCTTTTGGTTATCCTATTTGACTATTGAGATTAGGTTTCCCGTTTGGGTCTTCCAAATCCAATGGGCAAAGTCAACAGCTAGAAAGTGAAAAGCTACAAAGATCACATTAGCGCCTGCCTCCAGGGGCCCAATTTACCTTGGTAGCCAGGACTTGGGTCGGCATTGCCTAGCGAGTGCCCCCATGCTCACTTCCCCTCAAGTCCCACCTGGAAGCCGTGACTGCCAGTGCTGCCGTGTCCCCACCCCCACCCCGCCCAAGCCACAGGGTCCTACAGTGGATGCACAGCAGGTGGAGAAGGGGGCAGGGGCTGTCCCTGCAGGAGGGTCACAAGGCACAGGGTACACCGCTGGTGTTGCATCTGCGATTCTGAATCCGTTTCTTCCTAGACGCACCTGGGGTTTCAGACCCACAAACTGCTGCCTGCCTTAAATCTCCAGGTGCATTTCTTTCCTCGTAGAGAAGATGAAGGGCTCTAAAGGGTGGCGTGAAGAGTCAAGGTTGTTACAAGTTAATCAGCCTCTGAGAGCTCACCAGGTCCGCAGCAAGTGCACTCAAGTGCCAGCCATCGGCCTGTGCCCACGTGCTTTTGGTGCCCCTGCGTCCTCGCCGGGGTTCAGCCCTCCCCCTCTTGTGTTGCAGGTGTGCACTCTCGAGCAGAGAAGGAAATAGCAGGCTTCCAGGATGACAATTCCTATTATGGCTCCTTAGTCCGCTGTTCTGATCTTAATTTGGCTTTTCACAAAAGATCTCCTGCTGGGAGGTTAACGAGCAGAATGCCTTAGACGAGGATTCTGGTCGGCTTGCCAGTTCTTTCTCATTAAAAATAAGTCAATTAGACTCCTGGCTTATAAATAAGACTCAGTGGGTTTTTGGGCCTGTGCAAGGGACCTGCCGGGGAGCACACGTTGCTGGGTGAGCTAGAAATCAATCGCCTGTGAGAACCTCCAAGGAGGGGACCGAGCCCCGGTGCCCTCCCCTATGTCATTATCATCACAAGATCGTGGAAACTTTTCATTTGGTGATAATTCATTAAATACTTGTCTGCACCTGAGGATATAAATGAGTTTGACAGACAGTGCCCCATAAAGTGGGCATGTGGTGGAGACAGGCAAAAGGCTAAGGAAGTAAAACAGGTTCAGATCCTGGTAAGTGCTATGGAAGGAGCGGAAGGGGGTGGGGGACCAGGGAGAAACTGGGGGCGAGAGGAGGGGTATTGAACCAGGGCAGCCGCTCTGAGTGCCTGATATTGGAGCAGAGACATGAATGGTGAAGTCGGGGGTGGGGCAGGCAAAGGGTTGAGAGTAGAATCTTCTCCTGCAAAGAGCACAAGACAGGACATAGCTGGACATAGTGAGTGGTCAGAAGGGCTGGTCAGTGCGGTCACCATGGAACGCCCAAGCAGGACGGAGTGCCAAGTGGTGAGGGTCCAGAGCTTGTAGGACCCAGGAATGGATTTCAGTTTTATGCCAAGTGTTTCCTGGCCAGAGTGATTGTTTACTTTGTAGTGGCTGGAGCGTAGACCCCAGATCTTGGCTGCGTGGGTAGGCCTCCTGGCTCCCTGGTTTGTTTGACGGCGGGCAAGTTGCTTGCTTTCTCTGTGCCTCAGTTCCCCTGCTTATCAAATGGGGGTAAACGCCGCAGGGTTGTTGTGAGGTTTGAACAAACTAAATTACACAGGATTAGAGTGCGGCTTGGTGCCTTGCGGCTGTTTAGTGAGTGACCCCCCGCGGCTTGGTAACCTGTGCTCAGCATAGTGTTTTCCCCGGTGGGTAGCTCTCCCTTATCCCCTCTTCCCCGGCCTTCCGCGCTCAGGTGGGGAAGGTTTCCAACGTCAGCCAGATCTGTTCTGCTTAAAAACTCCAGAATGCCCTCCCATGGCACTCAGGTAACACCCACGCTCTGCCTTGGACACCAGCCACCCCTGGTCCTACTGTGCGCCCACCCCTCTCTCCACTCCATCACTTCGTTCCAGCCACACTGGCCGCCCTTCTGGCCGAGGAACCCACCGAGCTCTCCGCTGCCTGAGGGCACTTACCGTCTTGTTCCCTTGATGGGAAACCCTGCCTCAGCGTTTTGCTCTCATCAGATGTTTCTCTCCTTTAAGGTTGAGACAACAGCGGTTGATGAGGGTTCTGGAAGGATTTAATTAAGAAGTAGGAAGAGTTTTCAGGAAACAAAAGAGCTAAAACGAAGCACAAAACACCCGACTGGAGGGGCTGACTATGGGCGATAAACACAGGACTACAGGGAAGCTGTGGCCCAGCAGTGGGCCCCGAGGTGTGGTCCGTGGTGGTGGCATTGGTGACACACCTGGGCGGGAAAATGTGTAGTTTTCTGACCAGGGGCCGGGACCTTTGATGGTCAGACGTGCTTGATCTGAGGTGACGGTGGTAACAAGACATCAAAATGAAATACCCAGTAAATACTGGAACACAGACTGTGCTTGAGGGAACTGGCCACGTGGAAAAATATTGATTTGGGCAACATCTGCTTAAAAATTAATGAGTTCTCTGGGGGACGGTAAGAGAGAGGGAAGATGGCCAAGAGTTAAGACTTGGGGGGTGTTCAAGTCCCCCCTAGGAGGGAAGTTGGCCAGAGAAAGAAGTAGGAGTGGAGAACCACAAGACCTGGTCGGAGAAGTGGAAAAAGCCCCAAATCGCCGAGGGCTTCCAGACCGCACGTGTGCTCCAGTGGAAGGCAGTCGGCCGGTGATGCCCCACGGGGCAGTGAGCATGTCAGAGCGCCCGGGATGGAACCGGGTCTCCAGTGGGGGCGAGGCTGTCTGCTCTCTCCTGGTGGTTCAATTCCATTTAAGCATTTATAGTAGGGAATGGAATAAACTTGTTTCCATGCCTGTCCTTTTGCTGTAGCTTCTGAAAGTTCCTCCTGGGGTATAGATCTTAATACTGGGATCCATTCCCCCCTTCTATCATTTGTTGCAAAGTAAACTTGGAAAAATTCTGACCCCACCTCCCCGCCTCCACAAGTCCTACAAATGAATTCCTACAGCACATCTTTGTCACTGTTACGAAGGGCAAAGTGAACGAGTGTCTTTGAGGTGTAAAGGGCTTGGGTTCTGCTGTTATTTCTGCCATTTGTCACTGAGCAGCCTCAGGAACGACTGCAGTCTGACTCCGGCTCTGTCTCACCACTCGTAAAGTGGGACTTGTGTTGGCTTCCGTGGACCAGCAGAGGCACAACAGTGTTAAGGTGATGCTGTCCGTGATTGTAAATGATTTTACCCCCCCACAGACGCGAGACCCTGGGGGCACGAAAAGTTATTTTTCTGTGTCATCCAGATGACATGCGCTTGGGGTGTGAATCCATTTGAAACATTTGTGGGAAGCTAGCTTTCTTTGAATGTTTAGATAACATATAAACCATCTTTTCAAAATTATAATTGTTCTATAGGACGCGATTTATTTTATTTCCACATGAGTTCTGCTCTCCAGCCTGCTCAGGGCTGTGCACCTGTGATGAAGAAAAAACTCTCTGCCAGTTGATTTGTCATCGTGAATCCAATTGACTGATTTTTTTTAAAAGTTTGTTTTTTAGCCATTGTAAGAGTTTATCCATCATAAAAGTTGTATGTGCCAATTATAGGGAAAAAAATTCATACAAACATAAAGAAAACCATAATGAATTCATAGCCTCAATATCAAAGGAAAACCTGCAAGAGCATTTGGGTGCATTTCCTTCCAAAGACTGATTTAAAAAAACAAAACAGTAATGACACAAGTGAGGCTAAAGGACGTCCACAAACAGTTTGCATACGTGGCCTCACCTGGTCCTTGTGCCAGCCATCCGCAGTGAAGGGTGAACCACCCCTGGCCGGACACAGGAGGGACGTGAGTAGCAGCAAGGGATGCGGGAACTTGCCCAAGATCATCCACACCGTGGGGTGGGCAGACGTAGGTTTACAGCTTGTGCGTACGTGAAGCACAGCATTTATTCTTGTGTTGTTATTCACTAATTATTGGGTTCTTTTCCTCATGAGCAACTGTAATCCCACCTTTGGCCCACCCTGTAGAGCCGGTGGTGGACACAGGCTGTGACTTCTGACTCAGAATGCTACGGCCCCTCCCTGCTCCACGCTGCCTCCTGATTAGTCAGCCTGCTGGTGTGCCTGGCTACAGGCTTGGCTCTGCGGGCATCTGCTTCTGTTTCAACACCCTTTTACCGAAGTATTTATGTGACAGTCATTTGGTGTCACCTTCCTAAACCAAGTGACAGGCCCTCTATTTCACTCCTGTACTATCCCAGAGCATTGTAGCCAATGACCCAGAAAAATTGAAGTTTTTTATCACTGTTTATAAGCTATCTGGAGTTCTCCGGGGGACCTAGACTGCCAACTGCTTAAGGACCCACTGGTTTCACACATCTCTGCCTTGTTACCCTCTGGGAAACCTTGCCAGTTAATCCCTTTGTGCCGTTTTGCTTGACTGCGGTTATTGCATCTTTTTCTCCATCTGAACAAATAGCGATGTTAGGAGGGGGCGGGGGACCAAGGCTCCCATTTGCTGATACACAGAGCCCTTGGTGGTGACCTGTCATCTCTGAGTGTTTTGATACTGGGCTGCTGCAGAATAACGTTATCCTTGCAAGGCTCTGATTAAATTTATAAAATTATTATTATAGACTTTTACAGGACAACCTTAGATTTATAGGAAAAATTGATAAGATAGTACAGATAGTTCCCATATACCCCAAATCCACTTCTAGTACTAACAGCTTACGTTAGTATTGTGCATTTATTACAACTAATGAAACATGACTGACTTAATATTTTTAACTAAAGTTGATACTTTAGTCAGATTTCCTTGCTTTTGACCCATGGTCCTCTTCTGGTTCCTCAATCCCATCCAGGACCCCACATCTCATTTAGGCACCGTATGTGTGTCTTTAGGCTCCTCTTGCCTGACAGTTTCTCAGGCTGTCCTCTTTTTTGGTGACGTTGCTCTCAGGAGTGCTGGTCAGGTCTATGGGGAGATGCACTTCCCAAGAGTAGACTGGGGGAGGGGTCGGGGTAGGATTATGGAGGTAAGGCTTTATGTGCACCACAGGCTGTGATGGCTTCACGCCAGCCACGTGACTTAACCACGGCTGACGTTGACCTTGACCACGGTTGGGGGAGGATTATGGAGGTAAGGCTTTATGTGCACCACAGGCTGTGATGGCTTCACGCCAGCCACGTGACTTAACCACGGCTGACGTTGACCTTGACCATGACCATCTGGTTGAGGTAGTGTTTTTCAGGTTTTCCCGCTGTGCAATTGCCCTTTTCACATGAACTTGTGCCATTGTTCCTTTGGGCACCTTGAGTTGTGTCATTATAAAATCGCATCCCTTGTTTCCACACAGGGAGAGACGAAATGAAAGGGTGGCGTTGATATTTGGTGAAGACTGTAGACAGTGAATCTGAACCAAAGGAATATTTTTGTCCACGTGGGAGCCTTGCCACCATAGTTTCCTGAAAGGAGATGATGCTCGGTCGGGTCTGTAAGGGTTTCTTTAGCTCCCGGATATCGGGGACTAAGGGAAACGCTTGATGAGTTTCCAGCTTCTTTTGCAGCCCCTAATGGCTGTCTCACTCAGCCCTCCCTATGCTAGATTCTGAAAAGACTATTGATCTTAATTCTACCTTTGGCGCCTTAGATGGATTCTCCTCTCTTACGGTCACGTAGGTGCTTAGAATGGTTTCTATTTAAAGGCAGAACTCCAGGTGTGAGGTTTAAGTTTTATCTTGTGATTTCTGTTTCCCCAATGGCCCTTTGGGTGGCTTTAGGGGGCACCCACCTGCACCTGGACCCTGGCATTTTCTGATTGGTATGTGGTTGGCATTTTCACACCATGGGTGTGGTTTGGTGAGACAAACCCTGTGGAGAAGTCTGGGAACTTGGATTCTGATATCGTAGACTGATTTCTCACATTAAACTTTTTGAAAACCCTTTGACTGCATTGACTTATCTGAGCTTTTTTAGCCCAGTAAGAATCACGAGGGGACGGAACACGTTCCCATTTTGTAGGAGGGCAGAACCTCAGGTCCACACTTTGAGGAAACACATCAAAGAGGAGTCAGAACCAGAGCCGGGTTACGTAGTTCCAAGAAATTCCTTGTTCACTACTTGGAGCCCTTAGGTGGGCGTTGGGGGGGGCACGGTTCAGACCTCCCTTGGTAAGACGGACAAAGGAGGCTTGACCGGAGAGGGGATAGGGCAGACTTAGGTGGCAGTCAAGCTCTGGCTGACTCATCTGGGGGGATCTGGAGTCACTTTGGAGCAGTGTCTTCATTGCTGGCTTTTACAAGACCTTAAAAGTCATGCAAAGATTCTTGCCTGAGGAACCGGGTCTGTGACTTCCTGCTTGACCGACTGTCATGGGTCTGAAGATGACAAGCTCAGACGAGGAGACAAGAGAAGTAGGCACACACACACGCCCCGGGGGAGCAGAGCCGATTGTTAGAGAAGATTAATTGTGTGAGAAAGCAAAACATCCAATACGCTCCTTTCCACTATGAGGACCGAAGCCAACTGGCCATTTTATCAAAACAGCAAGCAATGGGTCAGGTGACCCAACAGCAAAACAAGCCAGAAGTTCCTCCCTGATATCAGCCATTTAAATTTTTTATTTAGACAACTGAGTTTTGTTGATGCCGAAATATTATGAGAAACAAAAAATGTAATGCAAACTCTCTGTTTCATAAGCTCATATATTTTTCCCCCCTGGGTTTCTCCAGCTTGAATGTTCACATCATTCAAGACCTGCTTTTATGGTTTGTCAACAAGACCACTCTGTAAAGTACGTTCTGATACCTCCCAGCTGTATATAATTTATTCTGTCTACCCATGCTGCACAAATAAAAGTTTTATTTGCATCATCTAAAAGGAATACCAGTGTGTAAATACATAAGAAAAGATCCTCAGGAGCAGCCTTCTGACGGCAGACACTCACTGCTGGGGGACCCTCGTGCAACCAGTTAAGAAGCTGAGCAATGGCTTCGTTAACTCATGCTCACAGATAACAAACACCAAGCTCAGCAAAGAGCCCAATCGCTCGGTTTCTCAAGAAGGTTGCACAGCCTTCGACAAGCGCTGGCACGGTCTATTCTCCTTGGAATATTTGGAAATACGGCCTCTTGGAAGGAAAAAGTCCAGCCCAACAGGACTTGTTTTGGATTAAAATGCTGGAATATGTAGGTGAAAAGGGATGGAACCTTCTGCCTTCACGACAATAAATAACTGTCTCTCTGTGTCACTAAAAGTCTTGGAGGAAAAAGGTCCCGAGGACTGAGCACATTCAGCTTCAGCCTGATGATCAACCAGGAGGCCCCTCAAAGGCCTCCTTAGCTTCCACAAAGTCAAGGGTGTGGAGTTGCTGCCTCTCCCAGCTCCCCTGCGGGCACAGGCACCTCAGTGGTTGACCAGGGGGTGGGTTGGGGGTTTGTGGGGCCAACTCCTGCCTTCTAAGACATACAGACAGCTTCTCAATGGAATCTGTTAAATGCAAAGACTTTTGCTCCAAGTATCGAGACCTGGGTGCGGGGGGCCGGGGGGGATCTTTCAGGCCTTTGTGCACTGTGGCTGAAATTCCCACAGGAGCCCTCTTGCCCTCCCTGCTGGTGCGGGTGAGGGCAGATAGAGGACTCCAGTCTCGGAATTCCTCCTCTGTCCCATTTAACGGGCACCTGGACCATCGGATTTGTGATTAACTCGTCAGTTTAACTGTTCGCTCCTGTTGGAGCTGCTGGGAGCAGCTAGCTCACAGTCAAACTGGCTTGTTTACTGAGAGGAGATTTTAAAATGCCTGCAATCGCTGTGACAGCTTTACCTGGCTTTTCAAAAGAGTAAGGAATGGCCGTGACGACTCTTGGCACGTGGCGTGTGTTTCACTGATGGAGGGCAAAGCTCAAACGGGTCTCCAGTTTTTCCTCCCTAATTGCTGGCATTTTAAAGCCTTCTTAATCCAAATCACATATCACAGCAGCGCTCTCTTTGAAGATGTCTGCTTAATTGCACTCTGTAGTCAGGCTTAGCAGGGGCTGTACAACTGGATCAGAAGTCACTTTGTCCCAGTAAATTCCAACAGGAGCATCTCACCGAGGGTCCTGAGCAAGAGGCCCAAGTCCCGGCAAAGCTTGGGGAGTGACACCAATGGAACCGGCCGGCCGGCTGGCGTTCTTCAGGCTGCAGTGTGTTACCTCCCTCGGGCCTCTTTGAGCTCTGCCTCCTTTTGTGACAAAGGGCAGCCCCTGCAGTCCCTCTGTGGACACGTTCTTCCCGAAGCTCACTTGGCATGAGGTCGGGTGGTGCCCCTCTTCATGTCTCCACATGTGTCCCTACCCCCACAAAACAAAGGTCTTCCTAGGCCCACCCATCAGGGGGGCTTCCCCGCCACTCCACTGGCCCCTTGTTTCACCCGCTCTGGTTTGAACCAGTTTCTGTTTACGGAAGAGCAGCAGGGACAGCACAGACGGTCCCCGTGGGAGGCCCCACCGTGTCCTAGCCGGGTGTTCTCCGAGACAGCCTTATCTGTCCCAGGGCAAGACTGTAAGTCAGGAGGGTGGCACGGCACGGCCAAGCTGAGCCTTTTGAGATGAGGGTCCCCACGATACAGGCAGAGGGGACAGGCTGCATCGCGGCGGGGGGGGGGCGGAGCACTGGCCTGAAGAGGAAAGAGTGGGCCTTCTGAGTGGAGTGCCCTCACCGGGCAGGCAGATAAAAATGGTATTGGAGGGGTGAGTGAGAGAACAAATGAATGAACAATCAGGTGAACTGCCGGACGAGGACCCACAGAGGGCACATGGTGCAGTGGGTCAGATGCTGGGGGACGCCTTCCTCCAGACCCCCGCTGGCAGCGATGCTGCCCTACCTGGAATGTGAGGGAGCGCACAAGGCCACGCCACTGGGCAGGGTTCATCCGTTCCAGATGTCCACGCTGCCCCTCTGCAGCTAGAAGGACTTCTGGTGTCTCCCTTCTGGTGCAGGCAGCCTGTTCTCTTCTCCCCCCACCAGCCCTCCACCACGTGTGCAGAGGTCACCAGCTGGAGCCATCCTTTCCGTACCCAGACCCAGGGCCCTCCTGCCCAGGTGGGTGTGGGTTCAGCCCTGGAGACGCAGCGCACCCCAGCCCTGAACCCCACGTGTTCCCCTGCCCCTCCTTCACCTGTGCTCATGGTCCCTCCCCCCACCCCACGCGGCTGAGGGGCCCTCTGCCACTGCCCATATTCCCAATCCCCTTGGTTCGCAACACCTGGAGTTTTAAGTGCTTCGTGACCAGCTGGAGAATTTTCCAGAGAGGCCGTGTCAGACAGGGACTACTCGAGGAGCGATCCCTTTGTAACCTAACTGTAACCGCAGACTTCCACATCAAGAATGATAAAATGGTGTGGATTTAAAAGTATTCGGGGGACTGTAAAATGTCTAGGATTAAAACTTCAATACCACTTGTGCCCAATAAAGACGCACTCCTTAGTAACCTAAAACTGCACCATTATGACTCAGGTCTGAAATGACGGCATCCTGCTCGAAGAAATGGGAATAACACGTGGGGCTCTGCTCCCATCCTTCACCTTGAGGGATGCCCTGTGGTCACAGCGAATAGCAGGAGCGTGACCTCATAGGCGAGCAAGCCCAGAGCAATGACTGTATTTGTTGAGAAAGTGATACACTCTCCAGAAGAGAAAAATGTTATACTTTCCATTAGGATTGTTTATGGAAATTGGGCTAAAGTTGAACCTGTGTCGGTATATTAACTGGTTGGACAGACAGACCCCAAGAAACAAGATCATATAATCGTTTATTGAATGACTTAATTTTTTTTTCCATAAAACCAGTCTAGTCAGTCTGAACTGGCAAATGAATTTTGTCTATGGAATCTCGCACCGAAGCATATAAAATTAGCCTCCGGGAGGCCAGTGGGGGGGCTGGCATTGTGTTGAACTGATTCCCCGGGCCTTCAGGGGATGGGGTTGGTCTCCTCACACACCCCTTTTGCAGAGAACTGACCTTCACAAGCGAAGTGTTAGCACCCCATTTTGAAAGTCGCTGTTTGTGTGTTTGTGTTGAGGAACCCTATCGTTTAACCGTGGTAGTCACCGGGCACAGGCCGCAAGTCTTGAAGGAAAAGCTCTAGCTTTTGATTCTCTAAGTTACAAAGTTTATGGTTGCAGTGACAGAGGCGTCATCGGTGTCACCCCTGACGATGATTTACTGGAGGGTGGTGGCTCCCCAGGCTTATCTGGCTTCCTGGTGTTGCCACTGAGTCCTTATATCTAGAGCTTCCAGGGCCAAACTTCCTGACGAGGGTGAAGAACAAGGCTGTTCTCTTTTCCTTGCAGGGGCGACCTTGGGAAGCAGCTTAGTGCCCCCCGCACCACAGACCCCCGTGAGGGACCAGGGAGGAGCCTATGAAGTCATCAGCGCCTCTCTGTTGGACGGAGACGTCTGGAGCCCCGTGCAGGGCGCCACCGCCAAGGTTGGTGTTTCCATTTTGCACTTTTTATTTTTTTGATTTTTCAACAGCTAAAGTTCACACTCACACGCACGATCATACTCACAGCACCCGTGTTCTTTTGTGCGAGTCTTGTCTTTCTTTTAAGGCTGACTTTATCCTCCTAAAGTGAAACCTTTGTTCTTGCGAAGATTAACTACAAACCGGTTTTGTGTCCGTCTCGATGAGTGGCTAGCAATAATCGCGTCGGTTCGAAGTTATTTTTCTGACATACATGTTTGCAGAGACACCCTTTAGTGCCTTCTTCCCTGAATGCTGGGTATTCTTCTGTATTCATGGCTAGACCATCAGCGTTTTGATAGAAGCACTTGAACGTAATTTTGGAAAAACGCTCGTGATGACTTTTAATGTGGTTTCACACTTTGTTTATTTGGACTAATGTGTGACTCGAGTCTTCTACAATGTAAAGGGATAGCGTGCAATAATTGCAGTGTTAATGATTAGGTGAACTATTTGGATGAGTTTTATCTGCCAAGTCCACGTGACTTTCTGCAATTTCAGAACTGGTTGGAACAGTTGGAAAGGGACAAAATCTATCGAAATGTGAGCTCTTTGGAGAGATCACGCAGATGGTTTTGTCCTTGTGTCACGTGGAGCTATTTTTAGGTCATTTTTTATCATAGAAAACAGGTTTGTTTGTTTTTTTAAAGAGTAGTTGAGATTGTTAAAATACTCTCTAGCTCTCTGGAAGGGCTGTCATGGGCCACCTTTCTGTCCAGTGATCATAACATGACTGACATCATTAACTGATTTTTTATTTTATTTTTTTTAGAGAGGGTTTCCGTCAAAAGTGAGCGTTCAGGAAGGTCTGGTTACAGGATCCTAGGGCCAAACCCGCCCTCTGGAACGTTTGTTTTGTGAGCTCCGTGGCGAGTTGCACACACCACGTGCGAGCCGGTCACAGTGGTACTGCTGTGACCTGGAAGAAAAGTGCAGGACATCGGAGACCGTTTCGCTGTGCCATGACTCAGCAGAACTCGAAGGGTTTAATAGGTGCAGAAAAGGAGAAGTAAACTGTTTCTTGAAGAAAGTATTTAAAATAGGTACCAACAATAACACAAAACTGTGGAATCCCCTGAGGTCTCCTGGGCGGTGGGGGCTCCCGTGGAGCTGGAGCCGGTGAAGGGTTGCCAGTCTCAGCAGCCCAAAGGGCTCAGTGCTCCTTTGCATTCGGACTTCAGAGAAACGAGGCCTTTTTTTTTTTGTATATATAAGTCCTATGCAGTATTTGGGGACTGACTTATGACATTAAATTCTTCCTTGTTTAGCTGAAATCCAAGTTTAACTGGTGTCCTGTATGTTATCTGGCATCCCTACCTGGAGGGGGTGGGTGGCAGGTCGGGGTACCCAGTTGGTGTGGTGGTCGTGCGCCCCTGGAATAGACCAGTTCAGCAGTTCAGGACAGCTCTGGTTTCTGACCCCGGTGTCATCCTTCCTGCCAGCCACCTGCCTTGCAGACACCACGAGGCGTGCCAGAGAGGAAGGGCCACGTCTGCTGGCCAACCTTCAGCCTGGTCCCTGTGGGCCACCAGCCCTGTCTTTGTAGAAAACTGGGAAAACCCGTTAGTGTCTGGTAGCGGTCCTGACTCCTCTGGTCTTCCACCTCCAGGGTGAGAGCCTGTGGGTTGGAGGCACATGCCTGCTGCCCCCTTTAAGGGAACAGGCAGCCGGGTGACTTGGGGAACGGCATTTTGTCACAGGGCTCATCTTACCACATTATGGTGCTCTAATTGCGACGCGTGCCCGTATGTAGAGGTTAACCGCTACAGCCCTGCACGGATGCGGAGGGCTGCATGTGAAGGGCTGTCCGCTAACACGTGTGCACACATTGCCCGTAATTCTCCATGGGATGGAGGTGTGTGCCTGTTGTGGGAACTGAGAGTCTAGCTAATAGCGTCCGTGTGCGTCCAGCCAACAGAGCAGGGACCACTGGAGTTTTCGACTGTGTTAAGGGACTGTATCTTCAGGTATAGAAAACATATGGTGGGGAGCGTTTTCACAGCACAGCGATGCCTCCGGTGCCTTAGAACAGAGACGTTTAGATTTGCAGTCTTGCCCGCACTCCCATTTTATTCCTCGCTCCCCTGGTGCTTTCTTTTCTGCCGTTTTTAACTGAGCACCTATTATGTGCCAGGTGCTAGGCACACATTTAGCGAAGAAGGCAGACAAGTTTTCTGCCCCATGCAACTTACATTCTGATGAGGCAATTGTAAATAAAATAACTTCACACTGAACACCAAATTATTAAAGGGACCAACAGGGGAGAGATACTTTGAGAGGTCGCCAGGAAAGACCTTTCTATTACAGCCGTCAAACTTTTTCAGTAGGCTTGAAAGAGCCAGACACGGGGGGAACAGGTGTGCAGAGGCTGGTGTGTGCAGAGCAGGTGTGTGAGAGGCTGATCTGTCTGCGGCAACACTGACCTGGGACAGCATCGGACAGCAAAGGCCAAACACCAGGCCAGCTGAGTGGGTCCCACATGACCTCACCAGAGACACAGTAGCCTGTAGAAAGCAGACATTTGTCCTGAGAAGAGGAACCCCTGTAGCCTTCGATCTCGGATGGCTAAACATTATGATCTTGTGACATACCAAACCAGTTCTGGTCACTATTCTTTCGAGAGGTAACACACGCAGTCTTCCTAGCAGTGAAAGGCGCTCCTTATAATACAGATAGAAGCACCTAACTCTGAAACATCGTCTCTGTCTGGGTGGCCATCCGAAGTCCAGCCCGCTGCCCCTGGGAGTTTGAACAGATGGCTTCTGGTTGGGAATCCCACGGGGACGCCAGTCCTCTCTGCTTTTCCTCAAATGAAGCCCTAACTCACCGAGTCCCACCGGGACCTTCAGAGGTGGACTTCCCGTCACAGCAGGAAGACTAGGCTTGGCATGACAAGCACATTCCCAGAGGCCCTGACTCATTCGCCTCCTCAGTATTCACTGTTCAGATCTACACCCGCCTGCCAAACCAGCCCTGCCTCCCACCGGGCCAGTGTTCAGGGCCGCCCTGTGACCCTCACTGTGCTTTTCAGAGTGCTCGGGGCTGGAGGGCAGTAACCGGTCAGTTCCCTGGGAGCTCCTCATTGATTCACAAACACTGATGCCAGGCCTGCTGTGCACACAGCCCTGTTCTCGGGGCTGCAGCCTCCTCTCTGCCCTGTCAGAGCGTCCACCCAACTGCCAGAGGGAAGCATGCAGACAAATGGAAGGACTACAGGGGCCCCAGGAAAAAATACTGAGGCCGACGGGAAGTGTGCGAGGTGGAGGCTGTGGACAGGGTGGTCAAGAGAGGTCTCCTTGTGGAGGTCACATCGGGCTGGGACCTGGAGGAAGTGACTGGTGAGCCAGCCATGCAGAGATCTGGCGAAGTACGTCCAGCAGAGGGAACAGCAAGCACAGGCTGGAACAGAGGGAGAGAAGGAGGGAGTGTGCAGAGGTCTGTGGGGCCCAGGTGAGGCTGGGCTGGAGTGAGACGGTGCTGCAGGGTGTTCAGCCTGGGAGTGGCAGCGAGTTTGAATAGGGCTCTGACAGCTGGGCAGAGACCACAATGTGGGGTGGAAACAAGGAGAACCAGGGGTGGGGCCTGGTGTGACATGCAGGGAGGCGAGGGGGACAGTGGTTAGCAGTGGTCAGGTTGAAAGGGAAGGCCACTGGACTGACCGGTGGATTAGAAACATTTTGTACCTGCTAACCTGGCAGGTGGTGGTGTCCTCATAAATACCCCCAAGACAAAGGACCCCCTTATTAAATTGGTTTTCACTACATCGTCAGCTTACTGTGTACAGTAGGTCTCAGCCTGGCTGTATGTTACAATCAGCCGGAAACATTTATAAATAATAGTGTCCAGAGTACAGTCTAGGAGCATTTGATTTCATTGGTTTGGGGGAAGGTATCTTCCTTTTTATCAAGCGCCCTGGGGAGCATGCTGCATTTAGAACCACAATATTGGTGGACTGTAAGGCCTCATCTGCCACTGGGGTGCTGGGCACCTGGGCTCCCCCTCTTCCCCTCCCCCCCTCCCCGCTCTCCTCCCCTCTTCTCCCTTCCCCCTCTCACCTCTGATTGGAATGTGTGATAGGATACTATGACCTTTGCACTGATAAAGACGTTGGAAGAGTAGCTGCATGGGGAAGAACGTGACCTTGTGGGCCTTGTTTGTTTGGATCTGTAACCAGAGGGTCAGGTTATCTGCCTTTCCCCACCTGGGGTCATTGTAAGAAGGAGTTGAAACAGTGGCTATAAAATAATTTGGAAACTGAAAATGACGACATACATGTAAGTTGATATGGAAAGTTCAGAGTGTCTTTAGGGACCGAGCTCCAATTTCACGTCTTGAAAAAAGTGAACCCTGGACCCAGGGAGCCTTGTCAAGGTGGGGTGGGTTGCGGGATGGCCTCCCTTGAGCTCAGCCTGGGAATGCTGTAGGAAATGTCCCATTTCCAGCTTTCGTGCACGAAAATGAACTTATGGGAAGAGTACATGAAATGGAAAATAAAGAGGCAAATGGGTTAGAACACGAAACCAAAGCCCGTTCGCGGGTCGCGGATATCAAATCTCAAATAGCAGTGAATTAAAACGGCAGACGTGGATTCTGCTCGATGCATTTCCGTTGGCTTTGGTGCACAGCTGGGAGCACGGGCCCTGCCTTCCCCCAAATAGCCATCCCGTGTCCCCCCTCCCCACCCTGTCCCCTGGCCCCGTCAGCCTTCTCCGAGGGGTGGGCACATTCTCCCCGCACCTCTCCCCTCTTGGTAGCAGCTTCCACTCCCCACACTTCCTCACAGCTGCTCTGGCCAAAGTCATAGGTGTCCCCCGCCCCCCGCAGCCGGTGCGTGCCTTTCACTTTTATCTGGACGCTGACTCACTCTCCTTTGAAATTCTCACTTCCTTTGGCTCCCGAGCCCCTGCTCCCTCGTTTCCCCTCATGTGTTTTTAATTCTTGTTTTCAGTTCTCATTCTGGCTTTGTCCTTTAACTGTTGGTTTCCCCCGAGTTTCTTCCTAGACCCACTTCTGACCAGACCCACTTCAGCCCCCGCTGGCCATGTCATACAGCCCGTGGTCTTCCTGTCCACTGGAGCTGTCAGACATGCTGGCCATTTGACTTAGAATCCACATCACTCACCCTGCCTCCACCTCTGAGGTTGGTCATTGACTTCTAAGGGATTTCAGGCACTCCCCACCCTAAAAGTTCTCAGTCACTGTAAACGTTCTGTGCCCCAAAGTGGACGCAGCCCTCCGCCCATGTCCTCTATTTCATGGTCCCTAGAAGATAAGATTGTCATCCCCCATGTCCCCTGAAGTTAGAGGTTGGAGGACTCATCCTCCTGGAGCTTCTCATGGTACCTGTCATCAAAGACATGTTCCTCAGTGTGGTGCCCAAGACGCTTGGCAGGCTGGGCCATCCCAGCTCTGGAGGGGGACTCTGCTCTGACCGCTCAGCCACCCAGCTCACCACCGGCAGCCTGTGGCCTAAAATGTGCCACGTTCTTCACACCGTGCTCAGTAAGCGCTGCGTGCTGAGTCCTGCACGGTGACTCCTGGAGCCCCTTCTTCTGTGAAACCCATTCTGACCTCCCCAGCCCATGCCTTTGACCTTGGAAGCATCTCTATGATGTGCAGGCATACCAGACATACTTAACTCACCCATATTGGGCCTGTGGCTGTGGCAGAAACAGATACGGATGACACACAGTTGAGATCGTACGTCCATCCTCTGATGTCCCCAAGGAGCGTGTGGCCAGGGTGGGCGTGCAGGGATAGAGGTACCTGCTATCTTAGTCCCTGATTGCAATCCTAGGTCTTTGCTGGATGTCAGTATGTAGCAGAGCCCCCAGATAAGCCAACTCAACTGTGTCCAACCCAAGAAACAGCTCTGGAGAGAAGAGGTGGCCATGTTGAACTTGGACAAAAGCAGGGAAACTGTCAGGTGTTTGATGGAGTAATTGAGATGCTGCTTCAGTCCGACTTCTGACTTCAGTGCTGGCGTTAGGCCCTCCGTCCCCGAGACTCAGAACCCAGCTCTGGGGCATGGACAGCCTGGGCTGTCTCAGTCAGTTTATATGTCTGCTTCTCCCACCTAGCAGGGCCTCCCTGGGGGTGGTGGCCTCAGCTTTACACCCTCATCCCTTAGTGCAGTCTTGGCACCTCGTGGAGCGGTGCGCAACATTCACTGAAGGGCCCTGAGCCTCTGCCGTGCAGGCTGGGCTGCCCACTGGTGTGGAGATGGCCACAGCTGCTCCAGAGACAGAGCAGCTTGAGGAGCACCCCATTGCCACTCGGCTGCCGGCTTGTCCTCAGACGGAGCGCTGGCCTTCTTCAAAAATGTGACTGCTCCAGGCCAGCTCCCTGCCAGGGCCTTTCCTGCTCACTCTTCCTTCTTGGCCAACCCTCAAAGGGAAAAGCCAGCCAAGGAACTGCACTCAGTTCAACAATACCCCTCTGGGAGCAGACTCCTCCGGGGCTTACTGCTAACTCGTGTATTTCTTGTGGCCTCTTAGCAAGGCACTGGTATCACTAAAAAGAAAGGCCTTTTTGCATCCAGTTTTGCAACCAGTTTCCCTACAGTTTCTGCAACCCCTCCAGCCACCCCACCCCCCCACCCCCCAAACCTCTAGCATCAACACGGAATTGGGTGTTTTTTAAAAAAGTATACAAGAGGTACCAGTTTCATCTTGTATATTCCTTGCCCCAGTCCTAAAATCAGCCGTTTCTCCGCAGAGCCTGGGTTCGCTGGACACGGGTGTTAGATACCAAGACCTGGGCACGCGTGTCCTCTCGGCTTCTGTGGGGTTGCAGCTTCTCGGTCTCCGTGGCTGACCGAACGTGTGCACTCACTAGACTTTGAAGAAAGAAATCTTCGATGTTGGGTCGGAACTGAGGCACACCATACTGTTTCACACCATCTATTTAATTCCAAACAGTGCCTTGGAGAAAGTAGAGCAGGACTTGGCTTTTTATGGCTATACTATATAGGTCAAAAAGAAGAATGGCTATTTTCAGGGAACTAAATCATTTCTTAAAATCAAACCCAATCATTGTGTTCTCTTCCCCAAAACGTTATTGTAAAAAATTAGTTCCCAACTCTCTAGCACTTGACCTAACTGTGGCTTTTCATTTTCCCCAAGGCGATCCATGCCTCAAGGCTACCTTTCTGCTAACTATTTAAAATGAATTTGACCTTTTTCTAAAAGATTTTATTCTGCTGGCATAATCATTTTCATACGCAGGCTTTACCCGGTGAAGGTATAAGGGTCTTCTTTTTGCTTGAACCTACTAATTTTCTGAGCGTATAATTTAAAGACACGGCCATAAACCCCAAACAGAGTCAGTGAGAGCACAGAGCTAGTGAGATGGGGTGCGGATTGTATCCGTTAAGATTCTCCATTCCCATGGGAGCCACTCGCTCAGCTCGGCTTCTTGGCCTTCAGGGGACATCTCAGAAGGGGACCCTCTGGAGTCACACGTGTGGGGCAGCCCAAGTTCAGAAACGTTATGTGTACAAGATTCCCCAGCAGTGAGGGATTATCAGGGCTACATTTGTATATGTAGGTGACATGCTTTACCTGCTTCTTAACCTCGGTCACCCGTGACCCAGATGCGGTACTGGAGCCTAATTATAGAAGTGGCCACACTTAATCATTCGGCTTAATGTGCTCATTGATGTTTTTTTTCTCAAACACATATAAGAAACACATTTTGTTTATTTATTTATCTTTAAAGATTTTATTTATTTATTTTTAGAGAGAGGGGAAGGGAGGGGGAAAGAGAGGGAAACATCAATGTGTGGTTGCCTCTCAAGCGCCCCCTACTGGGGACCTGGCCCACAACCCAGGCATGTGCCCTGACTGGGAATCGAACCACGACCCTTGGGTTCGCAGGCCCACGCTCATTCCGCTGAGCCACACCAGCCAGGGCGGAACACAAATTATTTAAATGAAGGTGCTGCATGCCTCTTCAGATGCATCCGCGTGTCACCGGGAAGCATATTATGCTACTTGAAAACTGTTTTAGACGTTTAACAGTTTCTCAGTTTCTTCGTCCAACAGATTCTTACTGAGCGTCTCCTCGGGGTGCCGTGTTCAGCCATGCAAGTTGAGACCAGCACAGATCGGGGTGGGGGGTCCGTTCATCCCCTGGAGTTGGGCAGTTCAAAACCTGCTTGGCTTCCGAGGGTGGCAGCCCCGCTTAGGAACAAGGTACCATTCTGTGGATATCTAGCTAAGAGTTTCGAGGTGTCACTCGTGAAGGGAAAAACTTACTGATTAGAGATTATCTGTTTTTCTTTGCTTTTTGGATTTATTTAAAATTCTTTTCAATTGCTGTTGACACCAGTGGTCTCAGGTATATATAGCACAGCGACTGGACATGTATGTACCTTACGAAGTGACCTGCTTTTCCATGGAGTTCTTTCTGTGTATTCACTCAGACAGCGAATAGTTATTGAAAATCCATTATGTCCCAGGCCCTGTGCTGGGTGCTAGAGAGATTTTGCCCTTTTAAAAAATGCATACGATCTGGTCATTTCATTTCAGGGCCACTTTGAAGTTTGCTCGCACAGAACTCCAGGAAATGTCAGCTCCTTCTGCAGAGCAAACATAAGAAGAGTTAAGAGCCCACCAGGGGTAGAGAATTCTATCCTAGCTCCTTTGAAATCTAGACCCTTCTTTTATAGTTCAAAACGAGACCACTGGGGCATATAATCTTTGGCCGTGCCTATTCAGCTAATAGGAATGTGTTTGCGTTGCCAAAGGTTATTGCTGGTTTGAGTGTCTTAAGCGGAATACGTGGGAATGTATCCGATCCCCTGGGGCCGTGGGCGGCCCCGGCTGGCCGCTGTGCCTGTCTCTCTGCTCATCTGGGGCACAGAGAGCAGACGTTTGCTGTCTTGCAGTTTTCACGTCTGGGCTGTTTTGGAGGAGTTCAGAATTCCGGTTCTGGAGAGTCCTGGCCTCCTGGCCCAAGGGAGGGGAGCGGGGAGCATTTTAAGGTTCGTCTCCGGAACAGTCTTGGTGGAGTCCCAGAGCCGGCCCTTTCCAGCCTGCCGTTTCATTGGCAGGTTTCGAGGCTCGTCTGGTTCGGTCTAGAAGCCTTTCTGGGAATGCAGCTGCCACGGGAAACACCTGGAACGGGCATAACGCAGGCTGTGTGTGCCCCGAGTTCCGAGGGCGAAAGCAGGAGTCTGCTTTTCGTGCCACCTCCCTTAGTGGCCCAGACAGGGCAAGAAGGAGCCATCCGCTGAGAAACCTAGACTCAGCGCTCTGAAGTCAACCCCAGAACATCGAGTGCATTTTGTCCGTTCCGAGAGGAGGAGCCTGGAGACGTTCTGTTGGCACGGACAGGCATTATGAGGACAGGGCTGGCCAGCCGCGCTGGCAGGTGGGGAAATGAGTTGGAGGAGCTTTAAAGACCTTTTCCTATAAAATAAATGTCCAGAAGCTGTGGGACTGGACGTCTTTCGTTAAGTAAACAGCCTCAAAGACAAAGCATGTACATTTTTCTCCGAGTCCTTCCCGCTCACAGCTGCCCGTCTTGTCAGGTTCCAAGAAGCGCGGCGTGCACAGGATGGGCCTCTTGGACCCGGGAAGCTCGGGGCAGCTCCTTTCAAGCTGGAATTCCTACGGCCACGTTGGCAGGTTAATTTGACTATTTTATTTGCAGCAGCTAGCCTTAGAATGTCCTTGCTTATATTTCTGGATCCCATGGGAAAAGACATGAGGTGACACATCCTAGGTTCTCTACAAATGAAGGTGGCCCCGGTGAAACCCTCCCTGTGAAAGGGTCCCAGCTGAGATGCGGGACCACGCCCAGCACCGCCTGTGCTCTGCGTGTAGAGGGCTAGCAGTCAGACTTTCCTCTTTTCGTTTCCACCAATGACCCTTAAGCACCTACCACAGATGAGATACCACCGGGACTGGAGCTTGGGGGGAACAGGTTTCCGATTCAGCAGGGCCTGGGGTGCTGAGCTGAGAGTGCAGAGTTCATGCGAAGGGTAGGTGCTCCTTTCTTTCTGCTGCGTAGTATTCCATCACGTAAATGTACCATAGTTTTTTGATCCACTCACTTCCTGATGGGCACTTGGGCTATTTCCAGCACTTGGCTATTGTAAATAACGCTGCTATGAACTTTGGGGTGCATAGGTTCTTTTCAATTGATGTTTCAGGGTTCTTAGGGTATAATTCCAGCAGTGGAATCGCCGGGTCAAAAGACAGTTCCATTTTTAGTTTTCTGAGGAAATTCCATGCTGTTTTCCACAGTGGCTGCACCAGTCTACAATCCCACCAATAGTGCACTAGGGTTCCCTTTTCTCCACATCCTCTCCAGCACTTGTTGTTTGTTGATTTGTTGATGGCCATCTTGACCAGCGTGAAGGGTATCTGAGTTTGGTCATTTGGAACAAGTTATCCTACGTCCGTATCCTTCCCCAGATCACTGAGCTCTTACTACGTGCACAATGGTGGCCTTGCAGTGGGACCGAAGCCACCCAGTCTATGGTGTTATGTTGATGCAGCCCAAGCAGACTAAGACAACGGTTTTTCCTCAACTCCTCGCATTCACACCCCTTGCCAATGTCCGGTTGGCTGCCAGGCTCCTGATCAGAACCTCCATTATGGATCTGATCCAAGTTCTCAGTCACTGCCTTCGTCAGGGATCAGGTCATCTGGGGACCCAGTCAATCCCTCCATGGTGGTGCATGTTCTCTGCACAGAACAGTCGGTCCTCCTGTTGGCTTCCCAGGGGAGCTGGGGCATCTTGAAAGGCAGATATTGTGTGCCATGCACCTCGGCACCTCGGGCTCCGTCACAGTGCTTGGTGCGTGGAAGATCCCCGAAGATGTTCGAGTTGATATTGATGTCTACTTTGAGAGTCCCCAGTTTTTCAGTTATTCCATTTCATTGATTTTTATCTTGACTTTTGTTGTGGTGTAGTGCTTTTTCAAATTTAGATTTGATGAATGCCACAAACAATTAAAAAATGATTTTCATAAGTAGTTTAACCATCAAGCATTTTCCTTGCATTTTCTAATGATTGACAATGTCACTACAAACAGTGAGCTCTTAGGCAAATCTCTTTCCCTAAAAATAGACATGTCATAACTCTCGACTCAGGTGTGCCCCATCTGTGAGTGGACGGCGCCCCCAGAGTTTGTCCACAGTGTGAACCTGAACTGTTTTAGGGAGGCCCCACCGGGATGATGTTCCACATGCAGCCACACTTGCCCTAAACTCACCCTGCCCCGCCCCTCTGCATTCAAGCTCTCCCCAGCCACATCCCGCCCACTCTGCCATGCGCTGGTCTCCGCTGTGCCTCACCTGGGACACCCGGTCCCCTCTCCAGGAATAAAAGTGCCTTCTTTTCCCACACCCTTGACTTCTGTTCACACCCGTCTTCTGCCTTGACTCCCTCTGCACCCGCAGCCCCTCCAGCAGCTCCAAGGCTGTCGCATGTACCCCAAACCCTCTATTTTTAAAAATATTTTATTTCTTTTTAGAGAGAGGGGAAGGGAGGGTGAAAGAGAGGGAGAGAAACATCAGTGTGTGGTTGGCTCTTGCACACCCCCTACTGGGGACCTGGCCCACAACCCAGGCATGTGCCCTGCCTGGGAATTGAACTAGTGACCCTTTGGTTTGCAAGATGGCACTCAATCCTCTGAGCCACACTGGCCAGGGCCCCAACCCCTCTGTTTGAAGCTGCTCGGGACCAAGTCAGTGATGTCATTCCACCCCTGACTTCTCACCTTGGCCCTGGCTTCTCCTCTGAGGAAGAGCCCTAGGAGCACTTCTGTGAACGCCTGCCCCTGATCTCAGTTACTGAGCCCCTCTGCCGCCCCCACCATGCAGGCTGGGTGAGCCCTTCCACTCCCGCTGGACACCACCATCCTAAGGGGGCCTCGCCGGCCATGTCACTGATGCAGGCACCCACTTTGCTGTCGCTATAACTGCCCTCTGCGTCTTTCGCAGTGTGCCTCACCTTTTTGTCTGCTTGCATCGGGTTTCATGTCTAACCCCTCCCCACCCCAATGGACTGACTCTCTGTCCCAAGAGGGTTGAGATAGGTCTCTTTCGCTTACCACTGGTCCCTAGAGTCCCTCACAGACTCATGTGTGATAAAACTAGTGATATCTGGCTGGGCGGCTGGGCAGGTGGGGTGGTCACCTTGAAGTGGCTGGTGTTAACGAGGCCTCTGTGTTCTCTGCCCCCTGATACGTGGTCTCCTGGGGCCTCTGGCTGTTCTTTGTAAGATCTTACAATGTCCTTCTATTTCCAGGGCAGGAGACTTTGTTCCCAATTAGCATATTTTGAATTTTCTAAGTTGAATATTTTGAGCTGGCTTCATGTTAAACAGCTTCTCAGATGATTCTCACCATTCAGAACACCTCCCCCCCAACCCTACCACCACCATTTAATCAGGGTTGGTCTGTGCACTCGTAAAATAAGGCAGACGTGACAATGTGTGACCTTCCACTTTTTACCTTGGTCTCTTGGACCTGTCCCTTTGGGGGAAGCCCCCTGCCCAGCACGAAGCAACATGAGCAGCCCTGTGGGGAGAGCCGCGTGGGGCATGCATCCCTCCCACTGAGGGCCAGCGGCCCCCGGCCCTGCGTGCTCCATTCTCGGTCAGGCCCTCAGGGACTGCAGCCCCCACTGAGGTGGCAAACTAAAACCCTGTCTTCATCTGAAGAAAAGTCTTTGCTTCCTACTTCAAAGGGGATGAGGGTGTAATAAGGTGTCAACTAACTTTAAAGAAATGAGGAACACGCAAGGTTGGAAGACTTGACTGAAGGCCACGGAGGTGAGTGAGTGCGGATGCGTGGGACTGCCGTGGCAGCGCGTGGCTCCCGTGCTAGGGGACATAAGTTGCGCTGCTCCCGGCATGGCTGATTGGACTGTCATCTGCTGAAAAGACAAGAGAGTCGCTCGTTACCGAAGCAGGGAAAAGGCTAAGACAGCAAACATGGTGGGTGTTTAAGGGAGCCAGCCACAGTCTTGGTCTCACGGTTGGCTGGGTTCTTAGGTTTCATGACAAAGAATTTGGAGTTAGAGCTTCGGAAGAGGTTTCTGCCTGTTTATACTTTCCTCTTCCTTGAAGGCCCCACCGCAGGCCCACCTCCTCCCTGAAGCCTTCCCTGACCACCCAGGATCTGCTGACCCCATGGTCTCCAAATCCCCCCACTGTGTGGTCAGGACCACCCAGCTGCACACAGAGTCTCTTCTCCCGTATTTGTGTCGAGGACAGACATGACCTAGCTGCAAACACATCGACACAGAGGCCCAGCCAGTTTCCAGTTTGAGGGGCTGGGATTGGGGTGGGGGGCGACGAGAGGGCAGGACCTGGCTATTGGAGAGAGTGGGGAGCAGATGTGCTCAAAAAGCCCTAGTGCTGCCTCTCCACTCATCCTGTGGCCCCCGCCGGCGTTCCAGCTGGGGGCTTCCCCAGCTCTCCTTGCAGCTTCCTCTTGCAGTCTTATCCCCCCTGCCCATGGACGACCTTCGGCCTCATGCTGCTTTTATAAAAATGATTATTTTTGGAGGATGGATCCAGAAGGAGAATGGCGTCCTCCCCCAGCTCACTCCTTCACCCACCCCCGCCCGAGTTACACTTCTGTCTTCATGCAGCAAACGTGGGTGGAAGGTGGGGCTGCCTGACAAACACAGAGAAACTTGACTTTCAGACCTACAACCGTAATGAATTTGAATTCCAAGTTCAACTAGCCATCGCTTTTTTCTCTTTTCTTAAATCTGCTCACTCTAACGGACTGTCTGCTCTGTGCCAGACTCCTGATGTGAAGACAAATAAAAAACATATCATTCCTGCCCCTTGGAGTTTCCAGCCCCGGAGAAGAGCCAACCCCTCAGCAGAGAAACTAGTGCTCCTACCGCTGTGCTGGATCCACACCCGGCCCCGGGGTTGGGGGTGAGGAGGGCCCCAAACCCAGTGTGGGTAGAGCCTTAGTATTTCAGGAGCACAGCTTAGAGGAGGCTTCTTGGGGAGGGTGTTATCTTACACTGGACCTCAACATCCACTAGCGTCCTCTAAAGGCCAAAACCTCGTCTTCTAGGTAAGACCTGACTCTTCTCGTCACAGCGCACTGTCCCCTGTTGTGGTCCCTTCTCACTGAACAGACCGTGATCAGCTCTTGGTCTTTGTACAAAGCAGGTGCTCTCTGCCTGGTAGCCTCCCACTTTTGTGTACTAAGTTTCTTGTGCCATCCAACCGAAAATGAGACTGGCATCCTACCAGTGGCCTGATAATCAGAGACAAGAGCATGACCTTTACATTCTTCAGCGTTGACTCCCAGTGTCCACGTGCCCTCCCCCACCCCGCCACCCCGCACCTGCCACGGCAGCCACCAGGCACCTCCAAGGCAACTGATTGTTCTTGGCTCTGTCTTTCACCTCAGGTGTGCAGATGTGACTGCTGCAGCCTGGCCCTGCCACCTGCCTGGGACAGCTCCTGGCAAGGTTGGCAATGAGCGATGTCCTTGTTCTGCTGTCAGTCACCGGGCTCTTCCGCCTTTTGTGGGCATTCATAGTTGCTGGTCTCTTTCTCCTCCATCTTCCAGCCGCTGCGCCTGGATTTCTGGGTCTCAGGTTTTTCCTTCTCTCTCCCCTGCGTGCCCCCCCACCCCCAACTGCTCCACCAGCTCCTTCCCGCATGCCTACACTCAGCCTCCGGCGTCTGCCTCCCTGTGACTCCCGAGGCTCTGTCTTCGGCCTGCTCCCTTTCTACTGCCTTCTCTCTCTGGGCCCTGTGGGTGGACTCCAAGATCTCCGCTCCCACCTCTGCAAACGTGACAGAATCCTCGCCTCCACCCTCATCTTTTGCAAGGTGCAGGTCCATATTTCCCGCTGTCTTAGGTCATCTCAGTGTGGATTTGTGTCATTCTGTCCACTTGCCAGTCCCCAGAAGTGAAGTCCTGTTTCCCCGTGAAAGCTGGACGGCTGACCGACATCCATGTTTGGATTGCGGGTGCAGCCAATTTCTAAGCGGGGTTCCCACTGAGCCTTTAATTCTCTCTCCACCCTCTGGACCCAGCTCCCCATTCCCGTGTGTTTTGGAATGGGCTCTAGCTGAGCATGATGATCTATTGTTGCGAATCACTGATTGAGCTCACGGACTAGTGGTTATGAGTGACAGAAATCTAATTAAAGCCCGCTTGTGTTAAATAGGATATTTTTTTAAAAATCACAAAACCAAAGTCCTGGGGTGCTCCCTGCCTTCAGGCACAATAGGCTCCCGTGCCACACCCAGTGTCCCCAGAACTGGGGCTTCTCCTCCGAAGCTCCATTTCAGAGATGCCCGGTCTTCAGAGCGGCACGAGGGCTGCCCAGGGCGGCAGTCCCAGGTCGCCCCTCCACGGCCCCCGCTGCCCACATTCTCTTCCTCAGCCCTGTACACAGGAGGCTCCCTGTTGGGTCTCTGAGGACTAATTTGGGCCATTTGTCAACATTTGAAGCGATCGGCGTGGTCAGAGGAACAGAATAAGTGACCGGCCAAGCCTGGGCCATATGTCCATCTTTGGCACTAGGAAGAGGACATGGTCAAGGACTGAGTTGCCCAGTAGTGACTCCCCCAAAGGCCCCCGTGTTCAGGGACTCTACATGAGGGGATGGCAAGCAGGCAGAAGTGACAGATGTGCACTCGATTGTATAAATGCATCTGTCCAGTTATCCCGGAAGATGCTTTATGGCAGCTGACACATGCGTCGCTCTCGAACTGACCTTCAGCCAAGGATGTCATAGGAAGGCGACTTGTGCATGTCGCAGCTGTTATTTGCAGTTGCCAGGGATGGGGTGCCACTGCTTCTCACCTGGGACGAGATGTCCACATGTCCTCCGCCACACAGCACACCAGGCATCAGCCTGCTCACAGGGAAGATTTTTACACTTCTAGGAGATGCCGTACTTTGCCGTGTGTAATGCACACCCATGTTTTCTGCACATAATATACAGGATTATTATACCCATGATATGTAATCATACTACTCATCATGTATAATGCACATCCTTATTTTTCCCTTAAAACTTTGAGCACAACAGTGCACATTATACCTGGTAAAATACAGTAGTTTGAGGGCATTTCCTCAAATAGAAAATCGGGATTAGATAAAAGTCGTAAGAAGCCCTCTTACTTAAACTCTGAGTTAAATTCAAACAATGACTGTGTAGATGTTTGCCTTTGTACTTTCTGGGGAAAATGCCAAGGGAACGAATAGCGAAAGCAAGATTTCCACGAGGGTGGGAAGAGCAGTAAAGACGGGGTTTGGGTTGTCGGAAGTTACTTCGACCTCAGTGGTATCAATGTACATACAAGTTCTGGCGGTTTAGGAGGCTGGGACGTCAGTGGGAAAGGCAGGATGACCTCTCCCGTGCCCTCTCGGCCATGCGGAGACAAGATCCAGCTAGAGGGATGGGGTCTGCAACAAGCACACAATCAGTCTCCCCTTGTGCCAGATTTTAAGTTTCTGTGGGCCAGGAGGCTAAAGAGTGACTTCAAACCTCCAAAAGGTAGAACTGGACCTCTTCTGTGGCCTCTCAGGGGTGAGAGGACAGGGAGCCTCCGGGCTCTCAGGACCTGGGAGTGTCACCCCCAAGACACAGGCGCTAATCAGAGGTGGGCTGCGTCTATGGACGGTGCGACCCGGCTCGGAGCCCGTGCAGTTCCGACGGGTGAGGGTCTCATCACGTCGGTCTAATCTGCTCACAGAGGAGGGGCTGCTGCCTTCTCTGTGGCGGCACGAATTTACAGGCATGCGAACAGAAGAAGAGGCAGGAAATTGTGACTGACAACCAATAATAGCGGAGTTGATATTGGAATTAGTTGAAAAGGACTTAAAAATAATTGGCATTGATATATTAATAGTAAAAACAAGTTCAAATTGGAGAAAAAAGAGTAAAAGCTCAAAATGGAGATTTCAACAGTCGATTGGAATCAACAAAGTAAGTCAAATGGACATTCTACAACTGAATGACACAATATCTAAAGTTAAGTATTCATTGGAAAATTTTAATAGCAAAATGTGAACAGAAGGTGGGAATAGTGAACTTGAAGGCGGAAGAAGTAGCACAAAATCAAACACATAAAAAAGTGGAAAGAACATAACGGAGCATATGAAACAGAGAGTCCAAGTTACGTGTGATTGGAACCCCGTGGGGAAGAGAGAGAGGCTGGGGCAGAAGCGTTATCGGAAGGGACGGTGCCTGAGAATTTTTTAAAAGTGATGAGAAGCGGTCGCTTCATTCAAGAAACTTGTGGACCCTCATTAAGATAAATGCAAAGAAAACCTCATCAAGCTGCTGAGAATTAAAGTCCAAGAGAAAATCTTTAAAACGTCCACTTTCAAAGGAGCGGAATTACGACTTGTTGCTGAATTTTCAGTGGAAACGTACTAGCCAGAAGAAATGGAAGGCTACTTTGAAAGGGCAGAAAGTAAGAAAAACTGCCAACCTAGAACTCAAACCCAGTGAAAATATTCTTCAAAAGCGAATGAGAAGTAAAGAGCTTTAAGAACTAAGAAGAGACAATAGAATTTATACCCAATGCACTGAAAGTAAAAGACCTATGAAAGGACGTGCCCCCAGTAGAAGGGAAATTATACCACGGGAAGATAGAGCTTCGGAAAGCACGAGAAAGTATATGTGCTGGTGAATATGAGCAATGACGGCTTAAAACAGCAATAACGAGGTGTTTCAGGATCGACAGCGTCTGCAGAAGTGAAATCCATGGCGCCGGTAGTGCAGAGCAGGGACCAGAGGTAAACCATTGTAACATTACTGCATTGTTCTGAAAGCAGTAGAGACGCACATTTAAGACATACTGTAATAAGTCTAGGATGGACATCTTAATCTCTAAAGCATACATAAAAAGAACAATACAAAATACAAGAAGGTATAAGGAGAAAATGGAATAATATAAACGTGATTCAATTTTTCAAAAAGAAAGGCATAAAGGAGCAAAGTACCAGCGGAAGAAGAATGTATAGAGAGGGATGGTAGGCTTGGACTCAGCCGTATCAATATCTGTATTAAAACTGAATGGGGAAATTAAAGAGCAAAGAATTTCGGGTAGAATTAAGACACCAAACTTCCCATTCGGGGTTTACTGGAGATGCACTTTAAATGTCAATACATGTAGAAGTAGAGCGTGGAGTTGTGGGGCACACTGCCAGCAGTAAGAGGGTGGGTGGGGGACTGGTTGAAAGAGGGTGAAGGGATAGTCAAGGAACACGTAGGAAGGACCTGTGGACATGGACGCGGGGTGGGGATTGACTGTGGAACTGGGGGGCAGGCTGGGTGGGGGGCAACAGGGGAAATTATTGGAACTGTAAAACAGAAAAATAAAAACAAATTCTGATGGAAATAAAAGGATGGAAAAATATATGCCATGTAAACACTAACCAAAATAAAACTTGACTTGCTATAATAATATCAAATACAATAGATTTAAGATAACCATAATTAGAAAGAATGAGGAATATTTTGTAATGAAAAGGGGGTCACTTACCCTGCCATAATTCTCTGTATTTATCTCCCTTTAGTCTTAAAAACTGTTTTTAGAATTTATTCAAAATATACACCACTAGAATTACTAGAACTGAAATCATAGATAGGCAAGATAATATCACAGTGGAGATTTTTAAAATCTAATAATCTTCAAAATAAGACAAAAAAACAATAAAATGTACCTATTTTAAGTGTCTAGTTAAATGAATTTTGACAAAGGGCAACACCCAGGAGACCACCACCAAAATAAAGATTATTGAATGTTTCCATTATCCCTGCCATCGAGACGGGCTCTAATCCGTTTTTTCTCTAACTACCACATTCCTCTCTCTAGAAGTTCACATGCAGCAGAGTCTCCCACTATGTGCTCTTTTGGGTCTCACTTCCTGTGAGAAGCATGATGTCTCTGAGACTCATTTATGCTACCATGGTAACATTGTAGTTGGCTATTCCAGTTTGTTGTTACATTCACCTATTGGTGGGTGTTTGGATTGATTCGAGGTTTGAACTATTAAGAATAAAGTTGTTGTAATTACCCCTGTGTAAATTGCTTTTTAGATATACATTTTTATTTCTCTTGGGAAAATGTTTAGCAGTGGAATTCCTGTTTCAAATGCTGAGTTCACGTTTAGCTTTCTAAGGAGTTGTCGCATTGTTTTCCGAAAGGGTTGTGCCGTTTTACTCCCGCCCCCCCCCCAGCAATGCAGGAGTGCGGTTCTGGCTGCTCCAGGGGTGAAGGGTCGGTCTTAGCTCACAGTCCGTTAGTATCGAGTGGGATTGGCCATGTTTGTGCACATCTGCTGGCCACCCAAATGTCTTTTATTTTTGGTAAATACGTGCTAAAAAATTTGCCCATTGTGAAATGGGTGTTTATACTTTTCTTCTTGAGTGATAACTACTCTTTATGTATTCTGGGTACTAATCCTTTGTATTGCAAATATTTTCCCCAACTCTGCGGCTTAACTTTATATTTTTCTTTATGTTGTATTTTCTTAACCCTACGTTGTCTTTTGATGAGCAGAATTTCTTTGAAGTCCAATTTATCAACTAGTAGTTTATTTTCCATAGCCTGTAATATTCCATATTTTAACTTTTAACCTATCTGCACTTTTATTTAAAGTGTGTTTCTTGCTGACGGCGTATATAGTTAAGTCTTGCCTCTTCACACAGCCTGACCATCTCTGCCATTCATTTGGAGTGTTTAGACCACAAATATTTAACATATTTATTGATATGCTTAGCTCTATTGAAGTGGTTGCTTTTCGTTTTCTACTTTTCCATCTGTTTTTATGTTCATTCTCCCTATTTTGTTTTGGATGAGTGGAGAGGATTTTTTAAAAAAATATTTCATGTTTCTACACCGTTTTCTCTTTGTCTTCATTGATGGGATGATTGATTGATTGATGCTCTTTATGTGAGACTCAGCCTTTGAGTTCCTCATTAAGCCACAAAGCCAAAACGTGATCCGGGTGGGTGTTTTCTCCGCTCTCCCAAGACTGCTACACAGCCAGCACCGCCTACGTGCGTAAGAGGCAAGTTAACTCCTTATGTGCCATGGCTGTCTTACAGCGTTACGGCTTCATCTCAGGAGGACGTCCTCCTGAGAAAGGCTATGGGATTCACAATATGCTTCTTTAACTTATTCATTGTCTTCTGCCAGGTAATATTATACCAAGGTGGGAAATTTAAAAGTTCCTTCAGCCTAGGATCTTCCCCCTCCTGTGACCCCGTCCCTCACGTAAGCATGGTCTCATGCGCAGGAGAAGCAAGGTGAGGCCTGACCCTGCAGTGACTCAAGGAGCCTAAGCCACCCGGGGTCCAGAGGCTCACTGTGCATGGGCGTCTCTCTTGGAGCATGCGTGTGGGGCAGCCGGCTTTCAAATATATTGCTTGTTTCCCCGGCGTGTGGAAATAATCTGCTCTCACCATAGTCCCTGGTTTTGCTCAAAGCATAATATCTCGCCTCAAAAAATTTCCAAGAGCTCAGAATAGGGTAAGATCTTCTTACGGGCCCTGAATGAGCATCTTGTAGGAAAAGCACGGCATGTGAGTCTCCTCCTTGGAGGAAGTAATTTAATGACCCGTCTGGGGAAGTGGCCTGGGACCCTTGTGTAAGCGATTCCATTACTCTTTTTAATCGGATTTCCTCTGCCATTTAACTATCCCCACTAATCATGAGAGACCAGTGCAATAAAAAGGACAGTGACAGTTTGGCTTAGAAAAGCTGTCCAAACATTTGTACTTTTCCAGGGCAATGGCAGCAGCCGTAAAAGCAGCTGTCGTTACGTGAGACGTGCCCAGGCCGGCACGAGCAGCTGGAAATACCAAAGGGAGGAAGGCGCCCTGTTGCCCCGGGTTTCACCAGTCCACATGTGACAAGGGACATCTCTGCTTCCCGAAGCAGTGCTGCCACGTTGTCCTGAAGGAAACACTACTGTCACATCTGTGAAAATGTTGCACTCATCAACTATAAAAAATGATCAAATGGGCCGTGTCTCCCCACTTCCTTATTTTCACCCAGGACCCAGCTTTCTACTTTGTCCTTTCCTTGGCTTATCTTTTTAAAAAAATATTTTATTCTTTTAGAGGGAGGGGGGGGAGAGAGAAAGAAACATCAATATGTGGTTGCCCCTCACATGTCCCCTACTGGGGAGCTGGCCTGCAACCCAGGCATGTGCCCTGACTGGGAATAGAACAGGTGACCTTTTGCTTTGCAGTCTGGTGCCCAATCCACTGAGCCACACCAGCCAGGGCTTTGGTTTATCTTTTATTCTTTTTTTAATAATTGATTTGAGAGAGGGGGAGGAGAAAGAGAGGGAGAGAGAAAGAAACATCGATTTGTTGTCCCACTTACTGATGCATTCATTGGTTGATTCTTGTATGTGCCCTGACTGGGGATTGAACCTGCAGCGTTGGCGTGTTGGGACAACACTCTGCTCAGCTGAGCTTGCCAACCAGGGCTTCTTCTTTCATTCCTAAAGGACGGCCTGTTCCAGAGCCGTGCCAGCCCTTCCTCTGCTCCTCTCTTGCACAGGTCACTTCTGGCATCACAGCCATTGGGTCCAAGGAGTAAAAATTGGACCTAAGGCGTATTTCACTGCATTAAACAGTACAGGCATGTATAATTCTGGAAAGCAGAATTCTTTGGTAATGGTATGTATAGCCTATTAAAAAAAAACCTTTTTCTTTTTTTCTACAAGTTATTTTTCGGGGGTGATTTACAATTTAGTGGAGCAGAGGATCCTCTCTATTGGTAGTTGATAAACAATGGAGTGCAAACTGGCTTAGACAGGAGACCACTGTGCTTTTATTTTAAATTTATAGAGACCGTTTCAAACTCCTCGGCCCCTGCCGCCATCCTGTACCTTGGGCTTGTACTCATTACCCCAAGTGTCCTCATGCAAGGGGTGAGTTCTTCCCATATGCGAGTTCTTTCTCCTAATGGTAATTCTGTTTTTGCTAAAACGCATTTATCATTCTTAAACTATCGTAAAAGACCAATTACTTTTTCAAAACTGCTGACTTTCCATTTTCAGGCCAAATCTGTGTGATCACACGCAAAAGGAACACAGATCCAGAAGCACATCTGTGATCCGACAACAAGCTAGTGAGGGTTTAATCTGGGCCCCGTCTCCCAGAAGGACGGTGGGAGGGCGGGAGCTGAACTTGTACCCCGTCTCCCAGAAGGATGCTGTGAGGGCCGGGGGCTGAACTTGCACCCGGTCTCCCAGAAGGACAGTGGGAGGGTGGGGGGCTGAACTTGCACCCCGTCGTCTCCCAGAAGGACAGTGGGAGGGTGGGGGGCTGACCTTGCAGAGTTCGGCACAGACACAAATGTGGTGAGGTGGAATGAACTGTTTGGAACGATAAAGGCCTGGGTGTGTGGTGAGGAACGAGGGAGAATTAAGCCAGATGATTATTCGATTTCAGTGTCAGCGTTGGACGCCCGCACAAACCCTCTGGAGAGTACGTTCGGGCTGTTGCTTCTCCAGAGATGTCGAAATGCTAGATAAGGCCGGGCTGTTTTTGTTCACTCTCTGGACGTGCAGCTTTTCTTAAGTGGCTCAAGCTGTCCCGTGCTCATGATACACGCTTCCCGATACATGTGTCTTAAAATCAAAAATGATTGGTTGGGCCCCGGGCACAGACTGTAAATGAGGGTTAAATCATGCATCGACATTAGGAAAGTCATGAGAGGGTTTGCAAGGAGTCATGTCGTCCACTTGGGTGGGAGGCGAGGGCACCGGTGTGTTTTTATCTTGAGTGTTTCTCAGGAGGCTTGTCGTGGTCCCTGACTTTGCATCGCTCAGGATTTGACACATTACTGGGGATGAGTGTCCTCAAATCTTCCTGCCAACAGGCCACACCCTACAAGCCTTGATCTCACATAAACACACCCCCCTTCTAAAACTCCACTGTTTCTGCTCCACCACCCGCTCCCCAGCCCCACGTTCCTTTTGCCTGCATCCAAGTTTTTGTACATGGGACTCAGAAACACGAAGGTTCTTTCCTCCCACCAGCATGCCCTGGTTTTCCTTTAAATGAGAACTGAAGACCTATCTCGTCCAGAAACCCTCCCCAGGTTAAATGCTCATTAATCTATTGTCCAAAGTACCCGCATTTCTGGGGCCAAGTGCAACTACATTCGTACTGACACACGTCGGATGTCGTTCTGTTTCAGCAAGTTTTCTTCCCTTCAAAGGTAGCCTTAAAACACGCACAGTACATCGTTCACACGCATAGAGAGCCTAACAAGAAAGGGTGCCGTTCGCAAGCCGGGGGCCATTAGTACTTGCTGAGTTGTGGGCCATCAGGTTAAACACAGCCATTCCTGAAGAAACGTGTCACACCAGGGTTTCTCAGCTGTGCGGCTGGTGACGTTTTGGACTGGACAGTTCCTTGCTGGGACTGGTGGGGGCCGTCCCATGCATCGTAAGGTGGTTAGCCACGTCTCTCTCTGGCCTCTACCCACTAGACGCTAGTACTCGTGAGAATTAAAAAGGTCTCACATGTTCCTGGGAGTGAAGTCACCTCGGGGTCGCCACTGATTCCAACCTGCCAAGGGAAATGACTGCTCGTTTGGACACTCGGCTTCACTCAGCAGACAAAACGGAAAAGGCCTCTTGCCAGAACCCCTGGGGCCTCTCGGAGGCTGGTCTTTCCCGTCGCGAAGTGGCTGTGGAACCTCGTGGAATCTGCTAGCACTGCGTGTATTTGAGCTGCACTAATCTGTGGGCATATGAAAAGGGTTATGTGCTCAGCCCACACAGACTCTTACATCAGGGGCTTTTAATTTAAGGTTATTTTTATTTTTCTGTGTAACATTTTATTCTCCAGTCAGGTCAGTTTCTTTCTGTGTTTCCTGTCAATAAAAAAAAAAAAAAAGTGAGGTTCCTTGTTAATAAGTTCTCCAGCAAATGGAAGGGGGGTCTTGTGTTCATAGCAGTATTTCAGCATCCTAAAAATGGGTCTTGACCATGAATTAGAGACACGTGGTTGTCATTGCACCGCAGAAATAAGTTCTCCCTCCCAATTGTTAAATTGTAATTCAGGCACGCGGACGGTGTTGCCAGGGCTAAGGGGTAACTCTTGGCTGGGAGGGACTGAATTTGTTCACGGAAGCTGGAAGAGCCCCATCGCTGGCGTCAGCACTGGCCCCGCCCCCTCCCCCACTCCCGATTTCTGCCCCTCATCAGTGGGTCACCAGCACCAAGGTCCTATTGGGTAGGATGGGGGCAGACTGGTGGAGGGAAGAGCAGCCTCCTTCCTTATTTCCTAGGCCACCTTGGAGTTTCACCTATGACCTTGACCCCAGTTCTTGGCCAGGGCAAGAGGACAGCAGCTGAGGATGTAACTATCCCATGTGGAAAAGAGCTGAAGGGACAAGAGTGTGCAGCTCCCACAAGAGATGTGTTTTCCAAGGGGCATGATGACTTTGCATGACTTTGAGAATGTAGTCCTCTCCCACAGCCTATACAAAAATAAGGAGCAGGCAGGTACCTACAAAGCATTTTATTTTTAAAAATGTTTTGGCACAATTCCCTGATGGTTCTCACAATCAGGGATGGATAGGAGCTGCTGTTCTCTCCAGCCACTGCCTTTCATGAAGTCTACCTGCCAGGGGTTTGACTCGTTTATAGCCGACAGGGCGTGTGGATGCATGATTTCCCCGCGGAGCGCATATTGTTCAACGCTTCATCACAGTGGTTCGTATTTAGGTTTTTCTGTCAAATGAAGAAAGATTGGCTTGCCTTTTGTCCACTCCACATCCCATGGTTTTGTCTTTTTTTTGTAAACAGCATCCTTCTAGGATAGGCTAACAAAATGTATGGGTGAGTGGGGGAGGGGACTGTGTACATCTTTGTGGGAAGGATGGAGTCCCCTCGAATTATTGTGCAGGGGTTTGTGAGCCTTGCTCTTTTTATTCAGGTAACTATGATTGACAGTTTGGCTGAGGGTCTCATGAGTAATACATTTTTTCCCAACAATTCCAATAGAAGAATAGAAACAAATAAGTGTGTGTGTGTGTGTGTGTGTGTGTGTGTGTGTGTGTGTGTGTGCAGTTTTGTGATAAAATGTTATGGTTTATAACAAAGTGGAAATGAGGTTGTAACAATGGGACTGTGTTGCTGGATTGGAGGACAAAATATATGCTTAGATGAAGGCACAGAGGTACGGTCGACACCAAGGGCAGTGCAGTGCAACCCTTCCTGTCAGTCATACCCAGGGCCTGCCCCCTGCCCCCCACCCCGTCCAACTATTGACATAAACCAGGCTGTGTAACCCTCCCAGCTGGTCTGATTATGATTCACAGGTGAGGAAACGGGGGTTCGGGGAGGCTAACAATCGCCAGGCCATGGAGCTTGGACTTGACCCGGGTCTGTGTGACTCTAATTTATTTGGGGAGAGAGAGGGGAGGCTGCTGTGGAAAATGAGCTCTCTTTAGGGTAGAGCCCCCGATGGGCTTGATTGGCCATGTCTTTTATCTTCCACGAAACCTGTGCTTTCTATTTATAGAGAACTAGCAGGGAAACCTCTCATTTAAGCTGGGTCACCATGCCACCGTTTGTATAACTCCTCATTTCAGTGTGCCTTTCGGTAGGACCGGGCTCTGTACTTAACAAAAAAATCCATCGGTATAGAAACTATTTTGTTTATACAAAATCTCTTCTAGCTCACAACTCATCTGAAAGCTTTCTGAACTATTCTCTTTGAAACTGTTGCAAATAAGAGATTTTCATCAGAACTTCAGGTGTCTCTGCGCAACCTTCTGTCTCTAGAAAATAATGGGATTTTGCTTGCCCTGGTTAAAAATCGCGTTGGTCATTTATGCATTATTCATGTCCACATGCTGCCTCTGTCAGCCATCTTGTCTCTTCTTCCTCTGTTTTGCCTTTTGTCCGGTCACCATCATTTTGGGGTCCAGTTAAGTTGGTTACTTGTCCAGTTGCGCATCGCTGTTGTAAGGTCGTCCACAGAACGAACTCTTTCCTCTTCCCAGCAGCACAGGGAGGGAGCCCTAAGCCCTCCTGGCTGTCTTCCCGAACGCAAAGCCATGGGCAGCCCCAGTGAAGGAAATGAAGGCAGTGACCGTGAACTTGATTTATTGTCTCCACTTGGAGGCTGCCAGCCGCCAGTATCGTCCTGGTAGAAACCCTATAGTTTCCACAGTGGCCTCTTAAATACCATCTCATCAGGCACACTTATGTGGATGATGAGTCCAAGATGGACTAACCCAAGAAGGTTGAAAATACGCACTTGTGATAGTTCCAGCCTCATCTCAGCAAGGACTAGATTTTCTATTTTGGCCTGAAGTTGTATTAAGGGTGAATTTAAATACCTAAGTCTGTCAACACAGCACCGCTAACAAAGTAGCTAGTATACTCATTTGTTCAGCAGAATGAGGTATGGGCATGACTTTGAACTTTGTGACAAAGGTCAAGATTGGTTGTCAGCGGGGTGGACAGCCTGCACTTAGCACAGTGTCTTTGCGAAGCATGTACTATTAGATAAAGGGAGGGGTGAGCAACATTTTATACTGTTTGGATCAAGTTAAATCAACAAGCATTGATTTTTGTACTTGGGATGCACAAGGAAGCAGTGCCTAAGCCACACTGATGATGAATTCCCAAAGTGGGACAAGGCTTCAGGGGGCTTGTAGCCTCGTGAGTGCACAGCCACGCACAGAAATAACTGCATTTCAGGCAGAAGGTGGAAATAAGAATTTAAAGTGCAGAGAGAGGGCTGCTGCATGCGAGCCATGCAGGAGGGCTTTGGTGGTCAGGCGCACCTCAGGGCCCTTCACGACGGGGAGGGAGTAGACGAGGAGGCCGGAGAAGGAAGGAGCTGCTCATCTCTTCCTCCCACGCACGTTAATCATCACCTCGGTGTGTCCTCGTCCTGTTTGACTTGAGGCCAGAGACTGCGAATTCACGTGCTGCCTGGGCCTGGTTGGTGTTACAGACAAGTGAGGCTGGCTGGGCCTAAGAGGAGAGCCTCCCCGGCCTCCGGGGGCAGACACACCAGGCCCAGTGGGGCTGGGAGACCCAGCAGCTCTAATTCATTTTCAGCCGACTGTGGCCCCCAGAAGTGCAGGCCCAGGGTCGCCGTTTATCTGATGTGTTTCCCCCCCAAGAAGCAGCCCGTTCAGATGTGTCTGAGGATTCTCCTGACCCGTAGATGTTAGCAGCTAAACCAGACTGAGACCTGGCACATTCTCTGGGGCCAAACCAACAACAGCTGCAGGTTGAATGAACCACATGAGTTGCCACCCTGTGGAACCTGGTCGTGGAAATGTGGTCCCCGGCCAGCAGCATCAGCACCACCTGGGCACCTGTCACAGCTGCAGTGCCCGGGCCGGGCTGAGGTCATAGATAGGAAATGGTACAGCAGCCTGGTCTTCTGCGTGTCCACACGCCCTCTGGGTGATCTCCGTGCTCACTCGAGTTGGAGAACATGTTTCACATCTTCTAATGGCCGAGGGAAAAAGGAAGAGAAGTGGAGTGTTCCGTGATACGTAAGATGATACAAAGTGTGCATTTCCATGCCCGTAAATAAGGTTTTATTGGCCCAGAGCGACACTCGCTCATTTGTGTGCTGTCTGTGGCCCTGTTCGCACTGCAGTGACAGCTGTGAGCGGTCATGGCGAAGGCTGTGTGGCCCACAAAGCTTCAGATATTTATTATCTGGCCCGCTGAAGATGCTGTCTGTCACCCCTGCCTGAGAGCATTGAGTGGGGGCGGAGGGAGAGCGGGCGACTGAAGAGGGGGTGACAAGGAACCTCCATTTTGTGCCCAAGAGGAAGAGGGCGCGTCATTCGGGACCAAGGTGCAGGGGTGTTCGATGAGATGGAGCCAGTGGGAGGTGGGGGCTGAGGACCCCGCAGCAGGAGTAGAAAACGTCCCCATACAAAATGCCCAAACCTGCGGAGAAGTTTTGTAAGTTTATTTGAACCAAACTGATGACAGTCACCAGGGAGCAAAATTTGAATGGTCTGAGAAAACGCTCTAGTGAGTGGCCGTTATGCGGCTTATTTTATGCACTGGAATCAAAGGGGGGGTCTTGTAAAGCCGGGTTGGGGGGCGGCGTTACATGAAATCTACTGGGGATAGGTTGCGGCCGGGGCAGAAAGCGAAGTGGGGAAATCTTTGAGGTGGGAGGGAACGTGAAAGGGAGAGGCACACTCCTGTGCCATCGCTGGGTTCAGGACAGTTAGCCATGAAGGCTCACGCGCAGAGAGGTTGTGATCGGGGGACAGGCGACCCTGGGGCCTGTGCCCTGGTGAGAGAGGGTGCCCTGGGCGGCCTGGAGAAAGGGGAGATGACACCGACACTCCAGGGGTGTGTTATCTGGATGCAAAAAGACAATAGACAGGCTCAATTAAGATAAAGAATGACCTTTGTCAAGGAAGCTACAGGCCTAGGATGTGACTCCCTGCCATGACTCACAGGAATTGTTGTTCATCCTGTGTGGTCACTTTCAGTTCCTGAGTCTGTGGGGCCTGCCATGCTGGCCTCTCCTGAACTTGTCAGGGTTGCCCCTTTTGGTCCACAAATAAAGTCCAGAGGTACTCCAGAGGACAGGGGTTGGGGACATGCTGGGGAGACGTGAGGTGTGCTGAGCTTTCGCCCCTGCGGCGTCAGAGGTGCTGGTGAGGTATCCACGGGACATGTCTTGAGGGGTTGTCACATCACATGTGTTAGGACCGAGAGAGAACGGAACTAGAGATTTGGAATTGAGGGTCTCATGGCTAGAGGACAGAGTTTTCCATGAGTGTCATTGCATTTGTGACTGGTTGTCATTACTTTTAACAGGAAGAGAGCAGAACATAAGTTCCACTCAGCAAATCAGACCAGTTGAGGACCTCTTTGTCCCAGAGCCAAGCCAGGTGGAAAACTACGTCCTCAGGAAGGCAAAGTCTGCAAGCCCAGTGAAGTGAGGGTCACAAGGTGGCCCTGATAGGTCCCTTGAGGTCTTGACTTGCTCTTCTGGAGTCCTGGGTGGCAGGGCTACATCTGCCCACGCTCTCCTCAGGCTCCATCCTGCCCGTGGGCAAGCCCCTCCTCCAGTCCCAGCCTGTTCCCTTTCTTCTTCCTGTTCTTTCTCTCTCCTGAACCCAAGGCCCAGACACCCCAAGAAACAGCAGGACAGGCAAGCCATGGGGAAAGCTGGCCACGGTCATACTCCATTTCCTGTCTGAAGTTGAAGTGCGGATTCTCAAAGATCTCTGCGAGACTTTTAGCATGAGTTTTCACGGAGCAATTAGAGTGTGTTTTAGAACAACTCGGTGACTAGCTACGACACTGTTTGTAACAGAAAAACTTGTTTGCCCAGGCTTCAGGTAGTTAGTAGGTTAGTTAGGACACAGTGACTCGGCAGGGCCCCGGTGACCGTAGGAGGGTTATTTCTGAAGGGCTCGTCGTACTCTGCGGAAGTTTATTTGAGGGGATTACAGTGACACTCTGTAAACGGCCCCCTCGTCAACACGGGAAAGGGGTGTCCTCCCCGGAAGACAGCTTGTGTGCAGACAAACCCGCAACTTCGGCTGTTAACTGAAAAGTGGGGTGTGGAGAACGTGGTAGAAAAAACCGTGGTTTCCAGACGTCCAGTTAGTTAGACAAATGAGCTTTGAATTGGAAACCAAGCTCTCCCGTTCATAAACAGTCCATGCTGTTTGAGGGCTGTGCCCTTCCAAAGGAAGTGTTCTGTGCCACTTTGTCAGGGGACGGATCTCAGGGAGCATCCCTCTGAGAATATTTCACGTAGTGGGTGCCATATCTACAGGCTCTTTCGGAACCTCCTGGCCCCTTCTGTGATGTCAACGCCAGCCACGCGGCGTGAGGCCCCCCCCTCCCATTTGACACAAACGAAGAGCCGCATAGCCCCCGGCCGCTCCCCGGCAACCGGCCCCGTGCCTGACTCCCAAACAGGCCCTCAATCAATGAATGTGCAACATCCTTAAAAAAAACCCAGCAACCTAAGTTATTATGTCCATTAGATCGAAACACAAAAGGCACAGGAGGGTCGAGATGCGGGTGCATAGTAAGAAAGAGTAAGTGAAATGGAATTTTGACACTGTCGCGCTGTGACCGGCGGTTTCACTTGTGATTGGATTCCCGTAGTGAACATGCATTTTTGCTGCATTATGCACACTGGCGAAGTTTTACCATCGGGATCTCACAGGATCCTGCCTGATTCTACCAGCTTTCTGCCTCTGCTGTAACTAACTTCCACAGCGTAAGGGCTTAGCACAGCGCCCATCTCTTACCACTCCATTGTGAAGCCCCGAAGTCCGGTGCTTGGTGGGGGTCTCTGGTCCTACTCTCATTTGGTTAAGACCAAAGGGTTTCTTTTTTGGAAGCATTAGGGGGTTGGACCTGTTTCCTGCTCATCTGAGATGTTGGCAGAATTCGGCTCTTTTAAGGTTCGAAGGCCAAGGTCCCTGTGTTCCAGCTGGCTGTAAGTTGAGGGCCACTCCCAGCTTTGAGAGGTCACCGTGTTCCTTACTCCATCTTCAAAGCAAACAAAGGACCCAAAGGATGACATTGGGCCCATCTGAATACCCAGGCTAATCTTCCTAGCTTTACCCTTAATCACATACACACTGTCCCTTTCTCTAAGGAAGCTGACACATTCACAGATTCCCAGGATGCATCTGAGAGCCTCTCTGGGGCCCATTACTCTGCCAGCCACACTGGTAGCTGGGACAAGTGTTGTCATCCCTGTTCTCCAGGGGAGAAACTGAGGCCTGGCAGAGTTACATTTCCTAGAAGAAACGAAACAGCTCTTTCTTATTTACGCGACTGTTACTTTGCCGTCAGAGGGGGAGGACCTGTCACATGATTTGCAAACTTCCGACTTAGGATGTCCCCAGAAGCCAATCAGCACTCAGTGACCTTCTCCGGGGCCATTGGAGGTAGTTGGACAACATTTCGCATCGTGAGCCCTGGTTCACAGGGGTGCTGTACCCCATGTGTGCAGATGCCAGGCATGTGACGCCAGGGCTGCCAGTTGCCTGATGGTCGATGGGGTGCACGGCTCATGGGAAAGTCCCATCTCAGCTGTGGCCCCCGACCCCAGGCATCCTGGTGTTCCTGAGCCTTCCGCCGGCAGCGGGTGGGCAGATGTGTCTGCCCCTTGCTGAGAGAGACTCTGGAGGCAGAGGAGATGGAGGGACAGCAGGGGTCTGAGCCTGGGTGCCAACCCCTGGTCGGGTCTGGTGTCCACTCTGCCCCCTGGAGAGGCTGATTTCAGCAACATGCCCTCAACCCACAGACCAACTTCAGGCCATGTCACCACAGGTTCTTGTCCCTGGGCCACCGTGTCACTGTGCATTCCAGGGTCCAGTCTCTAAGCCCAGGGCAGTAAGAACCATTAAGTGGCTGAACAGACTTCCTCAAGTCCCTCCTGCCCAGATTCCCCTCCCACCTGCCCCCCAGGTGGCTCTGACTCCCGGCTCACCCTACCCCCACCTGCCTGGTATTGTCCATTGATTTACATCCATCATGATCCCTCCTTAGCCTCTCATGCCTCTCTGTCTGTTCTTCACTTTGGTCTAAAAAATCCGTGGAGGCAGAGCAGCACCCTCACTAGACCTAGCCCCAGGGTGCTGGGAGCCAGGCTGGGAATATTTACGCAGCCCCAAGTATAAACGTAAGACATCCAGCTCACAGCCAGCCCTGCTGCCTGTCCTCACAGAGCTGGACACGAGGCACCTCAGAGGCCCTGTTCCTTGTGCGACAGTCAGGAAGGCTCCCCTGCAAGCTCAGGTGTCTCTTAGGGAGGTTCAGCCGTGCGGGGGAGGCCCCAGCCAGGGGTCAGAGGGAAGGGCTGCGGCCCCATGTTCCCTGAGACTGGGGGGCAGGGACATTCCTTTCATGCCTCCCAAGGTGACCTTCATAGCTCCAGGGTCTCTTCACTCTCCCCTCAGTCAGCTTCCATCTCCACTGTGTCCGGGTCCGGCCGTCCACAGGTGTTTGTAGGTGGCCCTGTTTGGGGTGCTGGGAGCAGAATGTGGAACAAGGCTGAGAAACTCCCTTCCCTTCCATCCCCCCATAAGAGGCTGCAAAACAAAGTCTCTGTTTTCCTGGGGTAGGGGGTGGGCAGAGTCAACCTGTAAAATAAACACACCGTTGGATTATCACTGGTGATGAAATAGGCTAGGAGGGGGAGAGCTGGGCATGTGTGAGCAAAGGGCCCCACCAGGGTGGCCGGGGCTTCTCAGAGGGGCCGATGCCCTGGCTGAGACCTGGAGGTGAAGCCCTACCAAGAGCACAGGGAAGACCTGCAGGCAGAGGGTCCACCAGCCCAGGGGCCTGGAAGCCCATCAGCACCTGGCCAGTGTGTTAGAAGTTTGGTGAGCAGACAAGACAAGGAGAGTGACCGAGTGGGGTGGGGCTGGGGGCAGCCGTGGCCAGCCCCTCCATGGGGTGGAGGCTGCAGTTATTCTAAGTTCAGTGGGTCCGTCCTGAAGGGTTTTACCGAAGAGCCTTGCCGTGCAGCTGGGCTTCCTTGATGGAGAGCTACCATGGACCGCCCACTTCCTTTGTAGTGGGTGGGGGAGGGGTGGTAACATTTAAGTTGAATTTCAGTTCAGCTTGAAAGGCCTGTATCGCACCGTTTTCCCGACTGCTTTCCCGTGAGCGATGCTCCACTCTGGGCTCTCAGCCCAGCAGCGAGCTCCAGGCGGGGACGGCTCGCCCCATCTGCGTCAGGATGGGCAGGATCGGTCGCTGTCCTGAGCGGTGACCGCAGCCCTCCAGCGCTCCGATGCGCAGGGCAGACGGGCGCCGTTTCCATGGATAAATCAGGCTTTATCCATGAGGTGCTGTGGCTATGGCCACAGTGATGCAAAAGGAGAATCTAAAGTGTTTGGTGCAGGTTTATAGCGTTAGTGGTTTTATCAGCAGCAACGGGATAAAGAACTGGAACTCGGTGCCTCACGCACGTGAAGGTGGTGGGGGGAGAGCAGTGGGCTGACACCCCGTGTCCACGCTGTGCCTAACCCGACGTGTTCACACACAAACCTTAAATGCACAATGCACATATTTCAGAGGCAGCTTTCACCCAAGGGGCTACGTGCCCTTCTGTGCGGTTTCTCCAGGTGCTGGCCAAAGCCAGTTTCCATCAGGAGAAATTATCAGCAACTCATGACTACACATCTCCGCCCGGTGTGCAGTGACTTAAAGGCTCCAGGCCAGGGACCCTCCGTCACGGTGCCGCGGAGCCCCCTTCCTCACGGAGGTGCTCGGCAGTTAAATCGGTCTTGTCCTTTCCAGCCCCATGGTGCCTGTCGTTCCCCGGCTGTGAAATGAACCCACCAACACTGAAGTGGTCATCGGCGCTGCCCCTAAACATTCGTAGCAATAAATGACTCCCTCGCGCCCCGTGAATGCTGGTGCCGCGGTCTCCGGCGTTTATTTAATGCCGGACAGGGATCGAGTTATTTCAGAACCTCTCAAATGCAGTATTTTTTCATGTTGTTCTGCTTGAAAAACTAGGTCCCTGAGAGCTTCCAGCATCGAGGGTTGAGATGAATGACTTTGGCTGAGAATTGACCACTGTAACCTTGAAGTTGTGGTGGCAGTGAACTTGGCTGTTGACCCCAGATTTTAATTACCTTCTGTTGCTGACTCACTGCCACCATAGTTCAACCTCATGGCCAGGTTCAGATTTTCCTAAGTCATTGAAAATGGGCTATTCTCTAACGACATGGAAACACCAAGAAGATGATGCTGTGTATCATTTCATTCGCCAGAGGGAAACAAGTTATAAGCATCCCTGCATCCATGGAAAGCTACACCTATTTTATGTATGTATGTATTTAAGAGAGGGGAAGGGAGGGAGAAAGAGAGAGACATTAATGTGCGAGAGATTCATGGATCAATTGCCTCTCACACGCCCCCTACTGGGGGACCGGGCCTGCAACCCAGGCATGTGCCCTGACCGGGAATCGAACCTGTGATCTTTCCATTCAATCAGGCCAGCACTCAATCCACTGAGCCATACCAGACAGGGCAGAAAGCTACATTTATTGACTAGAGATATGCTGCCCCATGATGGGTGAAATAATTTAAATTCAAGTTCAGGTGAGCTCGCAGTTGCATGAATTAAAGAAGGTAGACCCAACATGGATAATCCTGAGAAGAAAAAACAACTAGCTAAGCAACCCTTTTTGAAACATGTTTCTACCTCCAGTTGAGTAGGATGTGCTGGCCCAGGGGCCCGTGGGAGACCTCAGAGAGAGCACCGGGCCACTGAGGGTCCCAGCGTGGGCAGCGGTACCCTGGCCAGGACCTGTCTGGGCAAAAGCCCTGGGGTGCCTGCCCAGACTCACTTCTGGGAGGAACTCACAGACAAGGGAGAGTGACTGTACAAGGAAACAAACCGTAACTTTGGACTTCTAGCTTCCAGAACTGCTCAGAAATGAATGTCTGTGATTAGGCCCCCATCGCAGGCCTTTTGCTCTGGCTGCCCAAGCCAGCTGAGACGCGGCTTCTGAGGTTCTGGTTGTGTCTTGTGACTTTTCAGGTAGGTGGCTTCAGTGATGGTTATTTTATTGTTGTTTTTTAAAGCTGTGCTTGCACATTTTATATACCCCTTGGACATATTTTTCCCAATTAGAAACATAGAATTGTGACTGCCCAAACATTTCCGGTTTATTGATTAGCATTCAATTGATTTACTCAGCAAATGGAGTTCTTTAAGCATTCAATGAAAGGCACAGTTCCAGTAGGGTAATCAATATATCATTTTTAAGAAAAGGGTCGCTGTTTTTAACCTGCAGTGGTTCACTATCTCCAACATGTAAAAATCAAAAGAAAATGGAATGAATGCATGCTTTTAAACCAAGAAATCTAATACAATTAGTGCTTTTGAGGTGAACTGGCCCTCTGTTCTTCTTCTCCGTTGATTTTTTCCAGCGTTCAGATCTCAACTCAAATATGCAGAGAACATCTTTGTGCCTCCGTGGGGGAAAATGTGTTTGTTTGAAGATATCGACGTTGGAATGTTAGAACAGCGCCTGCAGGGACCGCGGGTAGAATTAGCACAAACGTTCTGTTGGTGTCCAAACCACTCAAGTCTCTGTGACAATAGGTGGTTACTGTAAACATTTTCATTCACAAACACAATGGCCAGGGTTTCTCTATTAAATAGTGAGGTGTGTCAACATCTCAGGCAAACACGATTTACAATTAAGCTGTTTACACAGCGGCAAGGAAGGAAATTACAGATCTGCATATATGCACTAGATACCTCTTGAACAATGACAGAATAATGGCAGATATTTTTGTCCTAATATGTCATTGTAACCGTAATTAACATCTTGTTTTTCTAAGAGGTAGTTAATGAGTACAAATTGCAAGCCCTGGAGAGAGCATTCTATGTGTTTGTAATTAAATCCAAGTGTCAGAAAATACGAGCCAAGTTTAGGTAAAAGTCCCTGTGACAGACTGGAAAGCACATACACGTCTTAGAAATACTTCAGACTCTATGTTAAAATCAAACGAAGCACCGTGTTTAATGTTGCACAGGGATAGGGGTAGTGATATTAATGGTCAGAGCTCAGCAGCCGCTCAGAAATGCACACCATCTTACAGCAGCAGATGCCAAATACATCAATTAAGAAGTGCAGTTTTCAGCAGCTCACAGATGTGTCATCATTTGCTAGAGTAAATCCATAAAAAAAACAAGATCTGTTTAAACCAAGAAAATGTACACAGATGTCACATGTACCTGGGAATTCACTGGTTTAACTCCCAAGCTTAAGTAATTACTTTAAAAAAATCATCCATCAATTAAAGTTGAGAAGCACCTTCTTAAAGCGCACACACACACAAAACGCACCGAGCTGGCCCCTAAGTTCACCCCCTGAAGGCACCAGTATCTGAAGCAGTTTATTACCCAGGGGCAGCGGGAGGCGGCCCTCGGCAGGCCTTCACTGCTGACTCGGAGATGTCCGGCACAGATGGAAGCTTCTGTGGACTCTCAGCGAAGGCGGAACCATTCTCCGTCTGCCGTGTAGCCACACGCTGCTGCTACTGAGCGTTGAAATGTGTGCAGGGGCCAGGAATGAAAGTTTCACTTTATTGTAATTAATTTAAATTTGAGTAGCCCTACTGCGACTACCACATTATAAACATAGGAAATGACAAAAAAGGTGTGAAAAGCTGCCCTAAAAATAAAGTGAACGAGCATCTCACCCCTGACAGTTGATTCTACCCCAGTCACGTGGCCTTGGTTCATTCGGGTTTGAACATTTTCTCAAAACTCAAGTGACCTTCCGTGGTGGTTTTTGTTTAAATTTTGTTTCTTTTTAACTAATTATTTTGATGTTGGATATTGGAATTTGTAACCTGTTTTCCCTTCCCCCCCCCATTTTCTGTTAAAACATAGCAGCGTGTGGTCAGTTAATTCAGGGTAGCTGAAATGCTGTGTTGTAAGAGAAGTCTCTTGAACTCTGGAGTTTTAAGAGTGACTCAAACGTGGAATGTTAGGAGGCTTCATATAAACTGACAAAGCAAAGGCCCAGGAAGCTGACACAGCTGAGGCTGGCAGTGCTGACATCCCACTGGTGGCGGCGGTGTTTGAAGGAGGCTGAGACTCCTCCGGCAGCAGCGCTAAGTTGGGGTTGGCTTCAGAGCCCAGCGCGCTGAGTTCCTGGTGTGGACTCTCCCCAGCTGCCCGCCCCAGCTGAAGCCCTGGGGAGCCTGGAGCCCTTCCTTAGGCTGCCTGCGTCTTCTGTGAGCTCACCCATCTACTGTCCTCTGCCCTTCCCCCATCAGCCTGGACCACCGGGCATCCCTCCAGCCTCCCTCCCAAACCGGCCTTAACACGCCATCAGAATGAAAACACAGCACTCATGTTTAAAAATAAACATTACACAGTTTTGATTCTGTGAGTGAGAAATGCCCCGTGGATATGTAAAACCCCCACTTGAGATATGTTGGCTTGGATAAGGGACAGATAGCGCGGACTGTCACTCTGCAGGATTGTGGAGGGTGCACCGAGGGGAAGCAGCAGAGGGGCTTGGTGGAGTATGTGGGGGTGGGGCAGTGCGGGCTCCGAATATGCAGGGGTGGGTCGGCTGTGCTTTTAAAGATATCCCTCTGCTGCTATTGGAGAAGGCAGGGGCGAGCCCAGGTAGATGTGACGGACCCAGGCTCGAAGGGGTTTGCGGTGACCCAGGTGAGAGGTGACTGAGATCTGGCTGGAGTGGGGTGGAGGATGTCACCAGGACAATGGGAGTTGTGTTTTGGGGGCCAAGAAACAGGACCTTTTGATGGATGAGCTGGAGCTGGTGAGGGAAGAGGAGGACCCAGGGAGGACCTCACATGTCTGGCCTGAGCAGGTGGGGAAGGAAAGGTGCCCTTTGTAGAGATGGGGAAACTGAGGAAGGCGCTGACTATGGGAAGGAGGCCAGGGTCAAGAAGGGCCCCTAAGGTATGTGGCCAACCGAAGGAAGTGCAAAGGCCAGGAACACAGGCCATGGCCGTGCCTCCAGGGGTGACGCGTTGTCTAGACTTGTCCTGGTGGCCCGGTCTCCCCTGCTTGGGTTTCGAAATGGTCCTCAGAAGAAAATTACTGTTCTCTCCCTCCATCGAGTCTGCCTGTGGAGCAGATTGAAATATTGGCCAGTCAAAGCGAAATGTTTTTCAACTGACTCTTCTTGTTTATTTTTCAGAATCATCCAGAAGTGCTGAATTTTCTAATGCGACTGGAAAGCAAGGAACTGATCATAAATCTGGAAAGAAACGAGTAAGTCACGTTACTTCTTGCTTATTGCACGGCAGGAAAGAGCTGAGGGGAAGTGGGGGGGCGGAGCGAGTGCGGTGTGATTTAGTGATTTAGGTGTTCAGAGAACGAGGGCTCGGGACATGGATTCGTGATCCAGACTTGAACTGGAGGCTGGAATCAACCTCAAACAAGGACCCAGTGGAAGAATGAAGAATTTTACCACTCTAAAAAAAAAAACTTGCTGATGAGCAGCTTTTTCTCATGGCCCTGCTTTTCAGAGCCTGGGTTCTAAAGACAAGCATTTAAACATCGCCTGTTCTGTTGAAATAACAGTGTCTGTCACTAGTTGAGTTTTGGCAATTCCTGGGTTATAGAAGGAAAACCAGCTTCCAAAGCGTAGAAATTCTTTTTCCCTGAGAAGTACCAAGAGTTTATTTTATGTTTCCGAGTTTGTCTCCAGTGGCATAAAGTATTTATTGTATCATTTTATTTAAAAATGTGGCACCCTTTCTTACAAAATTATAAAAATTTCCAGAAAATGTTATTTTTTTTTTCTGGAGCACATGGATATTGTTACATATTTTGTGTGCCTTCCCAGTTGAATTCTGTCTGCCTCAAGGCACAAGTAGAAACAACTCATATTTTTGAACTGCTTCACACAGTGTGGCGGTCCCTGTGGGTTCCTCACATCACAGGGGCCCTCGCTGTTCTGTCTGATTGGTATCGGAGAAGAACAGAGTTCTCCTGATAAGCAATTTGTATTTAAAGCTCTGAATCAGGCCCCCTAGTCCTGCTTCATCCTCTCTTCCAGCATGACCGGCTCCTGTTCCTCGCCCACCAGTGAACTGCTTGGGTTTCTATTGTTTTTTGCTTTTGTTTTTGCTGGAAGGACAGCTCCGCTGGAATGTGTCCTGCCAGAGCTACCTGCTCACAGAATTCTGCCTTTGCATCTCGTGCACGCTGACCCCTCACTGTTGGGCTTCTGTCAGCGGCAAACTGTGGTTTTAGCTCGTCTTGGGCCTCGATGGTCTTAAAATAGCGCTTCGGTCACACACCTTGGATAATCAGGGAGCCAGACAGAGAAACCTGCATGTCATCTTGCGTGCATCTCTTGTGGCATGGTCCATATTTTCACGCTCCTTTTCTCACTTGAGAACATCGTGGGACACTTTAACTTGTGTGCGTTGCTGTTTGTATGTGGTTTTGCAAAGGTCTCAGTGGACAAAACTAGGTGTTCCCTGAAAGGTCAGAAGAGGTTAAGGCCCTTGGTAGTGGTTCGAGTCCTCGATGGGCATTAGGGTCGGCCGTGGACTTGGGATGTGCCTTTCCTCTGTGGGGCTGCGGGAGGGACGTGGTAAACTCGACAGCACGCACACGGGACCCACCCCTCAGGCCGTGTCACGGCCGCAGGTGGCGGAACGGAAACAGACTTAACAAAGCGTAAGTTATCTGTTTTTACCACGAAAGGAACGCGTGTGCGGCGCTGTGAGAAGGAAAAGAACAAAGAGCCAAAAACAAACTAGAACGCAGTCCGGTTAATGTTTTGGTGGGTGTTCGTATAGACCTTTTTATAAGCCACGTGTGCACCTTGAGTCTTCCTAGTGGACACCGTAGTGTGCGTGGAATTTGGTGTCCTGCGTCTTCATTTTGCTTTGCAGCAGACACGCTTTTTCACATAAAAATACCCCTCTGGGAGCCCATCTGGTTCTCTGAATCCACAGAACGGCTTACACGCCTTGTTCGCGGTCCCCTCAGAAAGTGATTTCTCTCTGTGGTAAGGCGGGTGGACCTCTGCAGGCCGACCACTGGACAGTGCCCAGCTGGCATAACAGAGCATTGCAAAAGATGCCTTAATCCGCTCGCGTCCAATTCTGGGCCTTTCACAAAATAATCTCAGAATTAGCACCGTAGGAGGCACGAAACTCTCTCTTCTTGATTTATTTCTCTCGTCCCAACCTGACTGCTAACCTGCGTTTTAGAAAATACACGGAGGGTGTTCAGGGTGTTGCTACGACATGTTGTAGCTGCACCGTAACTGCACCACTTGTACCAGTGACAGAGACCCCGCGCTGAAAAAATGCCATTGTCCCCATGGGAGCACGCCCATGTCACTGTTTCAACAAGGCAGTCCCCCAAATACTTCTGCATGAGGGTTTTTGGTAAAAGGTGACACGTCTCTTCTATGGACTTCCCTTTTGACACAACGCACACCAAAAAATCTACAGTTTTATAAACAGAGAAATGTTCATTTGCTGCTAGCTCTTCCTGCTGGCCGACACAAAAGGACATCCGTTGTCTGGTACAAAAGAGAAGTTTTAATCTGCAGACTTTGGCCGAACACTAGGGAACTCGCCCAAACAAAATTCCAAGCACCTGAAGGTACAGGTCCGAGTGAGAGCCATCTCGGTGTTTCACGAGGCAAGCTGCCCGGTGCCCTGGTTGGCGCCTGCAGGCTGGGAGGCAGCCCTGTGCGCCAGAATGCTCCCTGCAGAACGTCTTACCTAAAAGTACATCAGCAGGCCCCGACTGGTGTGGCTCGGTGGGTTGAGCATCGTCCTACAAGTGGAAAGGTTGCCAGTTGGATCCCTGGTCAGGGCACATGCCTCGGCTGTGGGCCAGGTTCCTGGTGGGGATGCGTGCAAGAGACAACCAATCGATGTTTCTCTTGCACATCGATGTTTCTCTCCCTCTCTGCCTCCTTCCCCTCTCTCTAAAATTAAATAAACAAAATCTTTAAAAGGTAAAGTAAAAATACATCAACAGGAGATTGAATAAGTAGATGACGAGTCAGCTGTGAAGCAGCGCTCAGCGCGGCCGTTAGAACGATGGCGGGAACCTTATTGCCGTAAACTGCCTGCTGAGTAACAGTTGACACGGCCTCGGGTCTTATTCCTACATCTTCCCTGTGCACATCCGTCTCTGCGAGCAACATCATGGAAGACCTTGGCTTTCTCCATTGTCTCCGTGTTTTTACAGCAAGAAGATCTCACTATTCACATCGGGAGAACTTTCTATACTCCAGGGGAACAAAGCTGCTGCCAAAACGGAAAAATCGTTGGAAAGAAGAACACTGAAGTGTTTATGACCCATAAACAGGAAATGCCAGGTCATAGGGAGGCCTCGAGCATCTGTCCAAGGGCTGAGAAACTACTGCTGGGCCTTCTAATATACAGAAATCTGTTTTCGTGAAAAATCTGCTTAGAAATCACAACCGAAATGGAGGTGGTCTCCATGCATTACGCCAACAGAGTCAGAATCTAGAGCTCAGTGACCCGCTTGGAAACTCTTCCTGCAGACCAGCTTTTCAGGAAGCAGGGCTGAATTTGGATCAAATAGCTGTTCCAGGGAATCTGTTTGCCTCCCCGCATCCCTTGTGCAGCGATCGGATGCTGCTCACTTTAAATCTGTGTTTGCAGAGCCGTAATTGAATGTTTAAAGGAACTCAAGGCTTCCCTGGAGAAGCATTAGTCCGCGTGGAGCCGCGGGGCCGCTTTATGACTGCCATAACTCGGCAGGTCCCCACGGGCTCCCGGCCCAGCCTCCAGCAGGTGCACTGCGCGGCTGCCCCTGTGATCGCGATGCTTTATGGCGCCGGCCGGCCAGCTTGGACATCCGTTTTTCCAGTTGAGAGTAATTAAAACTGATGGCAATAGATCGCCCTCCCTCCAACCCTCAACCCTCCCAGCTTTGTGTTTCCAAGCCCGGCCCCGTCCCTGATGGAAGGCAGTCGCCGAGCTAGAACTCTGGCCTTGACTTTCATTCTGTCTGGAACGATTCCAGGCAGCTCTTTAGAGGCAACTCCAATTAACTTGCTCTCCAGAACAGTAGCAGAAAGAGCCTTTTACATTTCTCACCCGTGGGCCTACCTACTGGGGGAGGCATTTATTTGACCACATCTCTCAGCATATGGTGACGCAGGATGGGCACATGACGCAGGATGGGCACGTGACGCAGGATGGGCACGTGACGCAGGGGTGCAGGGAGCATTTGATGAGCTCCCAGGTGGCTGGGTAACCACCCAGAGGACACTTATCTGTTGTTCCCGTGCACCCGCACGAAGTTGCACAGCCGGATCGAGACTGCCGTCAGTGGCCCTAGGGGTGTGGACAGGCCTCGCCCTGGCCCACGGGTCTGTCGGTCACCTCCATGGAGACATACAGGTGCATCGGTCACATTTCTTGGCAGCACAAAGCTGAGGGGGACTGCTGTGCTTTGGGCGGTGGGATCTGGACCGTGGGGACTTCAGGGGTTTGGGCCAACAGGCCAAAATGAACAAGATAAGGCTTCAGGGCTGAGCATGATGTTCTGTGCGCAGGCGAACAAAACCAGAAACTCTGCAAGTTCAGAAGGAAATGGACTAGTTGTTCTTGTGAATGGGCCCTGCAAACTCAGCCTGAGCCCCTTGGTGACGTGGCTACTAAGGGGTGACTGCCACCTGCGTGTGCATGGGTCCTGGCAGGCCCTAGCCCGAGTCAATTCCGCTGGGCAGGCCACATCCAGAACCCTGGCCCTGTGCCGTTCCAAGCACACTGTTTGAGAGCTGCGTGTCACCGTCTCTGTTTCCACTGTCGAAATTTCCTTACCTCTCCTACAGCCTGCGAGGTCCTGAAAGCCAGGCGCAGCGTCTAAACTTCCTCCGTGCCCCACCCAGGCCTGGCCGGTGGTAGCAAACAAGTGAAGGATGGAAGGTGGACACCCTGGACCAGGCCAGCAGTGAGTCACCTGGAGGTTAAAGGTCTGTCATGGGTCGGGCGAGAAACTATTTAAGGAAAACGCTGCTGGAAAGGACACGGGGTTTGGAGTCAGGAAACCAGGCTGTGGGACCGACTTTTCTTCCAACACCAAGCTGCCCTGCTCTCTCTGCTTCCTCATCTGCAAAGTGGAACGAATCCGAGTACAGTCCGTGCCGGAAGGTTGGAGCTCAGGGTATTTTCGGTGACCAAGCGACACATTCGTGTGGCTCCAGCAGTGAGTTATCTCACTCAGTTGGCATCACCGTGACCACGGCCTCTGTCAATCTTCCTAATGAATGGAGACGAGGCCGTGCCTAACCTTTGCCTGTGTGACCTGGTGGTGGCCGAACACCTCCACGCTGACGAGAGCTGGGAAGCGTTCACGAGTCAGTCCTCCAGGCTTTGGGGGCACTCGGGGTCTTAACTTCACACTCTGGACGTCCTCAGGAACTCGAGTTCCAAAATCGTGGTTGTTCCTTTCATCGCTCCTCTGGCAGAGGAGGCCAGCCTGCCCGTTGGGGACCCCGGCCACCGTTTGCCTGGCGGTTCTGGTTACGGATTCAACTGCTGAGGGAGCAGCCATGTCTCAGGGACTTCCCTGTCTAGTTTCACACTTTGGGCCCTCAGCTGCCCTTCTTTTTATTCGCAAATCCTTATCAGAGTCTCTGTTAATTCAAATGATGAATAAAAAGTAGTCAATAATCAATCTGTGAAATAATTTTTGTAGTTATGTAGTCATGTAGTCCCAAATATTTATTGACTACCAGACTTTGTGGTTGGCCCTGGAGACAGAGGGACAAACAAGGCAGAGTCCTTATCTCAGTGCTAAACCAGACAGATCCAGCCAAGGGAGAACCTGCCCAAGGGAGGGAGGGGGTGAGAGACATGCAGGAGAGAGAAGGCACATAAATTGACGAGTAACTGACTGTGCGGGGTACAGAGGGGAAGATGTCCAGGGAAACCATCCTGCATGAAACACTGGGAGAACAGGGATGCCTTTGATAAGAACAGAGAGCCCTAGGAAAGGACGAAGATCTTGTCCTTGAGCGGTGGTCAGGGACACACAGATGTGGCTGGCAGTGGGCATGGACCTCAGAGTCTTGGAGGATGGGGGACATTCGTGCCTAACAGAATCCAGTTTGGAGGTGACCTGTAGTGGGTCCTCACATGGAAATGAGAGTGGCGTTTCTTTGGGACCTGTGGGCGGTTGCCGCTGACCTAGTACAGCAGGCTGGGAGCCAGAGGGCACGAGCCTGTGGTAGGTGCCAGCCCCCAGGCCCTTCCAGTTTGGGGGTTCTGTCTCAGCTGATGCATTGCCCATGGGACTGCTCTTCCTGCTCCCACCTCAGGGGCTCACGTGGGCCCCCTCTGCGCGCTGGCGAAGCAGGAAAGAACAGAAGAAAGTTCTCTCAGCGCTGACGCAGGCCGGCGGATGGCAGCCATGTAAAGCAAGCTCCTTTCGATTTCCGTTGACCTCTCTCAGCCTTGACATTTAAGTCCTTTCTAATTGGACTGCATTTTGCTTCCTGACGAAGAACTAAATTCTCTTGAGCTTCCCTCCTCGTTTTGGTCTTTGAAGTTATACAGACATTAGAAAATGTCAGGACACCATTTTTAGACTTTTTTGTTCCCCATCCTGACTTCAGTTTACGATGCCTGAATGAGTTAAGATCAATGTTTTCAAAACGGTGCCCTTCCGGGTTCCAGTCTGAGAGTGTGGCCCCTTCGAGTGGACTCCGTTCAAGTTAGAAGGGATTCGAAAGGGCAGCTGATGCAGAAGTGGGTTTCCAAGTTCCAGCACATCACTCGCGATCGGGGCTGCGGGTGTGTGATTTTCAGATGGAAAACCTGCCGCGTCCTCAGGGTTTCCCCCCGAGAACACTGAAGGGACAATAATGGCTGTCCTGGCCATTTCCAGGTTGATCTCTGGGGCCCGAGGGGAGGGCCAGGGCTTTCTTCGTAGTTGTCGCTTCACCGTCCCCTTCCCTGTGGAATGGCCGGGGTGGCTCCATGCAGGTGGCTGTCCAGGCTGGTGCATTTATGGCAAGTCTCTGGTTGACATCGTCTAGTTGTCACGTCCTCAACAGAAAGGCCACGGCGCTTCTGTTTGTGTGACACACTAACACTCTTCACTGCTGGCTTCAGAGAGTACAACTCACTCCCCAGAGGGCTTGAAACTTTTTTTTTGGCATTTGGGTGGTTTGACTCAGGGTAGAAACAGTCCCCACATCGTACGTGGTTGCTACATCTTACGTCTTTTTTAATGCATAGCTTCCCCTTCCCTCTTTCTAATCCTTGCAGCTGAAACCAGGTGGCTTGCCACAGTTTGAGTTTGCTCATTTCGTCTCCGGGGTACTTAGCTAGCTTGTTCCCCTGCCCCTGCGTTTGGTTCCCCAGGAGTTAGATCGACAGCCGTGAATGGGTCCAGGTCTTTTGGCAGGATTCCAGCATGGGTGGCTCTGCGCTCTTATCTCCTGTGCCCCATCCGGAGCTCTGTGACCTCTGCTTGTCCTGTGTTTGGGATGTAGTTTTGGAGTCTGGATGTCACCTATCCTTTCGAGGGCTGTTCTCACGATGATGGCAATGGCACATGAAAGCAGCTGTTTCACTGACAAGTGGCTTTAGTCAACCACAGGGAAATGGCAGTGATTGCCTCGAAGACCCACAGCCGGAGACGATGCAGACCTCAGCCAGCTCCACGTGCTCACAGGGGCAGGGCACACCTGAGAATCAGAGAGAGGATGCCATCCCCAGTGCTACAAAACAGCCCCCTCTTTCCTCTCGGCGTGCTGGGCGGTGTCACGATGGGATGAAGTGGGTTTAACATGAGTGGAGAACAAGCGTTTCTTTATTTTTTTATGATTTTCTTCCTTATTAAAAACATGTGGGCAGATAAAAGATGATAGGAGACCAGCCCCACAGCAGGAGAATTATTCTGGGGGATGATTTATTTATACAGAGAGTATCTTTCCCAGCCCTTCTCAGGCCAGCTCTTCAGTTTCCACTGGCCTAGATTGTGCGGGTCCGTTTCTTGCTTTTCTTTGAAACTCTGACAGGCTCCAGCGGAGACTCCCTTCGCACTCTGTCTGCGGCCAAGCGGCATCTGTCTGACCACTCTCAGTGGCCCCGGAGTTCCCGGGGAGGGGGAACATGGGCTTTATGTGCAGTTTTTACAGACTAAAGAATTAACATTTTCAGGACGGTCCTGGTGGTATTGTAGTTTCATTCTGACAAAATACACAGGATGGTAAGAGGTTGGTTGAATGAAAAAATATATAATGTTAAAAACTTACTAAAAGTATTAGCCCTACAATTTAATAAATATTTAAAAATACATTTAAATTTTAGATTCAACTGATTATCTTACCAAGTGGGATGATGCTTATGACTTGATGACTGTACTAATTATATTCTATAAACAGTCCTTCACCCAAAAGTCTGCTTTTACAGTGGAGAATAAATTACCTGTATAGATGCTACACAAATCTCTTTTTGTTTAGAAAAGCATTGACTCAAAACTGATGTTTTCCAAAGTAAATTTTGCATGTAGGAACCTAAATATAATCATTGTTGTAGATGGCAATATATCATTAATTAGTTAATGAATTAATTAATTGGTTTACACTCTAGCATATCTCCGAAAAGATCCAGCTTGCTAAAAAAAAAAAAAGAAACCCACAAAAATTAATTAATTGACGTACTCCAGATGCACGAATACCCCCAGCTCAAACAAACTACTCCTGTGCATTTCACTCTGTGTGTAGAGCGTCTGTGGTCCAAACTGATGGAGAGATTGAAGACGACCACGGGTGGAAGCACGATACATGCTTGTCATCGCTTCCTGTTTTTTTTCAGAGCCAAGTTTTAGGGAAGTGCTGGGGGAAGCGTTGAGTCCAGGGAAACATGAAATCTCTGGTGTTTGTGAGCTTTGTGACTTCAGGCAAAATAATGAACCTCTCTGGTTCTGGCTTGGTCGTTTGTCATCTGAAGATAATGCTCTATCAACTTAGGGACCGGATTGGGTGGTTTTTAAGTGATACCTTTTTCCTCTCAGATCTATGGCCTCAGGAATTTCCTGAACTGGGAACCTGTTTTACTTCATCTGCAGGAATTCTTGACGTGATTGCTACTGGGGGAAATCGCACTGACGATACAAGGCAGGCATGATGTAGGACAGCGACTTGCCGCCGGTGTGCCGCGGGAATTTTCAACACACGCAGTACCTGGCTTGTTTAGTCAGGGGCCCTGACCTCCTTTCCCTTAGATGGTCAAATACAGAAAATGACAGCAGCCAACACAACAATGGCCGTTTGGAGTGAATGAATCCAAATTATACCTGTTTTTCATCAGGTCAGCAAAAACACGTTTTTGGGTGTGCTGCAGAATTCGAGTAATTAGTTTACGTGCGCGGCGGGATGGCAAAGTTTGAAACTCGCTGATGTAGAGCATATTGTTTTTAAGCATCGAGACCAATTACACGGTTTCTGTGAGGAGCCCAGGTCTTGCATTCAGTTGGAAGGAGTTCAAGGAAAATGATCGCCTTTTGTTCCCGAAGACAAGAACTGGCAAAATATTTTGATGAGTTGACATCTTGTCTTTTTTCCCATCACCTAGGTGGAAATAGTGAAAGCAAACACAAATATTATATAAAGAAGGGGGTTTCTCAGAGTGTATTTGTAATTAAATTTCTATATTGACATGAACGCACATAAACATTCTTATGTATCCTAATGAGTTACATCATATTGCACAGATATTGGTCATTATAGAACACAGTGGTTCCTTTGGTTAAGTAGAACCAATGTGGCGTGTTTAGAAAAATCTATTAGTGCAGGTTATAGATCCAGTGACTTCTCAAAAATTTCTGCTGTGGTGCCAACTTGACTTACGCCCTCAACATAATGTGTAGGTTTTGATTGAGACGTAGAAATTAGGGCTCCCTAGAAGGGAAGACTCGAATGTCAAGTTGTTTCAACATTTACGTGTCGAATATTGAATAGTCTCAGTTTTTTATTTATGGAGAAAAGGACTTTTGATCTGAGTTGCATTTCGCCATCTTTATTTTTCACATTGAAGCACTTGATTCTGTCGATATCACAGATTCTCTTCATTCATTTGTGTTTGTCCATCCACTCATCCATTCCACAAGCTGAATTGTAGACGTTGAAAGGGATGGGGTAGAAAGGGGGATGACACGGTGTCCCTGTCCTTTGCGATGCTTGATCCAGCACCACCTTCTAGAACAGTCAAGGACAGGCTTGTATGAATTGACTTATAACAAATATTCACTGTGAGGCATTGATAAATGAAGATTCCTGATTAATGTGACGGGAAACTCAGATAAATAATATACTGTTCTCCCTCTTTCAATCTTTGCCCTGCTTTCTCCAAAGAAATGGATAATTTCTGCCTTTTTCTAGGTATAATCGTAATTGCTTTAAACTACTGATATGTGTACGCATGTGCATATGCATGTGTGTGCATCGACGTAAATATGCAATCACATAGACCTCATATACTATTGTGCACGATTATGTGTTTCCTGGTGCCATCTACGAGTGGTCTGTTGCTGTCACGCTGCCTTTGGGTGGCATGATGGGGGCAAATGTCATCCCAGTGGCCTTGCCACAGCAAACCCAGCCTGTGTCCAGACTGATGTTCTCTGGTTTTGAGTGACGACTCTTCTCCTGGGTACTGTGGCCATTGTCACCCACCCTCTATCAACTTCCCATGTGCCCTGGCTCCCAGCCTGACAAGCTGTCTCACAGTGAACTGGCCTGAAGGAAAGGGCGGAGCTGCACCCGTCTTCACACGTTCCCAATAAGGGATCCGCTTGCCTGTAAAGACGTTTTCGCTTCCAATGTTTTACTTTCACTCTTCTTCCCAGTAGTCCAATTTGTCTAAATGAGAACCAGATGAGAAGCGGCCCATTAGTTCCTCTAGTCTCTCGTCCCGGGAGGGAGCTTGCTTGGTTCCCCATACAGAATTCCGAAGGGTTTGGGGCCGTCCCAGCAGCCCTCCCCATGGACTCCGCTGTAAACGCTGACCGTTTTGATTTATGAGAATCGCAGGCAGGAACAGAGGCCGACTTTTCAAATGCAAATTCGCATCCAGGTTTGCTGGCCAGCATAGAAATTCAGCAGGCACCTTGGAGAGCTTGATCTCCACATTCTGTCCTGTTTTCTCAGAGCAGCCGCTGGTGCCATGGTAGATGGCGGGACCCAGGTGTCATCTGGTCCCCTGATGTGACAGCCGACCTCAGAGGCAGGGCTGCCACCTCAGGCAGGTCACCCCAGCTTTGTACACCCATAGATTACTCTTAATGGAGCTCAGGAGGTCTGAATCAAAATGACCAAATTCACATGACAGATGTCTAAACCGGAATGTATTCTCAGGACCAGAATGAAGGGCAAGGAGAACTCCCCCCCCACACACACAGAGCAGTGTGGGGGGATCATCAGGTGACGAGGCCATGAGCTGTGGAGTCAGGGGGTCTGACTTAGAGGTTCCACACTACTTACTGTTTGTGGGATGCTGGTCAAACTCTGAACTCCTCTAAGCCTTGGTTCCCTCATCTATGCGATAGGAATAATACCTCCTAGAATCAGGATGGGTTTAACGATGTTATTCTCACAGGGTGTTTTTGCCCAGTGCCTGGCCTATGATAATGTTCAGTTAGTTAGCTTTCATTTCTCGAGTGCAGAGGGAGGGGCCCAGGACACCGTCCCTGCCCCCCACAGCCCGCCGCTCCAGGGAACAGAACCTTGGTGGCTCCACATTCACCGTCTTCCTCTTCTTTATATTTGTTTCTGTTTCCTCGGACGTCCTGCTTCTGGGTTCTGTTCAGAGCAGCTCTTCCTGTTCACGAGTCCCTCCTGTGGCCACAGTGGTCGTCCCCGCCGGACTCCTGTTGGCCCTCGATCGCAGCCTCACTTTCTGGGTCTCCAGCCTCACTTTGCAGCTTCACACCTGGGAGGGGGCAGCACATTCTTTATAGGGGATGCAGTGCGCACCAGAATGCCTCCTTTTTGAAAAATAAATGTTACTGGTATAACCTGCCCAGTAAATGTTCATTTCCTTTATCTCCACTCTAACTCTTCACTGTGGCATTCCCACTCCCTACCTCCAATCACAGAGCTTTCTTTTTAAAAAAAAAAATGTTCTGTACGAGGAGTTTCACCTACCAAACCCAATCTGCAGGTTTTGAGATGTTTCCTAGAAGCAGAGATTGGCCAGCTGGACCATGGCTCTGGTTTCATTCTCAGAGGGTGCTTGATTTCCTCTGAGGCTGCAGAAGGGGCGCTTCCTCCCCACCCTGTGTGCAGACCGCAGTGACAGGCAGCTCAGGGCCACTGCCGTTGCCAACCAAAGAAAGCAGAAGGCAAACTGACCTCAGGTACCGAGGGTGAGCATTGCATTTTCCTACGGCATTCAGCTGTCTCAGACCAGATCACGTGCCTGACAACTTGAAGTGAACCACAAAGGAGTGTGCATGACTTGCTGTTCCCTCGAGAAGGAAAGCAAGCTGCAGCTCTCTTGGCAAACAAACGCTGCAGGGATCTTGAAAAGAGGGTTTGGGGAGCCATGGGGGCTATGGCTTGACTTTACGGAGTTTGATTATTTGTCTTCTTAGATTGTCTTCAAGCTCTTTAAGAGAGTTTTTTTTTTCTTTCCTGTGTCACTTTGCTTGGCTATCCCAGAAGCATGTTTATTTTGCCAGATAGAAGGAAGCGCTGGGTTGGGAATCCGGTCATCTCAGTGAAAGCCGGGCTCTGCTGTGTGGGTTGAGGAACTGACCTCTGTAAGCCCCTGTTTGATGTTTGTAAAACGACGACCACCAAGATTATTACCCTGTTGTTTTAAGAATTAAATCAGTAGCCCATGGGAGGACTTAGCACGGAGCATGAGACGTAGTAAGAGTGCCTTCCCTGGTCGCTGGTACTGCAGTTCACTCAGCCGACGCTCTGTCCAGCAGGCACAGAGGGGAAGCAGGCTTGGCCCCAGACAGCATGCAGGCTGGAGGCAGGGTGGGGGGGCAGCAAGCTGCCAGTATTTGTTATAAGCACTGGATGGGCCTCCGGGAGTAGATCAGCAGAGGGGACAGGTGCCTTGCACTCAGCCAGGGAGGGCCCACAGACTGGCAGCACTGTCACCTGTAGGAATCGGCAGGGTGAAGAGATGGAAAGTTACAGGTCCAGGTGGGGCTAAGGCTTGGGGCATGGAAGCTGGCAGAGAGCCAAGAGGACAGAGGCTTGAGGGCAACCTGACAACCCACCAAGAGGGCTCACGAAGCTGGACCCCACCAAACCTCAGACAGGTTTTTGACTCTGTCCTGCATGTCACAGGAAGCCACAGAGGCTGTAAGTAGGGTAGGGCAGCGACAGAGTGCAGTTTGGGTTTTACGGAGAGCCTGTGCAGGGGATGAAATGGAGAGGGTCAATGGTGGGTGTCAGAGGCCCCTGAGATGTTGGGGGATTCTTCAGGTGGGGGTGCTGTGGAGGCCCAGTGGGGTGGGGCAGCTTGACAATGAACTAGGGCACATCACCGAGTCCCAGTGTATTCGGATGCAGGGGAAGATGCTCAGTCTAGACAACTGGCAGATGACTCGGAAAGACTCCGAGGATGACAAAGATTTCAGAGACAAGCATTTTGTGAGATGTGGGACTGGGGAAAATCAATATTCGTAAATTAACTTACCAACATTTTTTAAATGTGTAACTGAATTAACCAATTACATGTTGTAAGCAGACAGTTGACTCCACGGCGTTTGTATATATCTGTGTAAATTGAATTTAAATATGATGGCCACAGGTGCCTTTGGTGTCGTCTCATTGCAGAGGTTGAGAGTCCCTCTCCTCCTTGGGATTGCCCACATCTTTGGCAGATACAGAAGGTACCGAGCTTCCTCGTGTCCCCAGGCACGGTGCCCATAAGCACACCTTCCTTTGTCCAGAAGCCCATGAGCTCCGGTTGAGAACTGATCTGCTGGTAAACACCGGGCGTCCCTTGCTCAGCCAAGTCTGCCCTGAGTGCATGGAAGGGCTGCTGCTTTTTCGTTCTAACCTGTGCGTTCGTACGTTTTCATCTTATCTTTGTTCTTACCTCTGTCAAGGGAGGACAGCGCTATTTGTCGGCCGTCTCCACGGTCAGTGGCTGAAAGTTACGTCGCGAAGCAGGTGTGAGTACTTTACATGTGATGTAATTCCTCTGTGATTGCTGTGACGGGTCATATTTCCCCGTTTTCCTTGTATCATTGAGCATAGAGTTTTATTTAAAGAGTCAATAGCATGTTTTTTTTTTTTAAAGTACAGCATAGAAGTCCATCCCACTTCCGTGAACATGAGGAAGTGGTTGAAGAGAGCAGACTCTCCTACACAGAGAGAAGCTCTTCTTTGTTCTCAGGGCCACTTGGTTCAGGCAGGATGACTTTGCTGAAGTCAAGCAGCACCTGCCTTCTCTAGGCAGCAAAGACACCCTCTCGCTGCCAAGGAACGTTCTGATCCCAGAGCTGCAGCTGGCGTGGACGCTGCAGGGAGACTTGTTCGGGTGACTTTTCCGGGTGACTTTATGAGAAGGTTGGGGCGAGCCTCCCCGCCACCTTGGCTGGAGAACATCACTGTCCTCCGTCACTGTCCTACGTCATGTCCTCCTGGCCTGCCTGTAGAGCAGACTGCTGGGTGTGGTACTCTCAGAGGGTTGCTGGCAGCACGTGTTAAGGAAGAAAGGACGGGGAGCAGGCCACGGAAGGGAGGATGTGGGCTGGCATGGAAACTTCTGGAAGACAGGTTTGGAGGGCAGGCCGTTAGCTTTCATCCCCTCCTCAGACTGTCCCTTGGTTGCTCCCGGATGCGACCCTGATGGAGTCAGGGGCTTCGTGGGGGGATTCAGAGAAGGAAAGACAAAGGCTCTGACCCTGAGGGCTTCTCAGTGCCTGGGGGAAGCTGTTTGGGGGTTCCTTAGTGCTAGTACCACACCACAGATGCCTGTTTGTGCTGGGGTTCCACCACCCGTTTTCCTGGAAACCGCTCCTAAAATCTAATAGCATGGCCATTGACACTATCTCAATGTTTAAAGAGCTTCGTTGGACCTTCCCAGCGCTGCCACCAGGAAGGCACTACGCTCTGGGGCGGGATGGGGGGTGGCGCATGACTGGAGGGGCGGGAGCAGGGAGGGAAGCTGGGAGTGAACGAGGTGTGGACACAGTCTGAGGTTTTCACATGCCTGAGGTTGCCTCCAGGGACAGACACGAGCCGCACCTTACTCGTCTGGGAAGTCAGGACCCGGCTATTCAGTGCTCAGGCTCCACAAACCTCTGTTGAGCGTGACAAAGGGAGACGAGAAGAAAGCCGTGCCTGTCACAGTGTGGATGACAGCCAGCGGCGAGCCTGCTCCAACGGAGCTGGGACCCCATGGAGTGAAGTGTTGCAGGGGAAACTAGCAGATGAACTCAGGAAAGGAGCACCCCAAACTGCCCAGGATGACCCCAGTTCCGGGGACAAGAGACCAGTGTTCAGAGGCCACAAGCCGGTGACTGGGGCGAGTCTCCGCCAGAACGCATGACCTGTGTAGCTCGGGAGAGGGGGCGGAAGCCAGGGTGCAAGATGGTGTCTAAGCACAACTTCCCTTACCCGGGACGTTTGTGAGGCCTGCTGCACCCGTACGATTTCTAACCCTGTGAGCAAGCACCCTCGAGGCTGGGGCAGCTCCCGGGAGATGGCAGAGTGCCAAGTGTGCAGAGGTGGCCTGAGAATAGGCCAGCGGAACGGGCAGGGTCCTCTTCCCACAGGAGATGGCAGCTCCCGAGGGCCCTTATTGAAATTCCGGGGAAGGAATGACAGCAGTTCCGGGGGAGGGGATGTTGCCCAGGGAGAGGACCTGGGCCAAGTCTGAGATTGAGTCCAGGTAATAGGAATGAGGGGATGGTGTCCCTGAGAAAGGTGAGCAGGAGCGTGTCCCCAGGGCAGGGGCTGGGAGCCCGTCTTAATTAAGAAGGAACTTGGCAGCCACTCTCAGGAGTGGGGACAGTCGCGGGGTCAGTGGCTGGCTGGACCACAGGTTAGCCTGGGGGTTAATGGCAATGCGGACAGCTGCTGGGCAGGGAGCACGGAATCCACACTGAGCATTTTTATCACGCCATCTTACGGTTTCCTTACGACCCCTGGGAGGCACCTGCTAGTCCCTCCCTGGGGTACCGGCATGGAAACTGAGGCCCAGCAACATCGAATGGCTCACACCAGCGCACACCACTGCCAAGTAGGAAAGCTGGGGCTGACCCAGGCAGGCAACCTGCGGGACCCAAGCTGTTCATGCCCTGAGGGCCAGCACTCCGGCCTGCCTCTGGGGTCCCCCGAGGGAGCAGTGCTTGCCCAGGAGGGGTGCAAGGAAGAGCAGCAGGGGCACCCAGGGGCCTTGGAGAAGGAACCAATGGCTCCACCTGGGCAGGGCCCTGGGCCAGGCAAATGGGCCACCACTTACCCTCTGGGAATCTGACCCTCAGCATCCTGCTGGGCCAGGTACTGTCTCAACTCCAGGGGCGGGGGCAGGGGCGGGGGTGGGGTTGGGGTGGGCCACCGGACAGAAGCACAGGGAAGGCTCAGGGCCTGCTCCACTCATGTGTGCGCTGCTCCCACGGAGCCTGTGCAAGTTCAGGCCACAGGGAGCCCAGGCTCGTTCACAGCTGATCCCGGCCCCCCCCACCCCCGCCCCAGTGCTCTGGACCTCCCCCAGAACCCCATCACAAGGCCCGCTTGGGTGGTGAGTAAAGAGGACACCCCCCTCCATCCTAATCCCCAAGGGTGTTCTAATGGGAAGGGAGTCCAAGCACTCTCAGAGGACCCGGCAGTTTCTCCTGGGGGCAGGGGTGCCGCGTGGTGTCCAGTCTCTGCCACTCAGCAGGAAGCAGACATCCGCTCTCATCTTCCGGTGGGTTTGAGAGTACACGGGCAATTAGCTGCTGCTCGACATGAAGAGTCAGCTGGTTAGTGGCTCTGTCTCTATGGGCTGAGCTCGCTCGGAGAGCAGCCGCTGCCCCCACCCCGAGGACCGGGAAATGATAAGCTGGCATAAATCACCCCGAAAGGAAGGAGTCCTCCCCATGAGTCATTAGGATGGATGACACATTGGCGAGCAGATGACAGCCTGTGATGGAGACCAGTTGCATGAGCACGGGCTCATGCTGCAGAAATGCACCGCGAGACTCACATGTGTAATGGATGCGTCTCCCCTCGCTCTTGCTCTTTTTTTTTTTTAATTTTGCAGTGAATGTCAAGAGTGCTGCAACAACGTTTCCTGTGCTGAGCCCTGGAGGGAGAGGTTCGGGGGAGGGCAGGTTTGAAAGGATGCCTTTAATCAGTGAGTGTAAATGTCGTCTGGTGCAGTGATTCTCTAAAGGCATCAGATACATGAATCACAGTCCTGGACAGGCAGGTCCAGCAGTGAGGAAACTCCCTCACTGAGTGTCCATTTGCGGCTTGAGAGCATGGATGAGTCTGCCATCCAGAGCTGTCCCAGGGAAGGAACCATGAACTTGCAAATGCCACGTCTGTCCGTTGCCACAGGCAGTTAGCTCAAGCGTCAGCTGTGCAAATGGGCAGGCCGCTCTGTCCTGCTCTGCCACATGATAGCCATGTGACCTGGGACAGTGCCCAAACTTCTCTAGGCTCGCCCCCTCAACTCACAAGGGAATCAGAATCACAGCACCCACTTGATTGGCAGGTTTGATCGCAGGCCACAGAAGCTGACTTAAGCAGAAAGGAGACCTCTAGGCAGGATGAGGAATAGCTGATGGGACTAGAGGAAAGCACAAAGAATCAGCCCTCAGAGAGCACAGGGACAGGGCCACTCAGATCTCGTTGGAAGAAGCAGGTGACAGGCTCGTCAGGGTCTGTTGAGGACGGTCCTTGTGTCATCCTGGCAGGGCCGTATTCCAGAGAGAGTCTCTGATGGGTTCCTTTGGTCACTTCCTACCTCTAGGCAGAGTGAGGGAGGCAGACTTTCTTCTGCTGGAGGCAGGAGGCAGGGATGCTAAGGGATCAATCCACACCGTGCCTGTCAAGTCCTGGCACGAGGCCACCACCTGGTAAAAGCTCAGCAGTGGCGTGCTAGCCGTTATAAACTGGCATGATGGCCACGGATCGATAATACCAGGGATTCCAAATAGAAAGCTCACGAAACACGCCCACAGATGAGCACAGTTAAGGGGGGAAAGCGGGGTGAGGTCAGGGGAGGGTGTCAGTGTCCCCGTCCCGTGTGGTGCTGTTTTACTCAAGCTTTGCCAAACGTGACCATATGCGGGAAATGGGTAAAACGCAGCAAGAAGCTCTCTGGCATTTCTCCACAGCTGCATGGGATTCTACGGGATCTCAATACAAACTTCAGTGAGTAAGAAAAAAACTAATGATTCCAAGATTCCAAGAAGTTTTTCCCCGCGTTGGGGTTCACTGTTTCCACTCCCTACCTCAACCCCCGAAAATGTCATCAGAAGAACGCTGTTTAAATGTGAGTCTTGACAGACTAAGCATTCTGTGTCAACAGAATGCAATGGAGAGCAAGGCCAGGTCAGGATATTCCCTTTCTAAGAATCCTCATTACTGAACACAGGGCAGCCTCGCCCACCACCCCCGCAGGCCCACACCCCACCCGCCCAGAGAACACTGTCCCTCCGAGTGTCCCCAGTGGTTTCTCTTAGAGAGGGCTGTTTACTCTCAAATCTTATCTCCTAAATCAGCAGTCCTCAACCTTTTTGGCACCAGGGACTGATTTCGTGGCAGACCATTTTTTCCACGGGCCAGGGGTGGGGGCTGATGTCGGGATGATTCAAGTGCATTGCATTCAAGCTCGCCTCCCGCTGTGTGGCCCCCGGGTCCCGACAGGCCCAGACGCGTGCCCATCCACCCCCCGAAGGTTGGAGACCCCTGAACTAAATGTCAGTTTATTTAAGTAAAGTTGGGCCCCAGTGAGCGTCAGCTTGTGAGGGATGTTTGTTAGGTTTATTGGGTCCTCGAGTCTCTGTTCATCGATTCTGGGATTATGCTGGGGGAGGGGGTGGATAAACCCTGTGCGAGGGCCTGGACGAGTCCTGTGACCGGGTGCGTGGCTTCCAGCTGCCTGAGGCCATCCAGAAGGATCAGAGCCCTGCCCTGGCGGGAGACAGCCTCTGGCCGCACGCCGGCTTTTTGATCATTCATTCTTTCTCTTTCCCGTTCTGCTGGTCATTTACTGTGTTCCGCCGTGCACGTGTTTCTGTGCTAAGCAGAGTGGGCACCAAGAGCCAGGAAACTGGAGAAATCACAGCTGGACAGAGGTCCCTGCTATATGCTCCAGTAATGACCAGTCAAGTTCATGGGTCCGTTTGTCCTGGGTGCATAACAAAGGGCTGGGTGAATTCAAGAGGGAGAAACAGAATTCAGCCATGTAGACATTGGTGCTTCTGTGATCTAACCAGGTTTGCCAGGGGCCACATGTGGGTGCTGGCTCTCTGAAGCACGCCCACAGACCGGGCGGCCCCCGAGGATTACCACCTGCCTCACCCCACCCCCGTCTCTGGTCCAGAGGCAGTGAGCGGAGAGCAGGACATTTGCCTCTGACTATTAACCGCCAGGTGTGGCTGCATTTTCGGAGGGGAAATTGATCAGAATAAAAACTGCTTCTAGAACTAACTGGAGAGAAGATAGGAGCATGTTCTCCTGAAGGAGACAGGACTGAGGAGAAACGCAGGCTGTGCGGTCCCAGGCGGAGGGCTTCATTGCTCTCTGCCTCAGTTTCCTCAAACGGTAAACTTGGGACAGTAATTGTACTCAGGGGGTGGCCCTGGGGATGAAATAGGCGAAGCCCAGGGAAGAACCCAGAACAATGCCTTGCTCGTGGAACACACTCAGTGACTGTTGAAGTTACTGAAATATCTTTACGTGGCCATGAGCCCATGGAGGGGGAGGAGGGCAGAAATGTCTTCTGACTGGCCACCCAGGGCGGCAGTGGACCGGCGATGAGAAGATACAGTGTGACAGAGGAGAAGCCAAGGGAAACACGCCCAAACGGCAAGGCTGCCTGGGGGGTGGCGGGTCGTGCCTGGGAGGGCCTAGCGATGACAGAGTGGGGCGTGTCCTGCTTGGGAAGCAGAAGCAGGGGGAAGGACAGTTGTGGTCATTTGTGGTGTGCCAGGCCCTGCATGTGTGCTCTTACACGGGGAGCCTCCCTGGTTTTGCTTCTTTCTGAGTCCCCAAAGCCTCAAGGAGTGCCTGGCAGGCAGGCCTCCTTCCAAAAAAGAACACGTGACCCTTTCCTGAGCGGGGCACTCGGAGGAGCCAGGACGGCCATCTGCACTTCGCAGGGGAGGGCGCTGAAGTCCAGGGAGGTGAAAGGTGGCACCCGAGCTCTGTCACCAGCAGCAGGCAGGGCCTGAGGCTTGAACCCACCTCTGTGTTTCCTTCTGCAGCCCTCTGCCAGGGCCTCCTGCCTTCACACCCCAGAGACCCTCCGACTCTCGGGCCCTCAGTGTGAAGAAATGATGACGTTCCAAGGGCCTGTTCCCAGGTCTCTAGGTGGCTGCAGGGCTCAGGAGCAGGCTCTGTGCTTACTCCTCGCAGTTTTAGTGGATGGCCAGCCAGACAGGTGAATTATGGTGTTTCCGACTCTGCTCTCTCTTGGTGGCCGCCATGCCCATGGGAGAGGTATTTTTAGAGGCTCATGTTCATTATTCAGGGTTGACATTGTCACTAGTGCCCCAAACCAGAGCACAGCAAAGAATCCCTGGTTGGTGACTTATTCCCAAGGTTGGTGGCCAGACATGTCTTAAATGCTTCACTGTCTTCTTGGGACTGGGGCCGGGGCGGGGAGGGGACAGTGGCTTCTCAGGCTGAGTGAGGCAGGGATGGCCCATGCATCACCGATGACAGGTTCTCTCCTGAGTACCTAAGGGTCACTGTGGAAGGGATGAGGGCTTCCACACTCCTGCGATGGCAGTGATGCCCGAGTGACAGTCGGTCATCAGCTCTGTTGCCGTGAAATTTTTCTCTTTGCTGGTTGTGTTGACACTGTCCTTGGCTTGAATCAAAGCTATTTAGTCTAGGGAAAGGGTGAGAAGGGTTAATATCATACACACACGAGCACTTTATACAGTGATATTTAAGACGTCCCCCAAGGCAGTGGCACATAAATAGAGCACGCACTCGATTCTCCTGAAACTTCCTGCCACTCTGACTGGGCGTGCAGCAGGGCCGACTGGGGACAGGTGGTGTGAGGTGGGACGCAGAGAGGGTTCCTCAGGAATCATTCTCAGGTCTTTTCAAGGACAGTTGGAGGGAATTTCCAAGGAGAAATGATTTTATACAATTTTAAAACTGTTTTCATTTAAAGATCAAGTCAAAAGCTCGAATATGTACCTGTGTGGACAGCTGGCTATTAGTCGGGCTTCTCTTGGGCTGCCTGTGGGCACTTTCTCGAGGACAGAACTGTTAAGTCAGGGTGTTTGCGACGGGTTCGAAAGAAAGCGGAGCTTTAAACCATCACTGTTAACTTTGCACGAAAAGGTGACTGTGCTCATAGGTACCTTTTCATCCTCCCCCACTTTCTGAGAAAGAGGTTACCGTTTTGTTCCTAGTGCCATTGGGGGGGGGGCTGTTTATTGGGTCCTATCTATCTCTTTTCCCCCAGAACTCCAGGATTTTGTGTTTCTATTTTTTTTAACCAACTCTTTTAGGCCTTTCTCCGTTTGCTCGTCCCTTTCAACTTCTGAATGCACTCTGGTATCTCCATTGTTAAAGAAAAGTTTCTGAATCCACCCATCCATCCATCCATCCGTCCACCCATCCATCCATCCATCCATCCATCCATCCATCCATCCATCCCTCCCTCCCTCACCATCGGATTTTTCTCCTCTGTCTTGGAGCCAAACCCTACATGGCCATGGGCCCTCCTGCCAGCCCTCTTCTCCCTCTGTCACCACCACACCCCCACTTTCAGGGACCCCAAAGGAAGGGCCCCTTTCTTGTCCCATCCAGAGCCCATTTTCTCAGTCCCCTTCCTCCTTCACTTTGTTCTCTGTGGTCCTCCTCTCCTGGAGGGGGACCCTACTCTGATTTCCGTGTCCCCAACCTGCCCCCTACTAATTCCCTTTAAGGTTTCTCTTCTTCCTCCGGCCTCTACGGGTTGATGGAAGCCAGGACACTCAGTTCTCAGCCCTGGGGTCAGAATTTTTGGGCTTTCTCTGAGCCCCGTCTCCCATTGCCATAGATTCCAAAATGAATGCCACTAGCCCTGACCTGTCTTCCACCGTCCAATCCTTCAGGGATCTCCAGTAGCTCCCAAACTCTCCAAATGTGAGTCCCTATACCCCCCAGCCCTCCTTGGTGGGCTTCCCCTTCTCAGGCCGACGGGAAGCCCTTTCACGTCTAGACAGAACCTGAGTCCCCGAGAATCTCCCTCCAGAGTTTCTCTTAGGCATGTCCTGCCTCTTTCCTGCCTGGCTTCACAGTCTTATCAGTGCACATTTGGTGTCTGCGGTCTCCTAGATGACCTTCTAGAAACTTCCTGCCACCAGTTTGTGTCATAAAGATGCCAGACTCGCATCCCCCTCTCTGTCCTACTCCTGCCGACTGAGGGTTCTTCCCCAGAGCAGGCTGGACCATTTCACTGCCACTCTCTCTCTGTTTGACGGGTCCCCTACTCTGGAATGGGGACTCCTGGTCCCTTAGGGTAGCCCGTAGGTCTCAGCACCAGACCCTCATTCTTCCTGTTCATATTTGCAGCTGCCAACCCTCCTCCCCCTGCTCCCAGGTCTCACATCGTTGGTGTCACCTGCGTGTAGTCACCCCTCATTTCCAAATGTACCTGGACGTGAGTGTCTCCTGCCCCTGTTCTCACACAGGCCTCTCCTCTGGAATCCAGGTGACCCCTTTGCTTGGTGAATTAGTGTCCAATGCTGACGACACCTTTTCAAAGCTTTTCCTGTTCAATGCACAACCGCCCCACCCCTGTCCCAGCTTAAGCAGGATTTTTCCTCCTCTTTCTTCCCACACGATTTGGTCATAGCCTTGCATTTTACTAAACCTGAGCATAGGTCTGCTTGTGCCGGCGGGGTGTGAGCCACCTGAAATCTGGCGTGCAGTGTCATCTCTCCGAATCCCCAGCACCAGACCTGTCAAGTAAAAGACGCCAGTAAATGCTGATCAAATTACGATTTAAGTGACACTTTCCTGCTGGAGGAACAGGTTGGGTCCCGATTAATTGGCTTACCCGGTTTAAACTTTCCCCCTTACTTACGATGATTCCCCATGTATAGTCAGCCCACATTTCCCAGAAAGCCCTGGGCCCGTTCCCACGAGGTGCAGTCTCTCTTCCCCTGCTTTCCTCGCACATGCCGTCCCCCCTCCGCCGTTGCCCTCCCCTCTCTCCCTCGCAGCCCCCAACCCCGTGCAGACACAGCTGGCACACAGCACGCTGAGGGCCTCAAGCGTGTTCTCCAGCTGTCTCGCCCGATTTGTCTTCTCTCCCAGAGTTCTGTGTGAGTGGAACGAAGACAGAGGCCCGGCTGGACCGTTTTGAACACTCCCCGTGTTGGTTGGAAGTGTGGTACGTGCATAGATGCACATCAAAAACTTGATGAGTTGTTTAGATATCTTGCACTTCATTTCCAAGTAGTCAGGACCATCAGACCCACAGTTTCAAGGCTGAACCCTTGCACTGCAATCACAGCATTGCCAAAGCATGAGTAGGAGTCTGGAAATGACTAGAATTTGAGCAACAGAAACCTCCTGCCCCCAGCCTGATCCAGTTGGTACTGTGCCCTTCACCGGATTTTAATAGAGCTGCAAATCTTTCTCAACTAGTTTACTCCAGAATGTAAAGGAGCTTGCTTATAGAGGACAGTCACTGAGGCCGAGCTTGGCCCAAGTGTGTGCTGTCCCACAACAGTCTGGAGCCTTCCTCATCCTAAGGAGTGTCCCTGGCCCAATGCCAGGACAGAGATGTCTGAGGTGGCGTCTCTGACATGCCTAGATATTAAAACAGGGCATGTTTTCATAGTAGTACTCATCTGTCTGTAAGTCAGGGGTCTGTAAGAATGCCACTTTTGCTCCCCACAAAAGAAGCCACTAAAATGCATTCACCCTGAAAGTGAAAAATGCATCTCCCGCCCATGTTTTCACGTTGCCCGAGTGCCCTCCCCAAATGCACAGGCACGCGGAGAGTTGCTTGCGGCTCGTCCACACCCAGCACTGAGAGTTAAATAAGGCGTCGCGCGGGGAGAGCATAGCACAGTCCTGGGCACAGAGCGAAGCCTCACAAACAGTCAGTCTGGTTTTAATTGCATGCTCAAGGTCGCCATCTGTAATCATTACCAATTTTATTTGTGCACAAGACACTGACGAGGACCTGAAGGATGGTGGCATCAGCCTGAGCAGGAACGCTGTGCAAGGGGTCCTCCCTCCAAGCTGCCTGCTCAGCAGCTACAGGCAGGCGGCGTGGCCACACGTGCCCCCACCCCCAGTCCCCACCCCCCACCCCACCGCATCCTGCAGCTATCCCAGCTGCTCTCAGCGTGCAGACGTGATGAATGTGTCTAAGGGGGAAAGACAGGGATGAAGTCATTCACGGTCCCACGTGGGTGGACGAGTGGCCATCGCTTGGGCTTTCTGGTACTTCTGGGTCATGGCCTTGGCTGAGTCACATCCCATTCAGGGACAGCTTTCATGTGGGGAAAGAGGGAGGAATGTGCCCTTCCATGAGGTCATAAAATCCCTCAGCACTTGGTGGTGTCAAAATGAGGCAGGGGAAGGGGCAGACTGAAGCAGTTTCCCACTGTGACTAAGCCCCGAGCTGGGGGACGGTCAGCCTGGCCTATTTGTTCCCCAGCGTAGACGTCTCCATTTCCTGAGGAGCCGGGGACCCCAGCCACAACCTTGTGTGGCTTGTATAGAAAACCGAGAGACAGCATGTCCGTACCTGCTGTGACGGAAGTGAAGAGGGACCGGTCTTCAGTCACCAGCTTTGCCCAACTGTCCTCAGAGGGTTCGTGGGGACCCAACGTGGCCGGATGAGGAAGACCTTGGGACTTTACAAACCGCTGCTCTCTCACCATCTCATGGAGGGGAAAGCCACCCCCCCCACCCCCCACCCACCCGTGCCAGAACTGCTTACGTTGGAGTTTAATTGTGCATCGTTTTTGCCTTGATTTTGAAAGTCTTTGGGGGGTTTCCACAGAAACGAAGCAAGTCTGTTCGGTGTTTCCTGCTGCCCCAGAAATACAGTTCAATCTTCTGCTGGTAGAAAAGCCTTCGAAGTACAAGTCTGATTGTATAAAATAGGTCAGTGGGGTTCCTCAAAATGTCAGGGGTATTTTAAAGTACATTTTTACAACCTGACAGAATCTGGGGAGAAAAGACGCTTAAAACTGAAGTGTTAGGAGCGGCTGCCAATTGAAAATGAATCACAAATGAAGATAAATCACCCCTGAGCATGTACTGTGGAACAATGGGAAAATATTATCAGAATTGTAAAAATCTGATTTGCATGCAACTTTTCAGAAACAAAGCTTAGCAAGCAGAAACCAAAGCAATCTGACTGACTCACGTAATCGGGGCGGGGGGGCGGGGGAATCGCCTAAGATTCCAAACATGTATGTCAGGAGATGATTATTGGATTTGGAAAAGAAAAACAAAGTTCTGTTTTACGACGTACACTCTATACTCCGTCGGCTCTCTCTCCCTGCCACGGGGGGGCCCAAAGTGTGCTTATAAAAAGCACCACCAGCCAAGACGCTAGAGAACGAATCAATAAGACTATTAATAACCAGATCTACTACGAAGCCGCTACTTATGTTAATTCCGTGCTCGTGTGCTGTCCAATCTGCACAGCCACCTGACTGGCGCCCCTCTCCCATTTCAGAGAGGAGGGCACTCTTCAGAATGTTTGTACAGCTTGCCCCACGCCGCACAGCGAAGGGGGCACCAAGTCAGGCTCCAGACTCAGTTTACCCTGGCGCTAAACATAGCTGCTTTTCCACGGCTTCCCGAGGCCTCCCTCGCAACCGAGCGACAAGAAGAGGAAGCTTCCTGTCCTGGCCTCCACGTGTCTCACCAGCAGCAGACTGCCCCGTGGCCCCATCTCTGCACCCTGCTAGTCGGGAGGAAGCGGTGCGGCCTGGGAGAGCCTGCAGGTGTGAGCGGTGCAGAATTCTGTGGCAATTCTTCCTTTCAAGGTGGTGACCTTTTTTTTCATAGAGGAAAAAAAGATCTATTGTGTGCTTTAACTTCTGGAAAGGACATGTCACCCCTCCACGGCCGTTCCTCTCACAGAGGGGGGCCTTGCTCCCTGTGAACAGCAGCTTTGCCCCCCACCTTGCTCAGACTCCCCCGGTCACTCCAGAATGCTGGCAGGAATGTACAGGCGGGCCGGAGCTGCCCCGATGGACCCTCAGCCCAAGGTGTCCGCGTGTCTCCCAGGAAGGGCTGGGGCACAGGTCCCTGTTGCCCACGGCAGTCTTTCCCAGACAGCGTCCTCGGCTACCGTTTTCAGCTCCTGTCTCCAACCAGAAAACATTGTTAACTTCTGGGCACACGTTATGCCCTTCGACTTATTTCAGTGGTGGAAGTTCATCTTTAAACACTACCGTGACTGCTGGAAGAGGCTCTCCCCGATCCCCACCCACCCCCGCCGCCCCCACCCCCGACACACAAAAATAATAAAGGAAATGTTGACACAGTTTTTAGTTCTTAATTTTGGTTTATTTTGGCTCCCAAGCATCTTGCCTGCTTCGTCAAGATGATCGAACTCATAGAAACCGAGGCCTAAATATTTCAGCCCCTGAACCCTCTTTTGCCTCCTGGTTGATGCAAAATTCGTTTGTCTGCCCAGCCTCTGAAGCAAATGCTCTGTATAAGAGCAAAGGGGCAGGGGGGGACTGTAGCAGAGAGGAGATTTCCGGTCTGCCCTCAGAACCCGAAGCGAAGACTTCAGGAGGGGAAAGGAACTTCTGCCTAACGTGACTTTCGTGGACGGGCAGCCACAGTTTCTTTTATGAGCTAATGACAGAAGACGTGATGACGTAGAGACATTCAAGCATAAGACCACACACATTCCTGTCCTAGGGAGTAACTTCCATGTTCCTGTGTGCATTTCTAGAATGTTCTGTGTATTTCTCGGCTTACCACGTAAACCCTCAGGATCTAACTTACATATCATGGTGGCAAGAGTCGTGGCCCTGTTTTCTACAGCATATGTACTTCTAAGAAAATGGAAGTTGAATTTTCCCAAATCAAACCATTTTAATGACTTTTTTAATAGGAATGCTTTGGATGACTCTTTTGTGTAGCTAACAAAACAAAAGATAAACAATAAAATTAAATTTAAAAAAAGACCAAAAATCCCCACAGCGTTCTGGCAGCCAAGGCAAAGACTAAAATAGTGGGTGATGTCTCTCTCGTAGTCCAGGAAAGCACACATTGCCATTTCAAAGAGCATCTCCGGATTGAGCCTCCAGCAAGAGCGTGTGTGTGGACAGCCGCAGCGGCGGTGGGAGAAGCAGAGCGGGGCGGCAGGGGAGTGTGTTCGCGCTGACACGTGCTAATAAAAAGCAGAGCGGCCCTGGTCAGTTTTGCATTGTCTTAGATTTCCCACAGACAACACCCCCTTGTTGTATGTCCCCCATGGGGGGGCATCTCTTCCACCACCACCACCCGCCGAGGGCCCTTCCCTTGGCCTGGGCAATGCTACCACGCCCCTGGCTTCCCTTCCATGGGCTGAGATCTGATCCCTCCCAAGTCTCCTCGTGGCTCCTCAGCTTGACTCTCCTCCCTCCCCACGTTCTTCCCCATCATGACACACAGCCCTGTGTCTCCAGCTCTGATTCCTCCGGAGTCCAGATCAGGCCTAGATCAGTGATTTCCAGAAACGAGATCACCCACCCTCAGCCATCCTGTGGGCATTCTCAGTGAGGTAAACCCAACCCTGAGCTCACAGCTGTGCTCTCCTCACCCAGCCGTTGTCCCCGGGGGTCCCCATCTTCCCGGGGGCCCCAGTCAGACACCCAAGAGTGAGCTGAAGTGCCTGTGCCTCACCTCCGGCCACCAGGCCTTGCTGATGCCATCTGGCACACGTCCTGATCCCCTTCCTGGTCTCCGCCGCCACTCACCTGGCCCGGCCCCAGCATCACACACTGGGAACCTGACGACGACCTGCAGGCATTGTCCACACTCCAACAAGTGCGCCCTCCAAATCACAAATGTGCTCTCAGTCTTCCCTGGGTGACACCCTGTCCCTCTGAGGATGAAACCTGACCCCTGCCGGGGCCCTCAGCTGTCGCCTCTACACCTGCCTGACCCTGAACTGGCGTGTCCCACACTGTCCACACACTGCGCTCCCCATACCCCACATCCCTGTGGGATGGCCCAGTCCCGTCTCACAGATGGGGACACACTTCTGTGGGAAGTTTAGATGATCTGAGGAAGGTCATGAAGCCAGCGAGGGCAGAGCCTGGCTCAGAGCCAGGCTGGTTGGCCCCGAGGCCCTGGGCTCACCCATCCCCCAGGCTGTGTCTTGTGTTGGATGCTTCTCGATTCTTGAGCTTGTCCTGTGTCCTCTAGGTGTTTTCTCTGGTCTTTGGGGAATCCTGTTGAGGACTCAGAAAAACATGCATTAAGACCAGACTGAGTCACCCAAAGAGAGCAGCTGTGGGGAGAAAGGCAGGTCGAGGCCCGGTCCTTGTGACCCTTCGTATCTGCCACATGTTGAGGTCGGGAAGGTGGGGGGCGGGTCTTACAATGAAGAAGGAAAAGGAGCAGCCAGAGAGGGGGGAGGGAAACCAGGCTGCAGCGTTATTGGTGACCCTAGTGGCCTTTGGGTGGATACAGGAGCTCCCCCCCCCCCCCGCCCCCAGCAGGTGAGGAGAGAAGGCAGGACAGCCGCCAGGGGTTGGGGGTAGGTGGCGCTGCAGATGGGTGGTCCTGTTAGGAGGCGGGTGTGTTTAGGGCGCATTTGTATGTTGGGAAGGACCCATTAGCTTGAGGTTTTCTTCCTACTAATGTCCTATTTCTGTCCCCCTTATTCCTCCCTCCTAAGATGTTTTAAGTTCCTGGAAAAGCATTGCTGTTTCGAAACCAGTGGGAGGAGGTCAAATGTTCCAACACAGAGAAAAGCAAATGTTGTAAAGAACTTTCTAGCAAAGTTTCCACAACCTCACTTGAGTGGAGTGGAATGTCTTATCCCAGCAAACCTCGGCCTCTAGCAGATTGAAGAAATCGTTTTTTAAACGAAAGCTACTCAGGTGCAGAAATATAGAGATTTACTGTATATCGTGAGCAAAAGCCAGAAAGGACAAAGGTCACTTCCATTTACAAAAATAAAAAAATGCACCAATGAATTCCTTTTAAATTGATGTCTTACTTTCTTAATACAGTGTTTTCAGTTGCTCAAAACCAACTTAGAGCCTTTGAAAATGCAGTCTGTTACAACCGACAGGGGACACAATCCCTCAGATTTTACATAAACCCTGAACATAAAGGTGAAGGAAGAAACTCTAAAGGAGGCGAGGGCGACACTTAATTAAACATTTCAAATTCACACTCACACAGAAAAACCAAGGGCGGAGCGCGGATGACACACTGGAAACAGGGCTGTCAGCATCAGCACAGTCCCCACCCAAAGAGCTTTACAAATCAGGAAAGATAAGACGTTCACACCGCAAAGCTGGCTGAAGGTAGTCCCAGAGAAAGGACAAGTCACTGGTGAATACGTGGGAAGGCGCCCAGATCGGCTTGTACTGAAATGCACACTCAGAGGACGGCCTCTCATCTATCAGATTGGCAAAGATAAGAAGGGCTCTTTCAGTGTGAAGGAGGTTTCAGGAAAGGGGGGGTATCAGACACAGCTTGGAAGGAAGGAAGTCTGTGCATCCTTTGGGAGAGCATCTCAGCAATAAATATTAAGACTATGAAATGTCTTTACAGCCTTTGACTCAGCAATTTCCCAGCAGGTATTTATTCGAAGAGAAGTAGCTCATGTATTCCAAGGTGTGCGGAAAAGGGTTAGGTTGGCCAAAAAGTTCGTTTGAGTTCTTCCATGCAATGGCTCTAGGAGCGCTTAGTTATCTTTAACTTCATTCAAAACAATTCTGTTAGGTCGGATTGTGACAGCTGTCATATCCGCGTGCGTTTTTGTAAAAAACATCAAAATTGTTGAATTTTCGTGCAGCCATTTTAATATTGAAGATGGAAGAAAATATGTAACATTTTGGCGTATTATGCTTTATTATTTTGAGAAAGGTAAAAATGCAACTGAAACACAGAAAAAGATTTGTGCAGTGTGTGGAGGGGGCGCAGTGACTGATCGAATGTGTCAAAAGTGGTTTGCGAAGTTTCTTGGTGCTATTGACATTTTAGCCAAATAATTGGAAGATGGTTAGCAGCACCCTGGCCTCTACCCACTAGAAGCCAGTAGCAGGAGACAGCTGGCATACTCAAAATATCCAAATTAATAAAGGTATTGGTGAAAATGAAAAACGTGCTTTTATTTTAGAGGGAAAAAAACATGCAGACTTTTTGGCCAACTTAATATATTCACTACAATGTGGTTATGATATTGACTGAAGATATATATTTTTTAATATCAACCAAGACTCAGGAGCCGTGTGGGGTACAGGGGAAAAAATGGGGTAGGGCAGGGGAGCAGACCCGCCTCTGCCTATCCTCCCTCCGCACTGGTGTCTGAGCTACAGATTGGCAAATCGGCCGCAGCAGCTCAATGACAGGCTGGTTCGAGGCCGGAAGACCACAGGGAGATCCCACACCCGTGCCCTGAGCTTCATGAGCGAGTAGTGGGGAGGGCCCCAAGAGGGCTTCCTACATCTCAGCCAAGATGAAAAGGATCAGTAAGAATTAGCCACATATAAAAGACAGGAAGGAACCGGCCAAGCTTGAGGAAGTGAGCTGGCATATAGCATGGAAAAGTGATACTGGAGGGACCCTGGTCCCCAGACTTTGTGTACGTGGAAGATGGGGTGTGCACCCAGGTCAGGTCCCAAGGGCCTTGGAAGGCCCGCTTTTACCCTTCAACAGAAAGAGTATTTATTAGAGGGAAAAACAGCAAAGGCAAAGCTCTACCTGAGCCCCAGGCATGTGTGTGTTAAGGGGTGGAGCTCCAAGGGAAAGAGTTACCTTTGCAATTGGAAGAAGAAAGGGTGATGGGAAAATGGGGGAGGGGAGAGAGAAAGAAAGGGTTGGGGGATCACGTGTATAGGGAAAGAATGGAAGGAACCTATATAGACAATGCTAATTTACATTCTCCAAGCTGTGTTATGAGAACTTCAAATGCCTTCTTTATAATTTTCTCTATTTGATATGCATTGCTCTTATAATTCTGGAAATAATTTTAAAGACTACAACTTATTGTATAAAGTCATTGAAATGAATGTTTTAATACATCTTATGTCATTATCCTTCGGCCTGCTGTGCCATGAAAAAGGGGTGCCCCCTAAGAAACCCAAAATCAAGGCTATGAAGCCATCAGAACCAAATAAGACCTGAATTTGGCTTCTACAAACTTATTCTCAAAAGGCACGTTAAGAGGCTACAAGGCAATGAATAGATTTTCTCCCCAGCCCCTCCTCTGTCCAACCCCACACCTGCCTGCACCTGGGGACATGGGCATGCACCAGAGACATCCACACGTGTGGTCACTTGACTAAGGAGACCCCTGGGCTCCGCGTCTCCCAGTGTATGCTCACTCAGGTTTTGTTTTACGTTGTTTTGTGTTTCTGGGCAAACAGGAGTCACCAGTACTGGGTTTTCCTTCCTTCTGTCCCCACTGACTCTATATGGCCTCCAACAACCCATGCATGCACTGCCAATAAGGTTTTTGATCTTTAAACTCTTCTGTGAAATTTCCTCCCACGTAATCACCGGATGTACAAGTGGATTTATGATGTCCTTGCAGAGAAAACAGCCTTTTTCATTAAGAGCAGAGGAGGCTTGGACGCAGCGCAGTGGAGGTGGGAGGCCTGTCTTGACTACAGATAGGGATTAATAGGCGGCAAAATGAATCTCAAGTCGCCCTTTGCTCCTGATGATCAGAACTTGAAAGGGTTAGGAGGAAGGACGAATGTCTTTTTCCTTGAGTAGGAAATTGGCCCGCGTTTCCAGAGCGTGCAGATACCCCACCAGAAGCACGAATTCTAATTAGCTTTTTCACTCTAATAGGACATGGGCTTGTGAGTGGGATCTTTTCCATTGAAGTATTTCTTGAAAGCAGGACTAAACCTTCTTAGGGTTTTATAAAATTAAATCCTCTATCTGAGTCCAACATTGCACATTTGAAGTGACTTTTTGAAAATGTTTTGCTTCTGTTCCTTCAGCTGCCGCCGGTTCTTGGGCTTAAATGAAATGATCTCTCAGAATCATGTGTCTAATAGAAGTCGAATGCAGGGAAAAAAGTCTTTGGATGCACGTCCATGTAGCAAAAATGCTCACGTTCCTAGTGTTGAGCTTTTATTAATACCGATCATGAGCTGGCCTTTCGGGGCCTTAGTAAGTCTTTGTGAACTTTCAGTAATGGTTGATTGGCCTTGGTTTTCACTGGAGACCCTGGGCAGGGGGGCTTCTGCAGGGTTCCCAGGTAGTTAGGTGGCCGTCTGCCCCCTGTTAGGCATCTTTCTCTCTGCATATCCCATGGGGACTCAGAGATTCTGGGGCGGTCCTTGGCCTTCTCTCCCCCCTAGCTTCTAGAAGCTCCAAGACCATGGCTCTGACACAGGGTTGTCAGGGTAGGAAGGCCCCCACCCCCCATCCCTCCATCCCCATCTCCCCAGGGACCTCAATGGCTTTGGGGCTGCCAGCCCTCTACCCAGGATTCTGTTCTTACCTTCCTCCCTCCCTGCCTCCCACTCTCTTTCAGCCTCACAAGAGTACTATGATGTTTGTCTTCCTGTCCCTTTGTTTTCTTAGCCTCGTGAGGTTGTTGTGACTGGTCAGTAGGGCCCCTGAGAAGGAAGAGGGGAAGGGTGAGAGGCATGGTGGTAACTCACGGTCACATTTGTCCAAGAGATGGCCATTGTCATGAACCAGGACTGCTCAGCCCTGAACTGCCCTGCAAGTCCCTGGGGATGTAGACATGCAGGCTCTGAAGCGGCCAGGCTGGGGGCGGCCTGAGAGCCCATGCTTCTGAAGAGCTCCCAGGGGAGACACTGGCTACTGGCCCATGCTTTGGGTAGCAAGGGTGCCGCTGGCAGAGGGGGCTTTACTCGAAAGTCAATGAGAGAATCCACCCATGGGGCTGAGCAAAGGGCCTGGTACGCAGTAAGTGCTTCATAATGTGCTTGGAGATGATGGTGATGAAGAAGGTAATGGTTATGGTGATGGTGGTGATGGTGATGGCAGTGAAGATTATGGGGATGATGGTGGAGATGACTGTGGTGATGGCAATGGTTTAGGTGGTGGTGGCAGTGATCGCAGCTGTGCTGATGCTAGCAGGAAACCGTTGTCATTGTCTTGGCAGAAATATCTTTGTTGACCCTGCTCTAGGATAAGGAGATATTTTCCCAGGGCAAACATCAAGGAGAACCGAGAGCAGAAGCTCACTCACCTCAGCCAGAAAGGACGTGTTCGCACTTCCACCTGGGAGCTTAGTCCAGTTTGCAAACCAGCCCGCGATCTTCAGACCATAAGTTCTAGGGGCAGAGACTGAGTCGGTCCTTGTCACCCCTGATCCTGGCACCTGGGAGACGTGCCTGGTGCCTAGTAACCCCTCAATACATGTTGCTACTCTCTTTGCTTACTGAGCACTTACCATCTGCCAAGCACTCCACGTGCCTTTTGCTCATTTTACCTTCACAATGAACTTGGTGGTGACAAGGTCTGTAGTTATTAATCCCATTTTACAGATGTGAAAACTAAGTCTTGCCCAAGGTCACTCAGCAGGTGGTGTCAGAGCCGGATTTCAAACTCAGGTCCACAGTTTGCGCAGCCCAAACCCGGAGCCTCATGCCCCCTTGGTCCTGCCGTGATGATGCAGGGTTCCGGGAGCTGAGCCATCCACATGCGCAGCAGCCTGGCTCCAGGGCCTGCCATCCCTTTGCCCACGTGCTCGACAGGCAGGAGGATGGCGAGGCCCCCCTTCCTGTGCACATGGAAGCTCCCACCGGGCAGGCAGGACACTCACCAGCCACACCCACACGCCTTCACCCTCCCTCTCGCTTGTTCTCGCCTCTGTCCTTAAACTCTCCCATCCTTCCTACGTGACTCTGACTCTGTCCTGGAGAGGTGTGCCCAGGCAGCCATCCAGGGGCTGACACAGCAGCTTGGACCCCTGGGAGTCATACAGAGTTCATGGTTCTGCTGTCCACCTGTCCACCGTCCTCTCTGAGACACAGCTCACATGCACAGAGCACAATCCTACCATCCCGGCTCACGTGGGCTGCCCACGCTGCGTGCCCCGGGTCTGCAGCTGGTCCCCAGTGCGATGCCCGTCCCACTGGGGACCAGCTGGAATCCCAGGTGCCTGTTTCGTGTTGCAATGGGGACTTCCTGCCACACCCATTTCTCTTAAAGTTATGAAGAGCTTCCCTTTGTTCCATTTGGGAGGTGGGCGGGGGTGACGGTTCAGCGGGTCCTCACATCCTGTGTAGTCATTGCCAGCATCTCCTGGGGACCCCAGGATTTCCCAGTTGCAATTCCAGAACACTCAGAGAAAAGCATGTTCCCAGCGCATTTCCATGAACTGTGGTTCACCCCGAAGCCTTTGCCCGTTTTGGTGGTAAAAGCTGCAAAGGGTGGACACAGACATCACGGCTGGTTATCAGGTTGGCAGACCAGGCCAGCCTGCTCTGAGAAGGGGGTCCTCACCCTCGTGTGCATCCTGAAAGCATGCTCATTTTCTAGCCCCTTGTGCTCCGCCCGCGGGCCTCCACTTGTATGCAGGGGAATCTGGCTCCTGGCCCTCAAACCAGTCAGTGTTTTAAATAATCAGGCAAGATGCTAAAAGGATCTCATCCTGACCTCACCCCAACCGGCTGTGTTATCTTGCGCAGACATCTTCCCCTCTCTGGGCTTGTTTCCTCACCTGTCACGGGGGGCACTTAACAAGACAACTGGGCAGGAACGATTCTGCTTTGAGACTCTGACTGCCAGCTCAGCATCCCTGAGTATGTGACATTTTTAAATGATCCCTTTCTCCTTCTCTCACCTCCGCCCCCTGGCTTTGTCATCTCAGGATGAGATGTGGGACATATAGATGGCGTTTTAACCGATGCACCCAGCTCTGCTGTGCCCCACCCTGGGGGTGCTCAGCCAGTCTTTGTGAGATGTGAAAGGCTGGGAGTGCTCTTCACCCCCAGAGAGGCCCGCTCGCCTCACCATGGGGGCACCTCTTGTGGCAGCAGCTGAACAGCAGAACCTTCCTGTGAGCACTCCTTCCAAAGAGCTGCTTCCCACTCTCAACCCCGAGTCACAGGTGGCAGGAGCTGTGCCTGTGCCTGACAAGACACCTGGGCGGTCAGCAGTGTGACGGTGGCGCTATGACCCCTGGAACCAAGGCTGGCCAGGGAAGGGGGGCTGCCTCGGAGCTCTGGAGGGGATGGTTTGCAACCCAGCGCCAGCGATGGGCTGTGGGTGGGGACTGTGAAGACATTCCTGGAACCTTCTGTGGGCAGGGGTTGGGCCTCAGAGTCAGAAGAACTTCCTTCTGTCCTCCCGGCACCTGTTCCTCCCTCTCCTGCCCGGGCAGCTCTCAGGTCCTGCCCTGAAGTGCTGGTGTTATGGGGAGGGGGTGTGGTAGGGACCAGGACATCCTCTCTCTGGAAGGGCCCCATGGAAAAGGGTTGAGTCTGGATGCGGCCGGCTCCCGGCTCCAGGAAGTGGAGGTGCCTAAATGTCAGACACGTGCCCTGGCAGGGCTTTTCTCCTCGCTGTCCCAGCTCCAGCTAGAAGCTACAAGGGACTGTGAAGAATAAAGGGGGGAGGAGCTGAACATGGGGTGCCCCGGCCCTGGGGGATGGGGAAGAGGGGAGAAGAAGACCCAAAACACACCCGCTAGTGTGGCTGCTCTGCAGGTAGTGGCCTCGTCGTCAGCTTTGCTTCAGGCCTCTCCCTGTGTGGCACCAACTGGAGAGTCACCTAGAGACCCACCTAAAAGCTTCCTTTCTCCCATACCCCCCCCCCCCCTTAGCTGGATCCTGAGCTCCATTCTGAGGGCTCAGTACTGGACTTACATCTGGGCCATCACAGCCTCTCCGGGTCACGGTGTTCTCCGCTGTAGAACTGAGTGCCACCCCACAGGATGCAGCCAGGGCTCCAGGAGGCAGGGCGTCAGCACTGGGCCTTGCACAGAGCCAGAGCCCAAGCACCCTAATTATTATAACCACACCCAAACCAGCCACGCACGTCACACGGCTTCCTGGTCCCTCCAGCACTAGGTGCTCACTTCCAGCTCAGTCATTTCAATCAAAGGGCCAGGCAGACTCTCCCTTAAGGCCACTTGCTCTGCTGTCCCTGGGTCTGGACAGCGTGTGGCACCGGCCACTGTCCTGTGCCGTGAAGAAGGGGGCATGCGGCTGCTTTTCCCATAGTACTCTTGTGGTACTGGGGATATTTTTCTAACACCATTTGCTTTTATGATTCTTAAAATTTGAATTGTGGCCTTTCCACATTTTATACACCCACCTAATAGATTTCCAGCTCATTCCTCCAAGGACATTTTAAACAGAAGGGTGTTGAGCACTTTCTTGCATGGGTCCATGTGGCAAACAGTGGTGCCTTCTGTGGGGAAGTGACGCCCTTCCCCAGTTGCTGTTCCTGTCCTCAGTGCCTGTCACCCCAACAGGTTGGCAAGGGCAGAGGCTGGGATGTGAGAAATGCTGCTTTGACACCAAACCAGAATCTGTGTCAGAGCCTTGGACTTCAGACTAAATAACGGACAAGGAACTCTAGACTCAGTACCCAGAGTTGTCCAGAATTGTGCTTCTCGGGGGCAAGACGCCTCCCCCCACAATGCAGCCTCTCTAAATGGAAGGACTTGGGACATTTCATAAGCCATGAATTGATGGGACAAATGAAAAAGGCAAAACGAAGGATGTTTTTGGTTTGAGTAAAGAATTGCGGAAGGTTTGGCAGAGCTGCGCTCTTGGGCTCTCCAGGGGACGAGGGAGGAACAATTAGTAAGCGTGATGGATCGGCTGACATAGGCCTTTTCGTTGGCCCTGTCTGAAATGGTGGAAAATGTCCTATTGCAAGTCTCATTTCCCAAGAAATCAGAGCATGTATTGACTAAGGCCGAGGTGTCCAAGGAGAGCAGAAAGCAACCTACAAGGCAGAGCGCACAGAGCCAGGAAGACGATTTATTTGCCTCTTATCCGCTGCCTACACAGGTGTGAAATTGCCCATTTCCAAGAACCTCTGTTATCACCTTCCCTTCCTGAAAATTAAAGTCACCGCCGACATGCCTGTCTCCTTTATGGTTAGAAAACACCCCAGAATGTGGGATGAGGGCCTAAACATGGAACCTTTAGGCAAGTGTCTGTGCCACCCTGCTGATCAGACCCACGAAAGGACCAAGGGTGAGTCTGCTGGACACCCACCCGTTCTGTGGCTGTGGGGACCCTGGAAACAGCACTTTGCAAGAAGAGTCAGCTCTTCCTCCAGCAACCCAAGAGATAAGCACTAGCCTTGTCCTGGATTTCAGAGGAGGAAACAGACTCATGGAGAGTCTGAGGAGTTCGCCCGAGAACATGCAGCTGGGGCTGAGGCCCCCGTGCCTTACAACCCCGGCAATCTAATTTCATGTAAGACTTCAGAGGCACGTTGGCCCTGAACACAAAGCTCTCTTCCGAGGGAGAATGCCGTGCTGTAGAGATTTGCAAGCCCAGCATCTTCTTTGCAAACAAAAGCTTTTTGCAGAAACCCGCAATATGCAATCAGCCCTTCTTACCATCGAGCGCTGCCTCCTTGTTTAGAGACCGGCAGCGCCCACGGTTCCACGCGATGCTTGTGTTTGCACGTGCCAGGTGGCCAGCTCCCAGCTCAGAAGAGCTGAACTCAGCTGCCAAGGACCTCAGGAGACAACCCTGTGGGGGAGGAATGACTTCTGATGGGCAGGGGTCCGCCCGCTTCGTGGCCCAGGACAAGATGAACTCTTGAGATCCTGTCTGGCTTTCTGGTTCCGAGGGTCTGTGAGTGTCCAGCGATTCAAGGGTAAACATTGGCATCAAGAAGGCTAAAGACGCTGCTGTTGTTCACATTTGATTGGTGACCCCCTGGGTGTCTGGGCGTCCCTTCAACGTGACAGTTTCAGAGCACCCAGGTCAGCATCTCCGAGGAATGATCTAATCTCCTGGGCAAAGGGGAGGGTCCGAGTCTTTGTTGCTTTGTTTTGTCTTTAAGGTTTTCTTAAAGCACTGTCGGCGCACATAACATGTTAGTGTCAGGTGTACACCGTAGGGATTCGCCGCTTCTGTACCTTGCCGGGTGGCCACCCCAGCGTACGTCTAGTAAACATCAGGCACCATGCGGAAGTTATTCCGATATTACACTGCCCCGTGCTGCACAGTGAAGGGAATGAGAGGTACGGACTTGCAGTGGTAACGTAAATAAGCCACGGGGATGTCCTGGCCCCACAGCCCCTGTTCCCCGGTGACAGAGGGTGACACCTCCCCACTCTGTGTAGAATGTGAATGAATGATGGGCAGCCACTTGCCAGCCAGGCTCCTTTTCCTTAAGTGAGACAGAGAAGACAGATGGCGAAGAGCTCATGTGAGGAGCTTTACCCTTGTCCACATGTGACAACAGTATAAAAAGGGTGGAAACTGGCACATGTTAAGATCGCCCCTAATCCAACAGCCCAGGCACAAGAAGGGTTTGACGTGTCCCCTGCAGCACGTTTATATTGTGATGTCGTGTGTCACATCACCATGTCAATGTGACTTGCATCCTTCTGTCTCTTTTTTAACATGCCCTATGCCTTTTCCACGTTGCTACATGTCCTCAGAACCACAGTCCTGGTGCCTGACTGCGCATGAGTCTCATGGGCGCACGTGCTGTCTGTCTGAGCCGTTCCTCTGTGGCTGGGCATCGAGGTGTGCCCGGCTTTTGTAACATCCAGTGTGCAGGGATGGCCGTCATCGATGCACGGGCCCTGGGGACTGTACACTGTTTCCTTAAGAGAGAGTCCTGGGTGTCGTGGGGGCACATGGGCATAGGAGGGTCTGAAAGTGGTTTATCAAACTGCTCTACGCGGGGTTGTGAGTGTCCAAGCGCCTGGAGAAGTGGGGGCCAGGGCTTCATTCCGCCAAGGGGTGGGACCAGGACATGTGCCGGAGCCTCAGGCCTCAGGGACCTGCTGCAGATGCTCCATAAAGCAGCTGCTTTCTCTGCCCAAAGCTCTGGCACAGTGCAGTGGTGAAGTCTCACCCAGGAGCCAGCCAGGGCCCCGGGATGAGGGGACGTGGATGCTGCCAGACTCGTGTCTAGGAGGGGATGGTTACTGTTCTTTCCCACAGCGCAGGTGGGGCGAGGCCTTCAAAGCTGATTATTTTGTAAGTGAAGCAAGCCTAACTTTTTGGAGCGGGTCCTTAGCATCGTGGAGGAAGGGAGGGTGTCGAGGGCAGCCAGGTGTAGCAAATACAAATACAGGCCCCAGTGAAACTGGAATTTCAGGTAAGCAATCATTTGTGGAAATGTGTCCCAAGTAGTGCACGAGACACACTTACACTAAAACAGTATTCGTTGTTCATCTGAATTTCAGATTTGACTGGGCACCCTTTACCTAATCCAGCAACCTCGTCCAGACATCACCAACTGGGTGGCCTCGTTCAGGGTGGGGGCTGCGAGGCCGTGGGCTAGTTATTTGCCCTCCTGACTACGTCCTCAGCTGGTGGCCACGCTGATCTACAGAGAGGGTTGCGAAGCGCACGGTACCAATGAGCACTAAATCCGTACAGATGACCGCTGTCGCTTTCACAAATGGGGGGCACAGTTTTTGAGAGTTACAGTTGGCTGACTGTGGGCGCGTGCTGCCCTCCAGGGGACCTATTGCCACCCACGTGCCCAAGGGCGGTCTCGGTTTGGAGATGCCCGCCGGGAGTGGTAAGGTGCTGTGTATCATGATGGCCAGCTCCAGAATCATGCAGCTTTTCCATTTGTTCTCCCTGTTTCCAGGTCCCAGTGGCCCAGTTTTGACAAATAAGGTCATTTCCCATTGGTTGTCCCACTCAGTGCAAAGCCCTTTTTTGTATAAACTGACAATTATCTTTCACTTACTCAAAGTTGTCTGGTAATAGCAATAAGAAAGAGTCTAGCAAAACTACTTTTTAAGCAGATGGCCTTAATGAATGTATTAAGCTTGTGAAGTTCCCAGTTTAACTGAGTCACCAAAATGGAGCAATCATGCGCCGGCACCTAAAGCTGCCAGACAAACGGTGACATCTAGACGCCCGCCGTGTGTCTCTTTCAGCCGTAAGCTGGTATGTTTGACTGAGGCCCTTCAACTGTAACAGTTTTCACCAACCTCCTCTGAGTTGTTAAAATATAACCTCATTGTAACACAATTAGATTTATGGGCGTTCCTTCCCCCTCTAAAATGTGGGCATTTTATAGCTCTGCCAGTCTTTAAAAAAAAAGAAGAGGAGAAGACCGCTGGTGTATACATGTGCACACGTTGCGTGGAGCTAAAGAGATGAACACACGTCCAGGCTGGCAGCACACGGCCCGGCACGCACCCGGATCTACAGATAACCCACCAGCGGGCGTGTGCTAGTCGTTGGTAAAGCCGGGTGATTGTGACTGTGCCACTGTCACAGCTAGCAGCTCGGTGGGACCGAATTGCACAGAAGTGTGCAATGCACCCATGCAATGAAAAACTTCTCGTTTTTCTTATTAAAAAGATTGTACTATATCTGGATCAAAAACTGTGCCCGATGCATGAGCTCTTCCTGGTTTCCAACAATAGCTTCGTGGATTCAGGGTATTTGTTTTCTTTCTGTGCAAACCTGTGGGGCTGATTTTTTTCCCTCAGTAACCTCAATTCTGGAGAAATTTAGTTCATCTCTTCAAAGGTCACATGTATTTAGGACATTTATTAGGTAACTACGCTTTAGCCTTTTATGGCCATTATTATAAAAGTACATTTGCTGTATAGCCTTCTCCACTGTAAACGATATTTCCACTGTCTTCATTATTGCATTAATGCAGCTCCTCTAACGAACAAGGGTTTGTTTGCTAGCATCCCTGATTCTTTTTTAAAAAGATTTGATTTATTTATTTGTAGAGAGAGGGGAAGGGAGGGAAAAAGAGGGGGATAGAAACATCCGTTGGTTGCCTCTCTGGGAATTGAACCAACAACCTTTCGGTTTGCCAGATGACGCCCAAGCCACCACCACCAGCCAGGGCTAGCATCCTTGCTTCTTGGGCTTGGAGTCTGAAAGTTGAGCGCCAATGGAAGAGGGAGAAGCAGAGAAATCTTCCCTTTAATTGTCACATGAGATTTGGGCTGAAACCACAGTACATGGGAAGTTACAGGGAAAAGACACCAGGACCACAATTCAGTGTGTGTGTGTGTGTGTATACCTGCAGCCCCTTGAGGGGCATCTCAAGGATCATCTTTCAAAATCTGGAATTCTCTCTTTGGCCCAAAGCAGTGTCACCTGGCCTTTTGCCAGGGGTCACCCTGGAGGCCTGGCTGAGTTCCAGGAAGGGAGAGGCTGCCACCGCGACCCACCAAAGCCTGTGGTGTTTTGATATATGGTCAACCTTCCGCATGGTCGGAACCCAAGGCATCGTTCATAAAGGACGAGTCTGAAGCACAGTTTGAAGCGGTGTGATCCATTTCATATCACCAGGGAAGGGAGAGATTTGTCATCCTGGAGGATAAGCCCCTTCCTGGAGTTTTTCAGGACTAACAGGTTCTTGAGGCTGAAACAAAGGGTCTCTCACAAGCCGTGATTGATGGAGCAGGCTCTGATGGAATACACGTTGCTAGAGGCAAAACCGAGAACTTGCGCGTTTGGTGACAGTAGGGAGATGAATGGCCGGCCCCAGCGAGCTGCCCTGCTCTCACGCCGAGTCCGTTTTTTCAACTTCAGGGGCATTCCTTCCACCTCACCGAGCTTGATCTCCCCAGTTCCCACCCCAGAGTCTCACACGGAGCAGGCGGTCAGATACGGACGGGCGAGACTGGAGCGCGCTTCTGGACAAATGAAAAGATATCTGTACCTGACACGAAAGCGTGTCATTTAGGAGTGTCACATCTTCTCTCTAATTATCCAGCCATGTCAAAGAAACAAGCTGGAGGCAAAATGTTTTTAGCACCCAAGGTCAAAGCAAGCCCCGGCCCCCTACATCACACCAGGAGTCCAAGTGGAGTCATGTGAACGTGACAGACCCTCGCCCCCCAAACATCTCCTGTTAGTGACCCTGATCTTCACTTAAGAAATGAAAACTCAGCACTGTGTGTAAAGTAACAGATGCACACACTAAAAAGAAACTCTTGCAGGATAGGTTTGGGAACAGGTGGGTCTTCTTCTGACCATCTACTTCCAGACCCTCCAGAACTTTCTCCCAGAGGAAACCACTGTAAGCCTTTCCAGAGGCAGTTTGTGATACATTGACATGTCTGTGTGCCACTGATAACCGTGACGGGGACGCAAGTAGTCACAAGTAGCTACATAATGTCGTGCACCATTCTTCATGCTTTGCAGATGTTTTCTCATAGAAACTCCTCATAGCTGCCCTACGAGGTAGGAATTCGTATGGTCCCCCCGTTTCACAGATGGGGAAACAGAGGAGGGGCTCCCCTAAGTCGCACAGCTAATGCAGGGCTGAGCTGGGCTGAGGCTGGAATACTGGCTATTCCACACCTGGCCTCCTGGACTTAACTGCTGACTGTCACCAGTGTCTTCCGCACACTTCCCTCCACGGCGTGGTTCTAATGGCACACAGTACCCTAATTCACCCAACCAGTGTCTGGTTGATGGCATTTAGGTTGTTTCCAGTCTTCTGGTTCCACCATATTTCTGAAGCGATATATTGGGCCAAGTCCTAAAATTGGACTTTTATAGTCACTATGTTATTTTCTTAAGGGTAATAGCGAGATGTTTGCTAAGCTGCTTCTCACAGAACCTGGAATTCACCTCATTTTCGGGAAGCTGGTTTTTAAGCAGAGGAGCTGCTTTAATTTGCTTGTACTATCTCCAGGGGAGGCCAGGGCAGCAGAGGGTCTCAGCCTTAGGAGGGAGCGGGATGGGTTCCTTCATTCCAGCGTTCCAGCAAGGGAACTTCTAAGAACACTGTTTAGCCCTGGCCGGGTAGCTCAGTGGCTCAGAGCATCGGCCTGATACACCAAGGTTGCAGGTTCAATCCCAGGTCAGGGCACGTACAAGAATCTACCAATGCATGCATAAATAAGTGGAACAATAAATCAATGTTTCTCTCTCTTTCCACCTTCCTCTTTTGCTCTAAAATCAATATATAAAAACTTTAAAAAAACCTGACAGCTGTTCATTTAAAAAAATAATAATTTTTTTAAAAAAGAGCCTTGTTAAAAAAGATCACCCTGTGAATATACTGCAAGAAACCCCACTCGAGCGTGTACTTTAAAGGGTTGAATTTTGTGGTATGTGAATTATATCTCAATAATGCTGTTATTTAAAAAAATCCCTCTGGGTGCTCACAGGAAAGCACACAGGAAGCAGATGGTGGGACTGAGCTCAGAGGCCAAGAGCGTTCTTAAGCATTTGGTCATTACCAAAGGGGAGAAGTCCTTCGCCTCCTATTGCAATAAAATTGAAAAGAATCAACCTCCCCATAATCAAAGCTGCCCTTTTAATTAAGTTCAGAAGAATGCAAATGCTTATGTTTAACAGATTCTTGTATCAGTTACTGAGACGGATAAAATTAGATTAGCTTAGCAAAGCAAGAGCGGTCTCGTGGTACCCGTGAAAGCAGGGCAGCCCACTTCTTCATATACATAGGAAGGGGAGGGCCTGCCCTAAACAGGAGGGAGGGAGGGAGGGAGGGAGGACGAGCTACCACTTAACTCTCCATTCATTTTATTTGCTCTCCGAGATTGTTACCAAAAGATCAACTAATGTTTCATCAGAATACATGTACCTTATTTTTTTATAGAGCTGGAAGGGGGGCATATGCATATTCAGAGCATACCTTTTATTCCTCAGTTTCAGATAAAGTTGGCAGGATTTAGTCACTTGGGAAACAGCAGCTTCCTGATCATTATTAGAATACATTGTTATTTTTTCAAAATTCTGATTAGTGACCCCACGCCGCATGGCTTCAGTACTGACGCTGTACGCTCAGGATGAAGTTTCACATCTGTGTGTGAAACCACTTTTCGGGTCTGGGGTGGGGCTTGCATGAAAGGCAGATCCTCGTTTGGGAACTGGGCAAATGCGCCTGAATCTTCACCCCCAGCTGAATGCCTGCCATCGAGAGGCACAGCCAGGCTGCTGAGCTACACAGCGCCCGGGGCTGGGGTGAGGGTCCCACACAGGGGCAGAGACTAAGCCCCAGGTCATTCCTTTCCTGCCACCTGAGTTTTGCATTCCACCTTGGTGGACTTCACAGCAGCTCCAGATTTGTTTCAAGTAACAGAAAACCCAACTCAAAATAAAAAATTTTATAAAAACCTTATACACAAAGGGTCTGCCCATATTGTTCCCCCTCTTTCTTCTTTGTGGGCTTCTTATCCACCTGACTCTGTCCACAGGAAGCAAAGATGGTTGCTGGCAGGTCCAGGGTCACATGGTTCTTGGGTTCCCTCTTCTTTGCATTTATGGCTTAGAACATGAGTTAACTGCCCCCCGCTCACCCCATCAACCACGGCACAGGGGAGCGGAGTGGCAGCCATAGGCCCTCCCACTTGTGAGAGCAGGAGGGAAAGAACACACCCCGCAGGGGTTTCCACACACTTGTTTGATGTCACAGGGATGGGCTCTCCCCATTCACCTGGCACGCGTGCCTCCTGGGGAACCAGCCCCCTCCTCATTCCCTCCTGGCGCCCCTGTGGATGCTCACAGCAACAGCAATTTACATCCGTCATGTGGTCCCATGGCCCCTGAACACCAGAAAGAGAGGAAGCTCCTTATGCCCCCTGGGCCTGGGTAAGACCAGGACCTACCTTTGGAGGAGTTGATTACCAAACCACAGAGACGGAGGTGGGAAAGGGCAGTTCCTAAAGCAGAATGCGGAGCTACTGGCAGGAAACAGGGACCAGTATCCCACCTCCCTTGAGCCGTCCATCCATGACCACCACAGCCTCCCCACCACCACCCAGGCTCTGAGTGCCCCACGGCCTTCCTCCTTCCCGATCAACCCACCCCTGAGGTCTGGAAAGGTCCTCTCTCCACCTCTCAGGGTGCAGAGCACTGATGGAGAGAAATCTCTCCTTCCTGTACAGACACCTGCATCTCGTCCTTGGCTCCATGCCTCTGCTGAGCAGGGCTCCCCAGCGACCTTCCTCATGTCCTTGTCATCGTCTCCCATGCCAGTCACTCCCAAAGTTCATCTCCTCCTCTCTTCATTTGACTCATTGACTCAACCTTTAGGGGAGACTCGCCATGCTTCCTGTCATCCAAAATGTCTTCCAGAAAGTTCTCTCTGGGCCCCTTCCACCACCCACTCCATCACCTTTGCTCTTTGTCATCTGGCACGCATGTGGTCACTGCCCTGATACTGGACTGGGGCTGCAGGGCTGAGGATTTGAGTGTGAAATGCAATCGTGTTGTGAAGCGGCCAGCAGAGCCCTGGCACAGAACAGAGCACCAGTCAGCATGGGCACTGTTACCCAGCTTTTTCACGTGCTAATTCCGGAAGGATGACGTGGAACTGACTGGGCAGAGATGACAGAAGGGCCCTCCCCACAGACAATCAGCCCAGGAGGAAGCCAGCAGCCATGGAACCACCTGGCAGGCAGGGGGAGATTCTATGGTCCAGCTGACCGTTGCACCCACCGAAGGGCGGTGAGCAAGCCATGAATTAACTTTGTGTCTGGAGAATGCCCGGATGGAGTTATGTGATTCTGCGTTAGTGAGAGCGTTGGGGAGAATAAGGTACGGTGAGTGGTTTTTAGCAGAGCACCCCCGGTGAGAGTGCGTGCTTCCTGGGGTACTCAGCTAGGTCTTGAGCTCTCAGAACCTGCCGGATCCGATGATCTGCTGGTAGCTCCATGCCTGATGGGACTGGGTGCTCCGCAAAGAATGATAAAGAGCTTCTTGTTGTGTAAAATCCCTTTCTGGGATCCTCTCTGGCTTAAAGCTTCCCCCAGTGTAACCACAGAGTCCTTGTTTCATCCTCCTCTTCCAGAACCTTCTTGCATCGCCATGGACAGAATGCCGCAGAAATTCGCGGATTATTTTGACCATCAAGTGACTATCGCCTCGAGTGCCACAGTTTGTAAACTCCCACTGGTGCATTTGTCCCAACCCACAGCATGACACGTCATCGTGTGACGATGACAAACCCTAATAAATTCCACATGACCATAGGACCCCTGGCCATTTATTGTACCACCATCACCTACCCTTACGAATTCTAACAAATAGTCACGGATTAAGACACATTAGTCTTTTAAGCCAAGACCAGAAAGGAACAGACTGTCGAATGGGTAACTTCTGTTTATTTTTACCCATTTGGAACAATTTAAGTGTCCAACAGAACTTTGGAGAGGTGGCGAAAGAAATATATACCCAGGGATGCTGTCATAATAAAGATTTCAGAAGCCATATTATCTTTTCTCCCTCTTCATCCAGGTGTGGACAGTGTACATTTTCTGGAAGTAGCCACGGGAAGCAATTAACGGATGAAAACTACATGTCCTGTGTTGATAGGCCTCGGGTCCCCTGCCAGAGGTTCCCGACTGGGAGCTGACAGCGGCCTTGCCTTCAGCGTCCCGGCGTTCATGGCTCTCCCTGGTCTCTGTTTTGACAGCAGTATAATGAGTAATCGAAAAGTTTCATTAATTCCTGAAAAGAAATGGTCTGTCATTTGACAATGCTCAGAGCACATTCTCATGACAGGCAGCTGGAGCGTAACTGAGAAAAGCTTAATCTGTGTATTGTAGGGGACAGGATCACCCGGAAAGTCATGGGAGGTAACCACAAAACGCCCTTCCTTTCCCTCTTCTTCTCCTTGTTAAGCTGCAGTGCAGGATTTCTGACGGATACGATTCCGAGATGTCTCCCCACCCCGCTGGGTTCCACAGCCCTGTCCTGTAACAGTCACGCAATCATTTAACCAGCTCGCTTAGACGTTTCTCTTCTCCTGCTCAGTCTTCCTCTGTGGCGAGCTGCTGGCTCCTTCTAGGCAGTTCTAGATGTTGATTTGTCCCGTGGCACACCTGTGCCGTGTCTCCTGTGGGCCAATCACCTGTCACTGCAAAGCAAAGATCAGTCATACTTGTGTCCTCTCCCTTTGCTGCGACTTCTCTAAGGACTGTCGTGTGGTGTGCCCAGCCGTGCCGGCCACGTTATTTGTCATGCTTCCAGCTGAACTTTCAAGAGCTCCCAGTGATCTTCCTCCCACCAGCAAGCAGAGCCTGGGGACACTCGGAAGGTTCCCAAACCTCAGCGCTGCTGACTTCCGCAGAGGAGGGTCAGTCCTCCGTGGAAGGGGCGGTCCTGTGCAGTGTGGCGTGTCTGCAGCATCCCTGGCTCTGCCTACACTCTGCCCCTCAAGTTGTAATCACCAGAAACACCGCAGATGTTGCCAGTGTCCTCCCAAGGGGTGAAATAACCCCCAGTCAAGAACCAGTGTTGTAAAAGGAAGAGTTTTTATGTCAGCTCCTCCCGGGCCCCCAGGGGTTCCACCCCTTCTCTCAGTCCACAGAAAGAAGCAGATCTTCGCCAGAGCAGCACGCGCCCCGCGTCCGGAAACCCAAACCTACCTGGCAGACCTGCCTGATCCCATACTCAAGATGCCATTTCGTGAATTACACCTGTATTTATTTCAAACATACATTACTGGGAAAAAATTATAGAGACAACCACAATGTGTCCCTTGGCATATGAGCTGTTCACTCTTTTTCCTTTTAGTGGTGTCCTTTTAAAATGTGTAAGGGTTTGTGGATATTTTTGTAACCTTGTCGAACAATATAGTCTGGCACGGCACCTCTGAGGCCTGAGGGATGATGATAAGGAGACCAAGTGAAACAAGAATCTGGAAAAATAGAGGCGTTTGAATAACAATTTAGCTAAGAGCAGCTATACCCTTCTTAGCCTGCGATCTGGAGTGATATAAGCTCAGGAAGTTTTACAGAGATGTTTACAAAGGGCCACAAAAGCAATGAGGTGTTGGTAGCCGGTGCCATGCGAGTCAGCACAACTAGGGCTGAAGTAAGCACGTTTTATGTTGAGCTAATCATTTGGTGGGCAAGCGTCTAGGCAGACCCTCAACACCAAAGGTGTTTCAAATCTGAGGAAATGTTTCAAGCGCGCAGATGCGCGTGGATCTCTTCTTTGAGAAGTGGCCCTGACAGGCCCACTTTAATGGGCTTTCACATGAAGTGCCCACCCGCAAACTGAGTTCTCATAGCGCACGCAACCTGTGCCCCCGCACAGCTGGGGTTGTGAGGAAAGACCCTAACGCATCCCTATTTCTACGCATCCCTATTTCTCACTTATAAAAGCAACGTATGTCCACCCTGCTCGCAGTGCTGGAGCCAAGCGGCGTTGCGTTCTGCCTTTTCCTTTTCCAGTCCTCTCTCCAAAGTCCTCTCTTTTCTGAACTCTCTAACCCACGATCACAAATGTCCATCGGCAGTGACTTCCGTTCAGGTCCGTAACCCTTGCTTTCCTCCCTCCCTGACTCGGAGACCCGCAGAGCCTTCAGGAGAGAGGAAGCCACCCACTGCAGCCCACTCGGAACCAAGAGCGTGCGCCTGCATGTGTCTGTCTGTAAACGTCGCTGTCGGCCAGGTCATCTCGCCATCGAGGGCTGGTGTCAGCAGAGGCAGCATAAGCCCCCTCTGACGGAGCAGGCTGTGTTCTTGGACAGCAGTTCGCGTGTGTCCACCTTTGATGTGAACACGTGTGTTCTGACAGCAGGAGACCGTGTGTCTCTCTCTTCGTGGGCTGTTAGGGTTCCCTTAATTCCCTGGCTGAGGGTTAAAGGAGCCAACTCTTTCCCTTTAAGGTTTGTGTTTGAGAATGTTTTCGGAGTCGGGTTAGTGTGTGTCCCTCAGCCAGGTAGGAGAAGGCCCAGCGGACTGTCAGGTGACAGCACATTGCCATGTTCAGATTTAGGGCCTCAAAGTCTTTCGGGGTCAGCACTTCTGGTGTCCATGGAGAGTCCTTTTTGAAAGGGTCAGAAAGCAATTTGGTGTCTGTGTGCTGTTTCTACAGACGAGTGGTCTTAACTTGTAAAAGGACCTCATTTTCTACATCCCACAATAAAGCTGAAGAGACACTGTCAGAGACTTCGGAGGCCCGGTCGGTATCTGAGTTCCGGTCAGAGCTGACTTGGCTGCCCTCGAGGTAATTTGTTTAGATGCTGCTTGGGAAAAAAAATAATAATAAACATCTCTTCCGACACACGCAGTCCTGCTGAGAAGGCGAGATCACAGCCGTTCCCCCAAGATTTTTAGACTATGATGTGTTATTATTTTTAATGTGGATGAGTGTATACATTAGTGTGCATTCTTGGAACTCACCCAGACGCCAGTGATGTTTTCGCTCATAAAACTGATCATCTGGTGACCAGACTATCTCATAGTTTAGAAAGCATGAACTCAACAGCAATAAAAAAGAACACCACCACAATGTACCGATCGGCGTTTCCCGAGCAGCAACATGGTATGCCAGTTCTAGAGATGCCAAAGACCCATCAAGTAACGGGAAGGCAGGCAGGCATGGAGTGTGCGGAGCTACAGACGGAGCGTCTTAGCCTGGGTTTTGTCTTCGCTGTTGGAAGACGTGGTGTGACTTCGCGTCTCGCCTATCTGATGCTGCGTGTCCCCTTGACCTAGGGAAGACTGTCCTTTTTCAGGGCTTTCTTTGTGGGGGACAGACCATGTCTCACAAATGCACTGGCCCTGAATTGGTCATGGATTGAGCTGAGCCGCAAGAAGTGGTAACCGGTCGATGAATGTGGGTGTTCCCACTCATTTCAGGCTTTGCAGCGGTTACTGATATTACGTTAAATGTTTAGTCATCCCATCGAAAGTGGGTTCTTGTCATAAAACTAATTAAACTCAAGAGGGGTGAAACTGGTGGTTTTGGTTTTGGTTTCTGTATAGTCAGAATTATTTTGGTTGTGAAGTGACAGAAAACCAAGTTAACCTGCTTAAAGAACAGTGAGGGGATTTTGCACCATGTCGCTGGAAAGCAAGGTGCAGCCGGCTTTGATTTAGGCACGCTGCAGCCAAGGACCCTGAGTGCCATTGGGACCCTGTCTCTCTGGCTGAGTCTTGGTCAAGGGTCTCTCACCGTGATGGCCAAGAAGGCCATTGGCCTCCCCAGAGTCATCCGCGTCTCAACTTTGGAACCGCCGGTGAGAGGCACCCCCTCCCAGGATCTGGCAGCAGCATCTTGACGGAGCTGCCCACCTAGCCTGGTTTCCATCTCGTGGTTGTTCCTGACCACTCTCCGTGCCCAGGAAACTGGGGTTGCCCTGGCCAACCTGGGTTTTCCTGACAGCTCCTGTGACGGGGGGTGGGGTCATAACGACCTGACTCACTCAGAACATAGTGTCCTCAGGAGTGCAGGGTTCCGCTACCAGCACAAGGGGGAAGGGCTGACAGATACAGAGGGAAAAATGGGTGATCAGAACAGCAGTGGATGCAGTATAAAAATAGAAGGTGGATGACATACATCAAAAAGATATTCCACAAATGTTTAAAATCTATCATGCAGAAGGATCTTTCCTAGAAGATGCCAGAAGTGTAAGAAACAGTTCCTGTCCCTCAGGAGCTTGCGTCCCAGTGAATTCATTCAGCCAGCATTTATGGAGCCCTGACTTAGCGTACGTTTCTGAACACACATCCCGCCACACGGGGCACTGTGCTGGTGCTGGTTATGCAGTCACGCAGGCCCAGTTCCTGTCTCCGTGGGGTTTGGACTCCATGGGGCGCCTGGGGTGCTTCCCGGGCAGGGCACTGCTCACAGAGAGAAAGCGCCCTCTCGTCCAGGCCAGTGTTTCTCATACATGACTGTGTGGCCCCTAAGGTCTCAGCCTCCTCGAGGAGCCCATGAGTGCAGATCAGGTGGCAGTCTGTCCATCTGGACCGTGGGTTCGTGTTCATAAGACCAGGGCCCTGTTAAAGTATAGGAGGCTCTGGTCTGCATCAGCGCTTGGCCCACAAGGACCCCGGGCCAAACCCATCCGTTGTTATGAATAAAGTTTTACTGGAGCACAGCCGTGCCCATTCACTTACATCATGTTGTGTGGCCGCTTTGCCAGCGCCCGGCCAGAGTTGGGAATTCGCAACAAAGACCATGGGGCCTGCCACATCTAAGGTGTTTACCATCTCACCACTTACGGGACAGGCATGCAGAGCCCTCCCTCGTAGGCCAGCAAACTTGTCTGAAGGCCAACTCCATAGGTGTGTAGGCCGCGTGCTCAGCAAGGGCCCGCCTGGGCTCCATGCTCTGCTGCTGCCACGCGGAGACTCTGGCCATTCATTGTATAAAATTTGCCTTTGTCCGGGGACCACAGGTTGTGTGGCTGGTCCTGCTGGTATGCAAAATTCAGGTCGGCATAGCGCGGCACAGCCCTGTGTGCGTGGGGTGCCCAGGAGGGGTGCTGAGCCTGGCCCGGTCACATGGGCTGCTCCGGTCACTCTCCGTCCACGTGTTCAGGGGCCAGGGGACTCTCCGGAGCGCCCTCACCTGTGAAGACAGGACATGAGACGGGCGTGTGCTTTGCGTGTGAGTCATAGAGTGTCGGCCCAGAGCTGACTGCCTTGTGTGAACGGTCACCCAGAGGCGACACTTGTCAGCTCCTTCACTCAGTCACTCCCGCCTGCAGTCTGGGGCAGCGTCCCAGTTCTCCAGGCTCTCTCCTCGGTCCCCAGGGACACTGAGTTGTAAGCATCACCCCTTCACCCAGCAGTGTCTCGTGGGAAATTAGGGAGAAGAGGTGGGGGAGATGACTATCCCACCCCGGAAAACCTGATTTACTTAGTTTTTCCAAGAATACATCCACAGAAGGACGTTCTGTGGGCAGCACAGCAGGGTCCCCAGGGCTACACCCCAGGGACACCTGCCGTCGCCCCCAGGTGTGTGACTTTGTTTTTAAAAAGCACCACAGAGCCAATCAGAGGGGCTGGTGGGAGTTGGGGTAAAATCCAATCTGGAAAGAGAGCGAGTGACATTCGGGTGTGCTTCCGAAACACGGTTTCTTATCTAAAGACGGATGGCTCTTCAGTCCAGTGGGGTCTGGGGCTTCGGTGGCGCTCATGCCCACGCCATTCCTCTCGCCGACTGCTGTGAGAAAGCATGTTCACGTTTCTATATTCGTTCAGAAGAGAGCGTCTGAAATCTGTACAACATAATTTTCCTTGGCTGGAGCGCACCTACATTCCACACAGGAATTCCACTGTACTTGCTTTTTATAAAATAAAGTTAAAACGTCTGTTGCAGTATTTACCTTAAATATGATTTTAGTTACAATTGAACTGAGGTATTTTTTTTTCTCCCTCAAATTGTTGTTCTTTTGAATAAATGTTGGGCGGGTGGCACAGAACGTTAATCTCCATGTCAAAGAGAGTACTTTCTTGGTCTGTATAGAAAATCACCGTGGTGATGCTTATAGATTAAATAAAACGCGTAACTCTTGTTAGGGATGAAGGTAAGAAACTTCCAGTCAATGTTCCCCATGGTTTCTACCATGTCCCCTACCTGCCTGTCACTCTGTCCCTTCATTCTGCTTGCCAACTCCCTCCCGCATTAAACGTGGACACCGGCGTGCCTCATTTTAGCGTGCTTCATGGATGCGTTTGTTACAAATCGAAGGCCAGCCCCTCCACTAACAAAACGATTATGACTCGCTTCATTGCAATGCTTGTTTTATTGCGGAGGTCCGGGACCGAACCCCTGGTTTCAGAGGATGCTGGACTTTCACAAAAGACGGCTAGTTAAAGATGTCACAGTGGAGGAGCCACTTATCTAAGATGTTTGGGAGTTGAGATTGACCACGACACATTTAAAAGGAGCCAGTGCAGAAGTTGCTACCTAACTCCCCAGGGCTCTGCCATCTGCAACAATGCGAAATTAAGGGAAACTGTCTTGAGTGGAGACATGTTTTTCCATTCGTGGTTTGAGGATTGAGTCTCAGTTGGGCCTGAGAAACGTTAGAACAGCATTTCTCAGACGTGGCCGGTCTGCAGACCGCCGGTGACTTGGGGACCTCGAAGTGCTCGAAGCCACTCGAACTCTGCAGGCACTCGGAGAGGACGAGGGGTCTGCGGGGGCCGCTGGCCTCCTGCCTCCACCCAGCCCGATGGCGCGCTGTGAGGGACTTGTATTTTTAGCTGAAGTTTTTGCTTTAGAGTTCAACGGCAATTTTACTTTCATTGTCATCTCGAAGCTGTAATTTTGAGAGAAAGTTTTTAAAAATATCTCCTCTCCACAATAGCAATTATTCTGACTGGAGAGGGACCTTGATTTCTTCTGGTTAAGAAGGAAAGACGAAGAAACGGGGCACGGCGGGGTTTTCCAAGCCCTCAGATTGCAGGGTGGGACACCTCAAAATGAAAAGGGAAGACTGTCAGACTTCATCATGTCATCGGATAGTCCCGAAATTTATACAAAATTGCAGCTCAGTGAACGTAAGGGAGGGCCGCCAGACGTACAAGCGAGCGGCCGGAATCAGAAAGGCCAAAATCTGGAATCAATTAACTGAAAACAAATTAACCAACAATTACGGCATGCCTTGTTTATTTTCCTAAAGGTCTTGAAATAAAGCAAAAGCCCTGCACAGGTAGTCATAGTTATAAACCCGCGGGAACACGCGCGGAGCCGGCGCGCTGTGCGCGGGGGAGAGCCCTAGCCCCCGTGGGAGAACCGTCCGACTGAGGCGTTTGGATGTGGTCCCACGCCTGGCGCCTCCCCACAGGGCACCAGTGAGGGACGCCGCAGGCCTGGCCCCTGGTGCTCATTCTCCGTGGCACTCGTCTGCTGTGCCCCTGGACGGGCTCTGTCACTCACATTACAGAGGCCACCCACTCTTCTCCCAGGCGGCCTCTATGTCACTCACGTAGTAGCTAAACCTACTCTCACGGCCACACCCTACAGGTCTCTACCTGGGGCCCACAAAGCAGCGTCCTCCCTCTCGGTCTTCCGTGACATCGACGGACACCGCTCGGCCCCCTGGACCTTCACTGCTTTCCTCTCGTTTTTGTCCACATAGTGTCAAGTCCCCGAGTCTTGCTGATTTGCTCTGAGAATGGTTTCTCAGTTCTGTCCCTTGTCACTGCCGCCATCACATCCGGCTCTCCTATCCAGCTTTGCTCTGCCCTGCGGAGGTACAGCCCACGAACATCGTATTATTATTCCCTTGGGCTGGCATGACAAAGTATCACAAATGGGTACTTTGCGTAAAATGGCAGAAATTTATCTGGAGGCCAGAAGTCTCAGATCAAGCGCGTCTGGTTTCCAGCAGGGCTGCGCTCCATCCAGGGCCCCAGGGAAGCGTCCTCCCTTGCCTCTCCCTTTCTCCAGTGGCTGCTGGCAGCCCTCGGTGTTTCTTGGCTTCCAGCTGCATGGCCCCCACGCTGCTCCCATCACACGTGGCCTCTGCCCTGTGTCTGTTTCTTCTCGTGACGTTCTCCTCGTGGGCCCGTGTCCACATTTTCCTCTCCTTGCACGAACACCAGTCATTGCATCAGGGCCCACCCAACGCCAGTACACCCTCATCTTAATTTGATGACATTGGCAAAGACCCTGCTCCAAACCAGATCACAACCACAGGTGTGGGGAGTTAGGACGAGACTGTGCCTTTTGTGGGGGACACAACCCCACCCACCACACCCACCACGTGTTCTTTCTCAAACCCCCCTTTTCCCATCAGTCCGTTGCTCCAGAATCATCTGGCCTATGGGCAGGCTCTGATGGCTTCAGTTGGGTGTTCAGACTCTTTGGCAGTGCGGTCCTCACTGCTTTTCTACGCTTACCTCCCTTTACCCCGGACCCCATACAAGAGACTGGGCCCTACCCAGATGATCTACTTACTGTCTCCAGAACATTCTTTGTGCTTTTGCACTATTTGTGTCTTCACCATCTGTACACACATGCACTCTCCCAGGCCCATCTCACAACCACACCCCGGGGTCTCTTTCTCTGAGTCTTGAGGACTCCAGCCTACAGAGAATACTTCTCTCCTCTGGACTATTTGCAGCTGATCATGTGGTGGCGGGGGTGTCCAGCCCACAGCCCGTGGGCTGCATGTGGCCCAGGATGGCTGTGAGCGTAGCCCCACACAAAATCGTGCATTTACTTAAACCCTGTTTTTGCTCATCAGTTTTCGTTAGTGTTTCAGTATTTCATGTGTGGCCCAAGACAACTCTTCTTCCAGGGTGGCCCAGAGACACCAAAAGTTTGGACACCCTTGTTAGAGGTTCACTGGTGTTGCTCTTGCTATAAATAGCTACAGTTGTCAAAAAAAATTCACAGGGCACGTGCTGGGCACCTTGCACACCTAGGCACCATTACAGTGCCGTGGTGTGCAAGAGGACACTGTGGCCAAGAGAGAGGCACATGTGGCCCCAAACCCTGCAGACTAGTGAGGGGCAGAGCCAGGAGCCACACACAGTGTATCTGACTCTGGAGTCCTTGCTCTAACCCCTCACGCTCCACTACTTCCACTGGTGGTAGTGATTTCTGATGTCCAGGCTTGGTTTCCATAAATCGAGCGTAAACTCCCTGAGCACTGAGGCCATCCCTGAAATCTCTGGTGACCCAGAAGGCCTCTCATCCTGCCTGAGATCAGTGGCACGGTCATTCATCCAGTGCTCAGACTTTTCAAAGACACAACCGCTGGGCTCCCCGAAGACCCAGGAGGTCAGGTGTCCTGCCCGTTCCCGCGAGGCCCTCCTGCCCAGTCCCGGGTGAGCCTCACCTCTCTGCAGCCTCAGCAGTTGGTGCCTGTTCCACCTCATTTTGGGCTCAGTGGTGGACCCTGCGTAAAAACGCCGATCTGCAGAATCTCCAGCAAGCAGAATGGTGGAGGTTAAGGAGTGTCTCACGGGCGGTAGCATCCTGGTAACTGTGGAAGTCATTATCCTTCCTGCTGTTGGAGGGTCAGTAGATGATGACACGTTCGGGAGACCCCAGCCAGGGGCCAGACGTGGCCTTGTCCAGCGCCTGCGTTTGGTGTTAGCTGTGGCCAGTGAACCCGCCGTTTTTCTTGGCCAGTGTTTTGGCCAAGTGCCGCTTTGATCCGATCGACACTGCTGACGCGCGTTAAAGGAACAGACCATCACCCTTGTTCTGGGACCACATCCGACCGCGGTGAGCTGCAAAGAGAAGGGCACAACGTGCTGAGAGGGTTCCTTGTTCCACTCCCGAGGGTCTCGCTGACACCAGGGCAACACGAGGTTCATTCTCTTGTAATTCATTTATAATTAAAAATACTTCTTTTTCTCTAATTTAATGAAAACTCGCTGCAGTCTGACACGGAAGCTGGATTATTTAGGCTCGTCTGACCCACAGCTAATGCATGAAATTCACTAGTACGTTTGCCGAGCTCTGGCGATGCCACATCAGCAGAGGGTCAGGTGACACTTGAGACCCTGGTGCTGATGCCCACCGCCCGCTGAGCAGAGGGCTGTCGTGGGGGAGGGGCAGCCTCTGTAGCAAGACGCTCGAGTTGGGTATGGGCTGGTTTTCAGTGGGTGCTCATGGCCCCCCGTGGGAGCCACAGACATGTTGGTGGCATCCCAGTTCATTCCCTGGAAGCTGGGAAGGGCTGCCGACCCCATCGTGCGTGGAGTCACGGATGGTCAGTGCTGGCTGCCCTCATCCCAAGAGTGTGGTGCGCACCAGCAGATCTGATTGTTGGGGTGACTCTCACACGGTCCCTCCCACTCTCAGTCCTGCGTTTCTAGGGGCAGGCGTGAGCCAGGGGCCTTTCCCAGTGTCGCTGGGTCAGCTCACCTTACCGGCATCATCCGGGTCTCACATGTTCCTGAACTGTCCAGAGAGCGGCCCCAAACCAAACCTTCGTGGTCTGAGCCTCGTGGGGCCCTTGGCCCGGGAAGCAGGTAGTTTGATGAGCGAGACTGAGGACTCGCCTGCATAGATCTGTCGTCCCGCAGCCGGAAAGCACAAAAGGAGGCTGCCGTGCAGGCCGGGCGCCCTGCAGGAGCACGCGCTCGGAATCCTCGGGCCTTCATCTCGAGCCTCACTCCCTTACTTTGATATCAGATCTGCAGTAATAAAATGAGACATAGTTTTGATATATTGGGTAAAGTCATTTCTTCCCCTCCTGAAAAATGTGCTCCTCTTCCCTCAGCACAGCTGGGAGTTTCGAATGTGAATAAATCGCCAGGAATTTGGCAGTAACCATATATTCATAAATACACATGAAATTGGTGGGGTTTAAAGAAAAATAGAATGGAAAGAGCAGATTGTCAGGGTTAAGCCCAGACGCACCTTGAGACGAAAAGCGTGTTTGTTTCTAATGGGTTGTTCATTTGCTTTGCAAGGATGGCTGCCAGGCATGGGGCCCTGGCTTGAGGCATGGGCAGAGGGGCAGCCCCCACGGCTGAGGGCGGGGCCGCGCTGGGCAGGCCCGGAAACAGAAGCGACGGATTAGCATCCAGCAAAGAGGCCGAGCCTGCCCTGGCTGCACATTCTGCGTCCGCAAACCAGATGTCAAATATTTCACTGCAAGAGCCAGTGAAACCGGAACTTGGGGCCCCTCCCGATGGCTCCCCTTCAGAGCAGCACAGGGGAGGGGGTCTCCCGGCCCTCTGGTCTTTCTCCTGGTCCTGTAAATTCTGTCGTCTGACACTTCATTAGACCTCTCTCCAGGTAGTGTGGCTTCTCAGCTGTGGCAGGGTCGAGAAGAAAGCTCTGAGATGTGTCTGTTGACACCGGACATCATGTGGCATCTGCCAGCAGTGACTCTCCTGTGTCCTTCTGCAGGTTCTGCGGCGGGGGCTCGCCAGGGAGCCTGCCCACTCATCTGAGATCTGCCCCTTGACCCGGCACACTCGATTTAAAGCTGGTCCTCACGTGCAGGGATGTGCATTTGCATCTTTGTGTTTCTCATGGATCCGTCTTGTCAAACTTGAACACATGACATGCTGTAACGGCACGGTGACTCCATGGTCCCCTCTGCCCCTCCCCTGTAGCTCGTGGAGGTGATGCTATTTCTTATCTGTTAGCATCCTTCCTACGTCCCCCATCCCCCAAGACAGTCCCACCAGTACCGCCTCTCTGTGACTCCTGCCACCTCCCTCCCCACCTCCAGGTGTGCAGGCATTCCCATTTGCCTTACTCACCCCATCTGGCTCTTGCCTGTCTACTCCCTGGAAACAACCCCCTTCTAGGCTTCTCTGCTCACTCACGTGGCCCTAACCACCAATTCCAGGTGAGCCTGTAAAGCCGACGGACAGCTCTGCTGTGCATCCTCATTTCCCCGCCCCACCCCCGCCTGCTTCCAGAGCTGTGCCATTTCATCTCCGGTCTGGACCGTGCAGCTTCTACCTGTCTTTCTTCCTTCCCATCTCAAGGCCATAGCAGCTTGATCTAACTCAAGATGATGAGTCAGACTTGCCGGTCTGGCTCCCCCGTCCCATCTGGGTTTTCCCTCCATCCCTCATCTCCCGCTGAAACTACATGGCCTTCCATTGTGTTCTCGGAAAGAAAAAGAAAAAGGCACCTCTTCCTCTTTGAATCTCCGCCAGCTCTCTGTGCTTTGACCTTGTATTTTTACCTTGAATTGAAATTTTTGTAAAATTAAAATCCTCCCACTTAAAAAAAAATGTTACAAGAAGCAACAGATGCTCTTTTACAGACACTGCAGAAAGGGAAGGGGAACTTGAACTCTCCATAATCTGACCCATCGGGAACCGATTACAGCCGAGCCGTCAGTCACAGTGAGCTCTGACGCTCACTGGACACTTTCTTCCCTGAGCACCGCGCCTCGTGCAGTGCAGGTATCAGAGCTGGTGAGTTACAGTCACGTTGCTCTGTCAGCTCCAGTTCTCGCTCACTTTCGTGTCCCACCTAACATGCCACTTCCACGCAGAAAGCTCTCGGTCAGCCGCTCTCTGGCCAGGGTTGGCCAATAAATCCGTGTGTGCCCCGCTGAACAAACATAAACAAAGATGTTACATCGAAGCACACATTTCAGAAAGGTAACCACGCGACGCAGGGAGCCTCTGTCCCAGGTTGATTCAGGTCATTGAGGAGGGGCCTGCCGGGTGACAAAGCCGACTCAAAGGACAATGAGGAGGAGGGGATGGGTGCTCGCCTGGGTTCAAAACTGGTCCGTACCCTTGAGGGCAATAAAGTCACCGCTCCCAGGTTTATCTCTGCTGCCCGACAGAAACCACTCGCAAAGCATCAGTCTTACAAGTGAACGTCTAACTTGACAGAGGCTGGTCCCCAATCAATAGCAAATAGTAAATCAACCCAAATGGCACCCCCTGGAATAAGGGTCGGCGCCTTTCTCTGCAAAGGGCCAGAGTAAAGATCTTAGGCTTTTTAGGGCCCGCGGTCTGTGTCCCATGAACTCAGCTCTCCCTTCATCGCACAAAAGCAGACTTCGGCGATGTGGGACTGGTTTTATTTACAAAAAGCAGGCCTCCAGTGGCAGTGTGCGGACCCCTGTCCTGGTGAGCCACACGGACCCAGGCGGGCTCATCACGCGGCACTCTATACTGACTTCGCCTTGTTCTCAAGTTTTGGGTAGTTTTCCTTGGCAGTTTCGTGGACTCCTAGCTTTTCGAGACCAGTTCCCAGGAGTTTATCATTTGTAAACAGAGCAGTGAAAAGAAAATAAAGATGTTCTTCGGGCTCCAACAATATTGAAGACTGGGACACAGTTGAGGAAGATTTTTGAGACCATGTTCATGCCACCTTAGCTTCGAACAGCAAGGTGCTAAATCCCACCTCATCAGCGTCGGCCTGGAGGGCAACTAGCTGGCGTAGTGTCAGAGACCGACAGGACCTGATGTCCCCATTCAGACAAACGGAGCTCTGAAGATGTCCGCGCCTTCCTGTATTCCGTAGGTGCGTCGACAGCCATTGTGTGCAAGGATGTTATTAGGACCAGAACCAGAGTCCCATTTTTCTGAAACTCAACAGGTACAACGGTGTCTCAGCAAAACCCCAGCATGCATCTGGCTGAATGAATATAGTTCAGTTGGGGGCTCTTGGATTGGTGGTCCAGTTTCACTTATAAACCTGCTTTGGTTGGCTAGAAGCTACATTTCTGCCTAGTGCTATGCTGGTACACATTTAAACTATATTTGAGTGAAAGTAACTGAGGTCAACACCAGGGGTCTCTTAAAACTAGAGGCTTTCTCCGTGGGCAAGGAAGGCTGCGCTGGATCCCACGTTTATCTGCCATTGCATGAGAAACACTGTTCACGTCTGCTTCCTTCTCTCTCCTTTGCCTTTGATTTGTCTCCGAAAGCTGAAAGCATTCCTCTCTAGTCTTCCCAGAGATGGGCTGACAGCTTCCAGAAAGCCTTTTTTTTTTTTTGAGCTTCTTATTAGGTGTCTGCAGCTGCTGTCAAGAAACACCAGCGCCAAGGACCCTTCTGTGTCTGAAACTGGGTCACCCAGAGTTTGATTTCACGTTGACTTGGCGTTCGGAGCCGCCTTATCTTTTGTGACTTCTTCTCCTGATAAGCACGGGGAGTGTTTATGGAACGGTGTTCTCCTCGTTTGGCCAATGTAAACACTCCAGAAAGGGACTCCATTGGTTCTAGGAGAGTTCAGCCTGCACAACAGCAGTACCCTCCTCACCCCCCATTTTCACATCCATCCCTCAACCCTGGTTCCTCGGTCATGGCCTCTCTCCCTGACCCAAGAGATGCTCATGCCTCTGTTGTTGCTTCATCTTTGGAAGAATCTGTCCCCTTTCTGGATTTCGTGACCGAGTTCTGTTCTGAGTGCCTGTTTTTATTATGCGCAATAAGTAGATCCAGCGAGGGCATTTCTCTGATCTGTTTAACCTGGGGCAGGATTTGAATGGGTTGCTCCTTTTTGCGCTGAGATTCCGCCGACTTTGCAAATTAAGTTTTATCACACTGGTTCCCTGAGTTCATGGTCTCCTGGAGTCATTTACTTAGCTGTGTTGATTGTATATGTTTTGCATTTTTTTAAAAACAATAGACCATTACAGTAAATCCTTTGGTAAAGTTTGCCGACTCTTTTGGAAGCTGGTTGGATGGTTTGGCCTCTGGCGGAATCACGGCAGAAATCCACAGCTCCAGACCAACAAAGTCAATGCCGTTTCAGGAGGCCCAGGCACCCCCACGCTGAAGTGGGCCCTTGGCACGTCTTACAAAACGCCAGGGGCCTCCATGCTTGTGGGAGCTTTTTAAACATTCTGTAACTACTTCAGAGCTGAGCAGCCTCTGAGCTCCATCAGGAGGATGTTGGTCCCGCTCCCCAGGCTGCCCTGGGCATGAGTGGGAATGACGGCGCGGGGATGCAGCAACGCATACCGGGCAGAGCCGGCCGCTGAGTGCTCATGGATGCTGCATGCAGGCGAACACCAGGGAGGGGTCCTCGAAGTACCTTTTACTTTAGCTCATAAAGTAACTCCAGCAAGGACGTCAATCTCATGACACTGGCAGGTGGGCAGGGCCTGGCTTATTCTCTCCTGATGCCTTGGTCTGTGCCCGTCACACACGTGGCCCTCCTGCAAGCAGACTGCTTAGAGTCACCTTGAAGTGGCCGAGGGCTGCCTCGGCTACTGTCAGGCAGGGACACTCTGGGCCACTGACACAGGCCTTCACTGGCTGCGACTCCAGACTAGAGCCACCTGCGCACCAATACTGACGCCAGCCATTCTCGAGGCCACAGAACACCCGCGTGTCAGCACTCTGGTTTCCTTGGCTTTCAGACAGAGCTAGAAGGAAGGTCAAAATCACTTTCTGAAATGCCCCGGCAGCAAAAGGCACTTGATGATTTATTCGCAACATTACATGTGTTTTTTATTTCATTTCCTTCACATTCTGGGAGAGTTGAGAAAAGAGATGGAATGGGAACAGTCCACATCTCACGAGACTCTTGCCAAAGAGGGGCCTTTCTCTGGGGACGCCTGTCCTTCATTGTCATTGTGCTTTAAGGCAACATGTAAAGGTTTACCTGCACAGTAATTCCCATAATGTCAAAGATTTTTAACCTTAAATAGCACCTGAACATGAGAATGAACAAGGTGATTAGTTATGACATCAGTCACAGAAGTAACCTAAAAACGGGACAGAGTAAAGCCATTGTGACAGGAAGGTGGGCGTTCCACAGGAAGACCGCACAGGTTGGGAAGTCGGGGACAGATCTGCTCTCACCTGGGACTGGGAGGACTTGGAGGAGCCTCACTGAGCCTCAGTTTCCCCATCTACACCACAAAGCTGCCAGTGGCTGGACCTCGAAGCTGTTTTGGAGAGGAAAGAAAATCATGCGTGGACAAAAGTGTCTGTATTCTGTCGTCCCATCAAAGTGGCTGTTCATTTTGCAGGACCCCGATGGTGCTGAGTCAGAGGGATGGTTCCCCGGGGGGTCTGCCTGCCTCTGTTCACTCAGCTGCCCCTGTGGGCACATCACTTAGGCTCTTCTGTGGACAGGGCACTGGGGCACTGCTCTCTACCCACAGACTCTTGTTTATTCGCTCTAGGCTGAGTCCCTCCAAGGACATGGCTGCTGAGTGCAGTCATAGACTTCTGCTGTCCCCAGGACCTTGCAGGAAGGAGACTCTGGGGCCGCACATTGTCCACTGTGTTGTTGGGACAGGGAAGGGAAAGCAAGGTATAGAGATGAGCTCCTGGTGGGGCCCTGGCTGGCTCCTGGGGACTTCCGGGAGAGCAGGGCTCAGCAGCTCATTCTCTCTCTCTCTCCCCCCCGCACCCCCCCCCCCAGTGGGGCCCAAGCAGGCAGCATTCCGACAGAGGTCAGGGACTTGCAATTACCATGCATGTCTAGACAGAACGTTTAAACAAAGTGTCGTCCACCTCCAGAATTACAAGGGATGCTGACAGTCACCTCGTCCCTCCCCGAGCTAATCTCCGGCTATCTTGAAAATGTTTCTCCGAGGGTCCGTTCACACGGAGCCAGGGAGCACGCTCTCATTGGACATGGCCCTGTTTTGGGAGACAGGAGCAGCGCTGATGAAATGAGCCCTTTCTCGGAGTGGCCTGGGCGGGAGCCATTCCCACCCGGGTAGCTTGGTCTGCCCTCCGTTACTCACATCCTCTCCCTTGCCTTCACTGCTGCCCCGCAGGAGGGTGTGTCTCGTCCTCTTGCCAACCTGGACGCTGTCCCTTGATGGGCAGGGCTCCCGTTTGTCCCTCCTGTCTGGTGGGACTGCTCTCACTGTAATTTCCCCTGGCAGGGCTCACGTTAAACACATAATAGACCCCATTCCGGTCCGTTACAAAAATTATTTCTCCCTGTTCTAAAATAAACAGATGTGACTAGAACCTAGATGCTTCACAACCCTTGGCTCTTGCCGAGTGGGAACACGGTGCTCAGGAAAGGATGCTCCCATCGGCTTCCGTACAACACCAGAGCCATTGCACCTAGACCATAGGGCACAGCCCGACCTGCCAACCAGGGCCTCCAGACAAGATAGCCAGGGGGAAGTTCAGATGCTTTTAGTTGTGCACCGTTGTTTTAGAAATGGAAATATGTTTGAAAACTACGATGCAGCCAGTCGCTGCATCTTCATGGGCATCGGAATAAAAGGATATTTGATGACTCATGGAACAGGTGAACCCACCGTCCCAGAGCAGCCCTACGTCATTACCCACGGGTGGGAGCAAGGACACAGCTTTGCTGTGTAAAATCCAGACCACGGCGTCAGGCAGTCCTGGGGAGATGGAAGGGCCAAGAAGTGGGAACTCAGCCCGTGCATTTGTCTCCAAATCCTGCAGAAGGTGCCCCTCCTTGCCCAGCTGCTGCCACGTGGAGGTGGTGGTGGTCACTGACACTGAGTGTTTTGATCCTCACGTGTCACATGGAAGGATGACAGGATGATGGTGTGTTGTTGTGTCTGTTGTCAACATGCAGAGGGCACAAGAGGTGGCCGGTTGGGGCGTGAACTCTGGTCTTCCCAGCTGGATCTTCCACGCTTTCTACCCACCGTGCTGCTCACGCTGTTGTTTTTCATGCAGCATAGTTATCCACAGATATTCAGAAGGCAACATGGATGAGCGATGGCCAACAGCAACGTCACTGAGTTTTTAAATTTCTTTTACCCTCACTTGAGAACATTTTTTTTTCATTGCTTTTAGAGAGAGGGGAGGGGAAAGAGGAAGTGAGAGAGAGAAACATCGATCAGTTGCCTCCCGTGTGAGCCCTGACTGGGGACCATACGGGGCTGAACATACAACCTCGGTAAGTGCCCTGCCTGGGAAGAGAACCCGCAACGTTTCAGTTACGGGACGATGCTCCAACCAGCTGAGCTACACCGGCCAGGGAAAAAGGTCACTGAGTTTTACAGGTGCCCAAACACTACACGTCTGACAAAACCAAAGGTTGTAAAATTGAATTCTAGTGCTAAACCCTTTCATCCTGCTCTAGAAAATGCCACTTCAGTTTCTGAAATACGATACAGCATTTGTCATTTCTTCATAAAAACTGGAATGCGTGAGTCTACATAAATCATACTTGGAAGACCGATGTAATAATGAATGAAATCTGAGCAGGATCGATAAGCTTTAGGACACATTAAAAATGGGAGAGCACTTCTATGTGACACTCAGGAGCCCATGGGCTTTCTTTCCGTAGAGAATCCCTTCGTTAGCGAGGAAAAACAATAAAGCGTCGGGTTGGCTGACGTGGTGTTACTGGAAAGTGGCCAATGCAACCAAACAGAACTGAACGGCACTGACATGCAGTTGAGCAGTTTGTGCCGACCTGGGAGCTCAGTACCGGTGTTCTCTGGACGGCGTGGGCGCTGGGGAGAGGGGCGGTCGCGTCTCGGCAGGGGCGGAAACGCGTGCCTTCAGTGGGACAGCGTTCTGGTCTCACCACAGTTTTGGTAGAACTGGTTCCAGATGCCTTGGCTCATGAGTTTTGATAACAGATAGAAGTGTTATCCTCGTTTTGGAGGAAAGCAAGCACAAGACAAGGAGAGCCCTCACGGAAGGGAGGGATACCCACTCACTCTGCTGACAATCACTTCGGAAGTGTGGACGCAGGAAAGGCCCCGCGACGCCGAGGCTGTGCGTGAGAGGCCCAGGACTCCCCAGCAGATTCTCGCGTGGTTGCCGTAAATTGCCAAATGTCTCTGTGTTTCAATTTCACAATAGCCTACCATTTATTCACCTTTCCATCTGCCCGTCCATTCGCTAAATTTTTGCGGGATGCTGATGTGTGGGTTCTGGCAGATGGCTCTTGCCTCTGCCTTCAAGGGGCTTGGAGGAAGGAGGCTACCACGCTGTTGCCTTTCTTGTGCCCTCAGCACTCCAGAGAGGGTGCAAGACCAGAGGAGACGGCCGGGAGGTGTTTGAATAGGTTAACGCAGATGCACTCCTTAAAAGTCAGAATATGGAGTACATGTTAAAAGCTTAGGCTTTGTGGATACACGTCTGGCAAGTAAGTGACATTCCTACATTTAGTCTTTCTCCTCAAATGCCTTTCCTACCTCAAAAGCTGCTTTGCTCGGAGGAGGCGGGTGCACAAGCTGGTGGCTTCCCTGGGGCTGGGTGAGGTGTCTTACAATGTACAGCCGAATCAAAAGCACAGTAAGATGTCACACCTGTTAGGATGGCCATCATGAAAAAGACAAGTGATAACAGATGCTGGGGAGGGGACAGAGAAAAGGGACCCTCCTGTACTGTTGGCAGGAATGCTAATTGATGAAACCAGAGTGGAAGACAGAAAACCTCAGGAAATTAAAAATAGAATCACCAGAGGATCCCGCAATCCGACTCCTGGGTATTTACCCAGAGGAAATGAGGCCAAAGTCTGAACAGGTACCTGCCCTCCCGCAGGTGTCGCTGCATGATTCACAAACACCCCTCAGTCAGAGGACGGGTGGATCGAGACCATGTGGAAACCAATAAATGCACACACAGTGAAGAGTACCACTTAGCCTTTACAAAGAAGGGGTTCCTGTCATCTGCAGCAACACGGATGGACCTTGAGGGCGTGATGCTAAGTGTGAAGCGATGCTAAGGCAGACAGAGAGAGAGAAATACTGCATCATATCATTATATGTGGAATTTTTTAAAAAGGTCAAACTCATAGAAATAAAGAAGAAAAGTGGTTGCCAAGGGCTGAGGACGAGAGAAACAGGGAGAGGCTGGTGAAAGGGCACGCGCGTTCAGCCGTAGGTGAGTGAGGCCTGAGGACCTCACCTGCAGCGGGGCGGTGAGACTGGTGTAACTGGCGACCCTGTGGTACAACTGCAATTGCTGAGCGTAGAACCCGACGGCAGGACAAGCGTGCGAGGTGGAGGGTGAGCTCATGATCTCCCCGCAGGGAGTCCTTTCGCAGTGGATGCGTACATCCAGGCGGCACACTGCACCCCTGAGTGCCTCACCCTTTTGTCAGCTGTGCCCCAACAAAGCTGAAAAGAACAGGAAGCCCTGATTGCACATGACGATGTTCTCGTTCATGTGACACAGGGGCCGAGGGTTGGAAGCACTGGGCAGAAGGCCAAGCCCCCAAGGCTGCGTAAATCCACAATGTCCTGAGACACTAGACTGGGGAGTCATCCCCGTGGGCAGGACCCCCCTGTGGCTCCACCAAGCCACCTGAACAGGTCTCTGTGGATGTGTATGCCTGTCCCTCGTGGCGGTATTTGCTTTGAATCCCCCTTTTCCTGGCAATTTGCCTAAAGTCTGAGCTCTGTGTGCACCCCACCCCCCACGTAGGTGCTGGCTTTATCTCACATGTGATGCCAACAACTGCATCGGAATTTTAACCTTCCCCCAGGCAGAATCTGATACCTCTGCTCTTGTACACCTTTTGTACCTGCCCCGCCCCACACCAAGGACACTTTGAAAAGACCAATAATTCAATAAATATTAACTAAATGAATGATTAGCAGAACAATTAGTGGTGAACAGTTTTCATCTGGATAAACCTAGGTTCCATGTTCAAGTCCTTCCACCTGCCCCCAAACAGATAGCTCTTTGACGAGACGTCTGTTGTGTCCTGGACACTGCAGAGAAGCCCTCTGCGCTGCGGGAGAAACCTGAACCTAAGCATCGGTGTCTGATTGGTTCGTGCCCTTTCCCTCCATGTTTTGTGTGTTTGAAGTAGACATGTGCCTGACAAGCCCTGTCAGAGGAAGCACACCAGCCGCCAGGCGGATGGGAGTACGTTGACATCCCGCATGCCACTCTCATCGTCACCTTCGCAGGATGAATTGCAGTGCTGGCGCAGCATGAGGTTGAATTTCAGCCTTGATTTGCTTCCCTGGTGAAGGGCCTCCGATGCCTTTGGGAGGCTTGTGCTGCACTGTGCTGAGCAGAGCCCCCGGGGAGTGGCAGAGGGATGTCGCTGACCAGGCGACGCAGCTAAGGGCAGCAGACATGGTCAGAGCTCCCAGTGGGTCTCAGCTCCCTCCCACACGGGGGAGTCTCCAGCAACATCTCATGGAACTCCAAGGGCCGTCATTCAGGGCCTCATAGCTCTGGCTGTCCAGGCTTCTGACTGAGGCCTGGGTGCATTAGTGCAATGCCGGCAAAGGCCAGCACAAAGCTGCAGTCTTCACCCAGCAAGATACAGAGGTGAGACCCACAGCCTGGCTCTTCTCTGGGTCCTCCCCTTTCTTCTTCGATGCGTTTGTCACTCTTGTCTGTCACTCCCCCAGCATAGTGCAGGTGCTTACTTGAAGTTTCTCGGGTGGGTGGACAGATGGAAGGAAGGCGGGAAGGGCAGAAGGATGGACAGATGGGTGGAAGGGTATAAATACACTTACACTCACTGATGAAATAGTAGGACATGGGTGCCATGTGATGTAAATCAATATAACTCCTGGAATTATCTTGAGGAATTAATAAAATCCTGACCCCAGTCCCAGTAAAATATAATCTGCTTTTAAATTCATCAGATACTTTATTAGTTCTTAGGTTACTAAGCTAATAAAGCATTATCTGTGAAACAGTGTCCACTGTTGAAATCATCAGGCTGAAAGTAGTGTCTACAATTTCCTCATTTGAAGTGCAGTTGTACTCCCTTCTCTTCCGGAATGCTCTTGGCCAGTGGTTCGATGATGCAGGTGTGTTTACTGTCACAGCAATAACGACGACCCTCTCTCCACAAGCACTGTGCCGCACTGGGGGACGGAAACCAGCCGAGTCACAGACTTACTCCTCACTGACTTCCTTTCTCAGAAGCTTCTTTGGATGTGATAAGGTTTTATAATTAAAGAGGGGAAAGGATCAATAACTGCTAATGCAAAAGCAAATTGAAACTTCATAAATATTTATATGAGGGAAATGAGGCACTTTGCTCCTTAGTTTAAATCCTTTCAGACCAGGTGCTGGACAGACAGAGAGTGGGGCTTATGTTTTTTGAGAAAAAAGAATAATTAATTATATTGCTATGGTCTGCATGTTGGTGTCCCCCCCAAAATGTATGTGGTTAAATCCTAACCCTTAAAGGTGATGGGATGAGGAGATGGGGCCTTTGGGGAGTGAGTAGGTCATGGAAGTGGAGCCCTCATGAATGGGATTAACACCCTCCTAAGAGAGGCCCCAGAGAGCTCCCTCACCCCTCTGCCGTGTGAGGATGCAGTGAGAGGGCACTGCTATTCACAGGGACAGGGCCCTTCCCTGGCCATGCCAGCTCCCTGGTCTTGGACTGTGAGCACCCCAGAACTGTGAGCACCCCGGTTCCGCTGTTGGTGAGCCACCCTGTCTGTTGTATTTGGTTAGAGCAGCCCAAAGAGACTCAGTAAAACACGTGTTGTAGGCATTACCCAGCTTACCTTTCACACCTGGATTTCCCACATTCTTTCTGTTCCATAGTCCAGTGCTTTACCTTTGCCTTTTCCTGACCATGGGGACCAGCCTTCTGTGTCAGCCACGCGCAATCATGCGCACACACCTGCAAGGTCACACCGACGGTGCGGTGCCCGAGGTGGGTTGTTGGGGACCTTTATCCAGAGGCACAGAGCCTGGTTCTTGAATGCAGAGCACCCCGAAAGGTCTTCCTCACACAGACCTTGCTGTGGCTGAAACCTTGAACCCTGGAGTCAGGAAGCTCAGATTCCTGTCTTTGTTCAGCTGCTTACGAGCTGGATGACCTTTAGAACGTTCTTCACCTTCCCCAGCACCAACCTTTACCCAGAAATCAGAATAGCAACGGGGCCTGACCTCATAAGGACAAGAACATGCTTCACATAGCACCTGGGACGGGGAAACCACCCCAAATAACTTCCATTATTTATACTGATGTTATTAGTGTTCTCTAGAAAGATACTAGATGGACCTTAGAGCTGAAAGAATATTTCCATTTGAAGAATAATTTCTACACATGGGCTTCAAAATATTGTAAAAGAACTTCTCTGAACACAAAAAAGAGATGTCAGTGTCCAGTTGTCACACCTCAGAATCCTTTCTTTTTTTTATTTTAAGATTTTATTCATTTATTTTTAGAGAGAGGGGAAGGGAGAGAGAAACATCAATGTGTGGTTGCCTCTCGTATACCCCCTACTGGGGGCCTGGCCCTCAACCCAGGCATGTGCCCTGACTGGGAATCGAACTGGCGACCCTTTGGCTCGCAGGCTGGCGCTCAATCCACTGAGCCACACCAGCCAGGGCTCAGAAGCCTTTCTTAAGCTCTCGTCCCTGTGCTGCCACTTCCGGATAATGACTCCAGCCTCGCTCTGTCCTCTGCAGAAGCTGCCAGCTCAGCAGCCATGACACTTCATTTGTACTCGCTGGCATCAAAGTCACCCCCTAGACTAGACGCACCCCTCAAGTATGTGGTCCCCATCTAACTCATCTTCCCATCCTTGTGTCCCCAGCACCCAGCCTAGCATTTGTCGTTACTCAGTGTTTATAAAATCAATTAATATGTGATACTGAACGTAGCCAAAAGACAGAAAGACTATGTGTGACTGGTTTTCAGCCTTCAAAAAGTGCAACCCGTTTTTTTCCCACACGGTGAAACGTTCCTAAATTGCTTCAGCTCTCTCTCTCGGATTGGGGAAGGGGGGGGCGGTTCTGTGTGTGTGTTTGTTTTAACATGGGTCACCCTGCCTAGTTACAGAATGACTTTATCATCTAAGCTTCACGTGCACAACATTGTAATTTGCCATTTGTCTCCACGACAAAGTGACCACCTCCAAGAGTCTGTCACCTATCACCACACCACCCATGGCCCGCCCCTTTCGTTCATCCCCCAACCCCCTTGCCCTTTGGCGGTCACCGATCTGTTCTCTGTATCAACGAGTTTGTCTTTGTTCTGTTTGTTCATCTGTTTCTTTTTTAGATCCTGCCTGTGAGTGAAATTGCATAGCACTTGTCTTTCCCCTTTGACCTCACTCAGCGTTTTGCCCCCAAGGTTCATCCATGTTACCCCAAATGGCGACACCTGAACCCATGAAATCCCTAGAAAACGTAGGTGGTAATGCCTCAGTGATGTTTTCTGTGGAACTGACTTCAGAGGCAGGGGAAACAAAAGCAAAAATAAACAAGTAGGGCTACATCGAACTGGAAAGCTTGTGCCCAGCAAAGGAAACCATCAACAAAACAAGAAGGCATCCAGCTGAGTGGGAGATATTTCAAATGATACATCCAACAAGGGGTTAATACATAAAGAACTCATACAATTCAACACAACAATAAAAAAAAAACCAATTAAAAAATGGGCAGAGGATCTGAACAGACATCTTTCCAAAGAAGACATACAGATGGCCAATAGGCACATGGAAAGATATTCAGCATTTAAATTCATCAGGGATATCGGTCTACACTTTTCTTGTAATGTCCTCATCTGGTATTTGGCTTTGATAGCAGGTTAATGCTGGCTTCTTAAAATGAGTTTGGAAGTGTTTTCTCCTCTTCAATGTTTTGGAACAGTTTGAGAAGGATTGGCATTAATTTTTCTTTAAATGTTTGGTGGAATTCTCCAGTGAAACCATCTGGTCCTGGGCTTTTCCACATTGCGAGGTTTTTTATTACAGAGTCAATCTCCTCACTTATTCCTGTTTTGTGCAGAATTTGTATTTCTTCCTGATTCAGCCTTGGGAGGCTGTACGTTTCTAGGAATTTATCCATTTCTATAGGTTATTCCATTCGTTGGCATATAATTATTCACAGTACTCTCACGGTCCTGCGCCTTTCTGTGGGAGCGATTGCAATGTCTCGTCTTTCACTTCTGATTCTCTTTGAGTCCTTTCTTTATTCACTTTTGTAGTGTAGCTAAAAGTTTGTCGATTTTGATTATCTTTTCAAAAACCAGATCTTAGTTTTACCAAACTTTGCTATTGTTCCTCTGGTCTTTACTCCATTTATTTCCACTCTTGATTTTTATTTCCTCCCTTTCGTTAACTTTGGGGTTAGTTGGTTCTTCTTTCTCTAGTTCCTTGAGGTATAAAGTTAGGTTGTTTATTGGAGATCTTTCTGTCTTCTCACTATACACATTTATCACGGTAAACATCCATTTCAGACCTGCCACCTGTTTCGTGCGTGCTTAGGGCAATTTTGGCAGGAACAGTGAGGCACTCCCCGACACCGCACTTGTATTCATGAATTAAACGCCACAGTCACGCTCACTGGGGGCTGCGGGAGTGGGTATCGACAGTTCCAGTCCACGTACAATGGCCACGCCTTCTCTTCTGCTTTCCTACCGGTGCTCATAGGAACCTTCTTTGCCAAATGTTTCGATTTTATCTTGTGCGTTCCTTCGAATTTGTTTTTCTGTCTGCAGCCTGCGTTTTGCTGTGTTCTAGTACTTTTGGTCTCATAAAAAGGAGAGTAAGAAAGAAACCATTTTTATAAGCACACAAAGACATGTGTTGCTTTTTAATATATCGCTCTTTTTCACAAAAGAGATGCTGACATGGGTGTCAGTTTTCGATTGCTGTTCACGGAAATATCTTCAGGGTTTTTATCAAATAATAATGATAATAACTGGTGTCCTTCAGTGAGGACTTAGGGAAGCCCAAGAAAAATACAAGGAGTATTTTCCTCTATTTTCTAACATGTTTGATTGACTTGAATTTAACATATAAAATTCCCTCACTCCCATAAAAATGTGATCAGTAACAGTACCACGTTGTCTTTGATGAAACTCCTCTGCCATGGCACTTCATAACTACTTTGTTTGTTTGTTGCTTTACTGTTTGAGACGATGTCTGTCCTCTACACATGAGCGTCGATCCCACTTGCAAAGGTTTCAGAAGTGGCTGTGATGCCTGACTCTGTCCCGTGCAGGTGCAGAGATTGACCACAGCACGGCCATTTTTCATGGCAGTGATAGCCACAAATAAGACACAAAAGCTTACTCAATTATTGCCAGGAAAAAAAAAAAGGAAAATCAGAGACTGAAATTTTATTCAAATTGAGGTTAACTAATTCAATGGAACGAACACATAGAGATTTCTTATTTAATGAAGCTGAACCGAGAGGCCGAAGATTTGAGCGGCACACTGCTCTAATCCAAGTACCTCCAGCCACGTGCAAAGCCTTTCTGTCTCGCTGCCGAGAGCCTGGTAAGGAAAACGCTTGTGCAGCGACAACCCCCCCACCCACCCCCCGCATCCGCTGCTGCAGTCCAACCCCGCAGGGGGCAGCTCTCGATCCTGTTGTTTCATTCATTACCCTGTAACGGCTTTTGTTCACTTGCAGATTTGTATCTAGCCTCTGCCCAGGCTTCCTTCCCAAATTCTTCAACCAAAATGCCGCTTACTTTCATCTTTTAAATAATCAGATGGGGAAAAAACAAACCAACCTGTTCCTATCTGAGTCTCATATCTTCAGTTGGAACCTTGAAGCTGGGTCTGGAGTCCAGACTCCTTTAGGTCACGGCCCTGAATCTGCCGTTCACTAACCGTGGTGTCTCTTCACCACGGGCACGGTCATTGGGCCTCACAGGCATTAGATGAACGTGTGCTCAGCCCTCTTCATGACACATAGTAGGAGCCCCACAGATGGTGGCCACTGTTACTCTATAATAGCAATATTAACAATCAGCAGTGTTCCGCATCTCACCGGCATCAAAGCTCCTATCTTCTCTTCCTGTACTTTTTTGTTTTTTGCAGTGACAATCCTATGCTCTCCTCTCTCTCCTCCTACCTAAAGTTATTGTTCATTTCCTTAGTATTTCTGGACACCCTGGACTCTCCTTTCACAAAGGCTCTCAAATGCGTCCTGCAGGGCAGCCAGGGCAGTGTGCAGCCATAAATGGACCCCGAGTATGTTCAACCAGGCTACCCCCTGCCCCCGCCCCCACCACCGTTCTCTCTCTGCTTTGGCACACTCATGCTTAAAATGTCATGCAACGACAGATTCACTATAGCTCTGCACTGTGGGATGGTGCTTATCTAAATGAAGGGGGCCCTTCGTTGAAAGATTAGGAGCCAGCATTGTGGATTTGGGCAAACCCTCGCTCGGAGGAAGGCGTCGGCGGCCCACTGACATCGCACTGAAGCAGCACTGTATGTTTAGCCGTGAAAATCTCCCTCCTTTAAGAGACGGAGATTTGTTGAAAGCCCTTATGAATTAAGCTTCTCTTCCCATTTATTTTCTGTGAGGTCATTATTTTTAGGCTAAAAGATTATCATGTTTTAGTTACATTATTGCTTTCTGTGCCGTTGAAACAAAAGAACTGCATTACTCTGACAGACAAATAACCCAGGATGTCCTCAACGCAGCCATTTACTTATTCCGAATGCAAGCGGAACTGCGCCCTAGCTCAGTGATTCGGAGTTCTCGAAACTGCATCATCTTGCCATTTCTGATTTTGTATTCTCTCTTCCCTTTGTGTGTCTTAGATTTCATCTAGGGCCTTTATTTAAAGTGACAGTATGCTCCACTCTGCATCACATACAAACGAATCCCCTGAGAGGCCCTGTGATAATTAATTCCATGCTGAAGGATGACAAAGCCAGGACTTTGAACTGGGGCTTTGGACAGAGAGCACTGTTCCCTCTTCTCACTTGAGTTGTGAACCTTTGAAGCCAAGGGCGGGGGCGGGGTGGGGCCGAGCGGGCCTTGAATGCGTATTAATTCATGAGGCTCTTGCTGATGGAGTCCTCAGGAATGTTCCTTACTTTACTTGGAAGGGTCCTGCGGTTCTTATGTGTGCTGAGTGACATCAGTGAGTGAGCTCCGTGCGTGGTCTGTTTTATTTCATTAGCCTCCCAGGTCCCTGACCTCGGGCCTGAGGACTCTGGTGAACTAACTCCCTTGGAGAAGCTCCGCGTGGAGCATGAGGTGAGAGAGAGGGCAGCCGTTTCTCCGTGCTGAGCTCTCACAGAGAGAGTGGGTTTCCATCCCACGGCTGTGGGGAGGGAGCTTCCAGGCCCCCTATTGCCAAAAGAAGGTGCTAGAATGTCCTTCCCACCTGTGGGAATAGAAAGCCACCTGGGCTCCCTTGCACGACACCATGGCCCATAAAATGCCAGAACGGGAGTGGAGGGTCTTCCTTCCACATGGGCCGTGCAGGGCACCCAGAGGCTGGGCCGGTGTCCCAGAATTCTGTGCAGCGTGGCATCTCTTCCGCACAGTCCGACAGACGAGTAAGCCCTCTTCCCCGCGGCCCCGCGCGACTTCACGCCCCTGCCGCCGGAGCATCACGCTCCGCATGGATGAAGTAACTAGGCTGTGCTTCAGAACTCCTCGTGCTGTTCCTCGATCGCTTTTGATGAGAGAAGAGGAATTCGGGGCATTTACAGGCAGTCTCCAAAGCAGGCCGCGCGCACAGCAGAAGGCAAATAGGCCCGGCGCTGTGTTTCTGGCACCGTGCACCGACTGCTTGAGAAACATGTGTTTAAAATAAAAGCCCGAAGAAACCTCCTCTCGGTGTTCCCATGGTTTGCCTGTTTTGGTTTTTATTTTTCTGAGTAATTGTTATCGTTACGATGAAATAATAATAACTGTTTGTAGCATTGCCCCGCCAGCCGGCAGGCCCAGGCTTGGGAGAGCGACAGTTCTCAGCACCTGGCTGTGGGACCTGGTGACCTCCGCGCAGACGGGCGCCTGAAGCTGCGTTCGTGACTCTCGCTGGGGTTCTTTGCTGTTTGTGAAGACACCACCGCCCGTGCGCACTGCTCTGTTTTCTTTGGCTGAGGTTCTCTGTCAAGGGCTGTGCTGGTCTGCGGAGCTGTGTTTCTGACCATTGCTGCAGGGCTGGGGCTCTGGCGGTGGTCTCCGCCCTGACCCCACGCTTCCCGAGCAGAAGCGTCCTGCTGGTGTGGGGCAGGCACCCTACCCCGTTTCTGCAGCTCTTCGCCACGTCAAGCACAGAAAGCAGAGCGGATGAGGTTTGCTTTGCCCACAGGGAGAGCGGTCCCCTGGAACCCCGTGTCACATGTCATCCACAAGCCATCTTCTGCTCTGTCTTCGTCCCTCAGCGGTTAATTCAGCTTCCTTTTCCCTGCCACCTTCTTCCCACTTTGCAGAGGGAGGAAGGGTGTGGCTCCCACAGTTTGCTCTGGCAACATTAGGAAAGTGGCCAAAGGTCTGAGCCCGAGCAGGAGAGAAGGCAGAGCGGCTGTGGACAGGGTGGGGGCTTGTCACAGGTCAGCCGACCATTTCAGTGAGGCCCCTGAGTGGATGGGGTTCACTCCTCCACACAGAGGTGGTGCCTCCCAGAACTGTGTTTTCTTCTTCCCCTGGTCCCGGAGGGCTGGAAGCAGCCACAGAGTAAACCGAGCAGTCGTTAGCCAGCAGGCAGCCCCCGTGGGTCGGACACCTTGGGGTAGGTGGCCACTCAGAGCAGAGCCTGGGACAAGCACCTCGTGGCTTCAGCACTGGGCCCGAGAGCAGTAGACTGTCCCTCCTCCCAGGGCCTGATAGTCTGTGAGGAGCCCCTGCCCTGGAGACCTCGCTTTGGCGGGAGTCACATGGGAAGGCAGACACGACCTTCACCAGATGATCAAAGTTCACAGCGAAGTCAGCAGCAGGGACAGATGAGCACCAAGGACCCACATGGGGACGGCCTACGGAGGACACAGGGTCCACCAGGGAGCATTTTGGTTGAAAATGGATAACCTCAGTGAATCAGAAGGAAATATACCCAAAATAAGGAATGTTTTATTACAGGAGGGGGACTGTAATCATCAAAAGTGTCAGCCTCATAAAAAGAAAAGAGCCTCAGAAATGTTTTGAGTTCAAATCCATGTGCACAGGGTCAAAGGCAAAGGGCAGATGACAAGGCTCTGTAAGATCAGATTGTGCTGGACGGTCACACAACTCTGCCAACAGTGTAAAAACCACCAGGCTGCACATTCTAAATGGGTGAATCATATGGTACGTGAATTATTGCTCCAAGTTGTCAATAAAAAAAAAAAAAAAAGGAGGTGAGCAGACTTGACCCCAGACTGGATTCCATCCTGGGAGGGGTTTGAGTACTGCACAGAGCACCCCCGTGTCTGCTGTCAAGGTCAAACATGAATGAAAGAGCAGATGGACGTGCTGCATCAGTGACGTGGATCAGTGCAGGGTAGCTCACTGTGACCAGTGGGAGAACACCCCCGTTTGTAGGAAATGCGCCCCACAATGCTTGGGGGTAAGGGCCATGGCGTGTGCGACCTGGGCTAGTTAAGGAGAAATCAGCTGGTTTGTGTGGAGACGGAGGGAGAGGAGAGCAGGTGTGAAGGAGAGAGCAAACGCAGTAACACGCTACCAGAGACAGACGCTCTTTTGCTCCGTGCGCCTCCCTGGGCCCCGGGCCCCTGAACTGCTGGCGCTTGGTCCTGAGGTCGCCCACACGCCTCGGGTGTCCTGGGGCCAAGGTCCCGCCGCCCGCCAAGGCGTGCACTGCCACACCCCTCAGGACTGTCTTCCCAACGGCCCCAGAGACGGAACCTGCAGCACGAGCTTTCGCCCCTTCATTCCTGCTTTGCCCAGAAGCTGTTTATTCTGAAACCTTTTAAATGTCCTCAACAGGAAGGAATCAGAGTACATAATCCTCAACGGAGGGTGACTGCATCCCCAGGGAGATTGGGCCACGTCTGGAGACAGCTTTCAGTTGTTTACAACTGGGGACTGTCACCAGCATCTAGAGGCGGGGACACCGCTGAACATCCCACTTCCCACAGGACAGCCCCCACCTCAGGGAGTTACTGTTGTCACATGTCAGCAGTGCCGAGGAGGGGAGGCCTGCCCGGACACCTGTCACTTGTCCCCCTGGTGCTCCACCTCTCTGAGTCATTTTCAGCAGACGCTGGTCATCATGTCACTTAACCCCCCACATGTCAATATGCATTTTTAAAATACCACTGACATTTTCTTATGGGACTCCAGTGCTATTATCATGCCCAGTAAAATGAATAATAGCCCCCAGGACAGGTCCACAGTCACGTGTCCTGGGCCAATCAGCACCCCAACCCCAGAGAGTTGAAACGGGACTGTTTAATTTTGGAAGTGTCCACCCTGTGGGAACACAAAGGGCATTAACTTGACCTTCTATCCATCTTGTGGTTTGATCCATTTCCTCGGCCTTGGAACATACAGGACACACCATTGTTTCCTGACCTCCTGGGCAGTATTGATCAATTCAATAAGCTTGTAGGTGGCTACAGTATTTTTTTTTCATGAAACTATTAAGGGAGATTACTGAGGCAGACCATTGTAAATTACATTTTTTAATCATTAAATTGTATTGTCCTCCTCCTTCTCAATATATTTTGCTATTTTTCCCCCCAAGACACATGGAAAGATTTCAGTTTTTAATGAAGAACTCCTTTCTGGAGCATGCTTTCAGAACATGAGTTTAGCAGCATCCATGATGTAATCCCAGTTCCCGACTTTGCGTGCGAGATTGTCGTGTGAAAACGAGACCGTAAATCCCGTCTGAGTTCTGGTTGCCGGGTTCTCTGCAGGAAGCATTCTTCTTTCCCCCCTCTTTTTTTTAAAATAAGAAACCACAATATTGTCATCTGAGAAACAGATCCATGGCTGGGAAGCCAGAAATACTGGAGGCGTGCTGGTCTTTCTTGTGGCCAAAGTTCATGCCGAGAAGCGAAGTGATGGTGCAGGCCAGGTGCACCGAGCGGGCGTCTGCCTTTCCTGGGTACCTGGGACGGCTTGTGGACTCAGCAGCAGAGAAGTGACATCTGGAAGGAAAAGCACTACCATGGCTGCTGGGCCAGCAGCCTTGTCCAGATGTACTCAGGGGGAGGAAGAGGTCAGGATGCCCAGGTAGCCATGGTGCTCGAAAGACCTCATGAAGGTGCGGGATCGATGCTTCCATCCAGTGTGAGCCCATAAGTCACCCTGTAGTGGTTTCTACCCAATTCTACAGTTGAGGCTGCGATGCTTATTAAAGATGTTTTACAGGACCCAGGGTCGTTACTTGCTGTGTGTTACATTAGCTAAACAAACCGACCAGGGAGTCCATACTGCCCTGTTCTAATATTGATGAAAGTAATGTAAAACATCCCCCACCACCATTCCCACTAAACTACTTAAGTGCCTGTAGGAAATGACCCTTGAGCAGGAGCTGAACCCTTTTTTGTAAGGTAAAAAGCAAGTGTGGCTGGGGACATGAGGGCCCTGCCGGAGGTATGCGTCTACCTTTGGAGAGCCCGCCAGGAGGTGGCAAGCAGCTCAAGGCCAGGGGAGGGAGCGTTGATGGGAATGGCCCTTCTGTAAGGAAGTCTGTCAATGGCCATGGTCACGGGTGGCTGCTGTGTGATTCTTCTTCTCTGAGGGTTCTCAGTAGCAGGAAGTCCAAATGCAAAACCCTTCCTGATTATTTAAAAAAAAAAGAAATAAGGCAGGGCTGATCAAGTAGTAAACAATGAACTCAGCATTAGAGCCTCATTACCCGGAAACAGAAGTATGCACCCTGGGTACATAGGCACTTGGTGTTCCGGTGCCTGAAAAGGGGAAAGAAGAAGAAACAAAGGGAACAGAAGACTTCCTGTGAAGGACGCAGAGCCACTAGAATTCAGTGTGGTCTCAGCTTAAAGTTTTACATTTGAACAACCCTTCCTCCTCCCAAAGATACGTAGTTGTTGAATGGATCTCTCGAAGGCAGAGTGGTTCATGCCGATCAGTGCTGACAGAAACACGTGGCTTTGGGGGCATTTCTCTGGCTCGGCCTCAGGGGTCTGAGCAGGCGGCGGTGGTGCCGACCCAGGAGCGAGGGTGTGCTCTTGCAGGCTGCAGCTCCGCACAGCAGGTTGGCCATTTGAAAAAAAATAAAAAAGAGGCATCCTTACCAAAACCCAGGCACACTGCTCGGTAGCATCAACAAGAGGGTCTGAGCAGTAGTACAGTGGCTGATTCAGAAAACCTGGGAAAGTTAGGGTCTTTCCCCCACGCCCAACCTGAGGTCACTCCTGGCATCTGTCTCTTGGCCGCAATGCTACGGAAATTTGCAGAGCAGAACTGTCTTTGAGTTGAGCAGAAAAGAACAAATTTGATCTAACAAACATTCTGTGAGTTTGGTTCAACATAGGTCAGTTTTTAAGAGAGCCCAGCTGGCCAGTCTGCAAGTCTGCCTGGGAGCTGGCGGGTGGGCTGGCTTCCACGAGGCCAAGAAAACCCCTTCTTGCCTCAGAGCACCAATTAATAAAAGTTTTTCAGTGAGCGGTGCTGGTGAGGAAAACGGGCTGAACCACGTCCAGCTTTCTGCGGAACAGCTCGCGGACCGGCCGACCCACCGTCCTGCCGGGCTCCCGGCTTCGGGCGAGCGGAGGATGCGCTGATGCAGCGTCCTCTCGTGCAGCAGCTGGTGTGAGCGCAGCACGTGCAGGCCCGAGACATTTCAGTCTTCAGGTTCAAAGCGGTGTCTGAAAATGAAAAGCTGTTTTGATGTAGTGGCTCCAAATAATCTGGCTAGACTTTTTTCATGCTAGAAATTGAGAAAATGCTCTTTGATCTTTTTTTAAGTATATCATTTGCTCGATGGCGTGAACAGAAGGCTAGGTCTGGTCTCAGTGGTGGAACCTTTAATGGTCAACGTATCTTCTATCTGCCGGGTTGTAGGAGCGTGTGTGTGTGTTGGTGGTGTTGGTTGTGGACTAGGAAAAAAAACTCCTCACGCCCTATCGCAGCAGCAAACCAGTAATGGCCCTAGCTTGCCCATAAGTGCCTTTGATGTGTTTTTCTCATTCTTAATTGCTCCATTCCTTCAAAAACTGTTTATTGAGCACCTGCTAGGTTCCAGACCCTTGTCCAAGGGCTGGAGATACAGAGAGAGGATCACAGGAGAGGCCCTTCGCTAATTGGGGTCCAAACCTCAAGTCACAGAGCAAATAAGCAGTAAGTCATGACGAGAGCCCCAAGGACCACGGGGGTTCCTACAAGAGGGGGTCACGAAGGACAAGCAGCCATCACAAGGGGCAGGCAGGGCAGGGGGGAGAATGTCCCAGACCACGATCAGAAGGATGGAGGCGCAGTGCCTAAGTGAGGATGCAGAGACAGGGAGGCAGGGGCCAGTCTGCACGACGGAATTTGAACTTCGCCTCGGGTTCTGTAAGAAGCAGTACAGGATTTAAGGGGGAGTAGCATGGTCTGACTTTTGTTTTAGAGACTTGACGTGCTAGCCGTTGCGTGAAAAATGGATTGGAATGGGACAAGCGAGAAAACAGGAGACTGATGTGGAGGCTGTCACAGAAGGTCGGGTGACAGAAATGACGATGTGGACCAGAGACGGGGAGCGAGACGGATGGGAGCTGACAGGTTTATTAATAATAATGGCTGCTCACATTTATTGAGCGCATAATCAGGGCCAGGCTTGTTTCCAAATGATTAACGTGTGTTATCGTCACAAGAGCCCTATGAGGTGGGTCCATGACCCCCATGGCAGGTGAGGAAACTCCAGTTCAATGAGGTCAAACTTCATGCCCAAGGTCACGCGAGCAGAAAGTGGCAGACCGAGATTGCTCTCAACCATGGTTTGCTACGCGGCTACCAAAGACGTGTTTGGAAGGTGGATTTGTCTTTTGAAAATATATCAGCCCAGGCTTTCTGCTGATACTGACTGGCAGCCTTCTGGAGCCAGGAACGGGGCCGGGGGGCGGGGCCTTGGCAGTGACGAAGACCCCGCCCCAAACCTTGCAGCACTTCGCTCACAGGGAGAGGCTCTTCCTCGCCTCTGATTCCTTTGTCTGCTGTGTTCAGTTATTCCATCAGGTAAAAGCCTTTTTTAAAATAACCAGCCAAGAATTCAACAGGACAGGAGGGGACCGAGGACTGTTCTTCCACATCCGAGTGACGGCCAAAGGCTGGGTGTTAGGTATGTCGGCATCAAACAGCTTCCGTCCATTGTCAGTTGGACAGATTTCTTAACCCCTCTGAGCCCAGTTTCTACATCTGCAAAATGGCCCTGTATTGGCCTCACAGTGTTCTGTAAGGACTCAAACCCCCTGGTCGTAACAGGCCCTGCGGCACCCCCGACCACGGGGCTCCGAAGTAGCACTTGCAAGGCAACACGGATGGGCACGTGGAACAAGATGGGGCAACCTGCTGCATTGTCAGCTGATGTTTGCATGCTTGGCACAGGTGGATAATAGTAAATGAGTGCGATTTTTTTTGATTGATTGATTGATTGACTTAAGAGAGAGAGGAAGGGAGGGAGAAAGAAAGGGAGAGAAACATTGATGTCAGAGAGAAACATCAGTCGTTTGCCTCTCCCACGCATCCTGGACTGGGGACCAAACCTGCAACTCAGGCACGTGCCCTGACCGGGAATAGAACCGGCGACCTTTCACTTTGCAGGATGACGCCCAACCATCCAAGCCGCACTGGTCGGGGCTGAGCTGAGTTTTCACTCACTGGCACGACTGAATTCCGACACCTTCGTGTGTGGCGTAGTGTTGACCTGTCCCACACCACCACCCATGAACTGAGCAGACATGCTCAGGTGATTGTTCCTCACAAGACCTTCGATCTGCAGGTCCTCGTTGCTCTTTCCCGTTCGGAACCCATGGTGATAAGTGGGAAATGGACAGACCCACACAGCCCCAACTATAATGTCTCTCTCATTGTTTTCAAGGTCAGGTATTGACGTATATAATATAGTGTCCGTTTAAAGGGAGATGAGCAGAAAAAGCCAATGAAAGACTAATGTAGAAGTCACGTAAGTGTGGACTCTGAAGTCGGACCATTCAGGACCAGCTGTGTAACCCCTCAGAGGCACCTCCCGTCTTGTGAAAGTGAAATGGAAGCGTGTGTGTAAAGTGTGTTAGTAAGAGCTCAAACAGACGTCAACTACCGGTCCAGCTGCTCTCATAGATGAAAGGGAGAAGGGGGCTCTGAAGCGTAAGAGAAATGGCCATTGTTACCTAGGTTGGCAGAACCGTGTGAGGATGGAGAAAGAAAGCTAAGCTCTGTAATTCTTGTGATCCCTTCTTAAGGCGGGGTGGCGGGGGAGCTTTATGTAGCTTGGGAAATAATCATTTATTGGGCTTTCAACTTTTCCCCTCTGTCTTACATCCCTCCTTTTCTACAAATTGTCTCCATAAAATTTGATAAGTCTCACATTGTGAAGACAGTCACAGAACATCCTGGAGCAGTTATGTCCCCCTCCAAAAGACCTTGGAACTACAGACGGCCATGAAAGGGGGAGAACGCCGCCCCAAGGGCTAGGCCCGTGTAGAGAGACAGCCATGGAGCTCGCTGCAAGGTCGAGGGCCCTCGTTTTCTGCCTGCCTGTGTTTCCGACGGAGAATGCAATAGGCAAACCAGCCCTCCTGTCCGTGCACAGATTGCCACGGCGTCCACGAGTGTAACGTGTTTGTTCTGTGGACAGACGGGGTCGTCGGGATCGTCCCAAACAGTGGTGGCGGTTGGACTCAAACTTCTGTGTATTTATGACTTAACATGGAAGCCGTATATTAAGAGATTATTTTGCAGGAAACTAAATTGTCCCCTACAGTTTCCAAAATGCTGTATCAACAGTTTTATTTATTATACTTTGTGAAACTAAATGAGAAAGAGCTGGGGGAAAGGGAACTTTTTTTTTTTTTAATTCCAGGGGAAAAAAGCAAACAAGTTGTTTTGATTATTTTGAGAATTTTAGAAAATGGAGAATAACAAGAGGAAATCGAGTGTGAGTGTTCCATTATTCTTACAGATGTAGAGTTCTAAATAGTTAGGATCCCAAAATGCTGAAATTATAACCAAAAATAATTTGAATTTTGCAGCTAAATTGGATTGAGTGCTAAGAGAAACAGCGTAAGCCCCATTTTGCATTGCGGGAAAAATAATTTCAGGAAAAAGATGAAAGGTGGTTTGCTGCTGCTTATTTTCAGTCTCTTTGAAACCACGCGCTGATATTTCTTCCTGGCCAGGCAGCATCGCCCAGAGGTCAGGAACGAGGCTGACTTCGGAGCCAGAGAGAGCCAAGTTCAGTCTCCACAGGCTCAGCTCTGTGGCTCTGGACAAGCCACATAGCCTCCTGAGGAGTTTCCTCTTTTTTGTCATGCAGATGATAACCACAGGGTCGGAGCCAAGAGCAATTAAGGAAATGCACTTGAAAAGGAGGTGTCCCAGGGCCTGACACACAAAGCAAACAGTAGCAGCACCAGGAGGGAGATGGCAATGCTGGGGAGATGACAAGATAGGGATGGTGATGGGCTGGTACTTTACTTCCACTCCCCAAATCAAGAACTCAGAGCTTACGTCATTTACCAGGGTGACTTTCCCATGAGGAAAACAAGGAGCACGCATATTCGCAAAGATCAGGTTCTGAAAGAAATACAAGCCAAGAAGTAGACGATACCCAATCTCTATTCTTTGTCTTATTGTTCATTCCCTCCTCTTATTTCGCACCTCAATGTGCTGTCTCCACGGAGAATTGTTCAGTTGCCTGATCTCTCTGTAAAGGGTCCAGGAGAGCTGATGGTGCCAGCGTGCAGAGCCCGCGATTCAGAGCCCGCGATTCAGCTGGTCTCAAGCTTTCGCTGCCGCCCAGAGTGAGATCTCTGGGCAGGAAGCACCCGGCCTGGGTCCAGGTCGGTTTTCCTCTGGACCTTGCCTCTGCCTTTATTTAGCTCTGGTTGAGGAACAGATCGTTTTAATGAAGGGTATTTATTTTCAGAACTAGGCACATCACATCATGATTTTTAATTATGGTGTTTATTGTGTGCTATGTTTTGTGGAAGCTCCAGGCAGTTTATCCCTCCTAGGAATATATTCATCGCTGCATTTCCACATTCTCGTAAGAGAACATCATTACCCAAATGTATGTATGAATGATTTGGTAATTTGTGGGATAATAACAACTTGTGGGGAAGTAAATCTTCAGCAGAAAACTGAGTTGGATGCTTTGAATACCAAATGGGTTTGCTGGGAAGACCACAGAAGCCCAGCCCTAACTGCAGAGAGTGAGTGCCTGCCGGTGTCGTCGACAGCCCAGAGTGTCTGCTGGAGCCTTTGCGTGAGTCTGCCACGCAGAATAACTAACCCCCCGACCACGGGCGCCGTCCTCAATGAAACGATGGGACAACGCGGACCTGTCTTCAGTGTTTTTCCTTATTCTAAGTGATTGATGCCAATCTCGTAGCGCCCCTTTCCCCGTTTCCCTCATTTAAGTGGCTCTAGAATTGATGACAAGGTGTCAGGGTTGGTGTCGAGGACCTGGCAGCCTTTGACATGGTTGAAATAACGACAGAATGCATGTGACTGTCTGGACCCCACACCCCCGCGGCCCTGCCTCCGCGATTGGGGCCCACAGTCTTGAAACACATTTCTTTTTGTTTTCTTTGATCCAATTGGTTGGAACGCGTTCTGTCCAACTTGGGTTGCTTTTCTATGAGATCGATGCGATGTGCGCCATCCATTTATTTATTAAGCACTTTCTGTGTGTTAGCCATGGTGCTAGGCTTAGGGGTCCGTTTCTGCCTTTAGCTCAACCTGAGGTGGGAGGAGGCAAATCAGCGAGCAGTTAGGAAGAAGAAGGAACCCTGGTAGGCTACAGGAGAGACGCACACTCACTGCACGCGGGGAGGTGGGCAGAGAAAGTGCTCCGACAGGCAAACACGAGTGGGTGTCTCTTGTTCTCCTATACTTGGGGGAATAAAATATGTGGTATTGACGAAATGTATCTCATTCAAACTATATAACTAAACTATATGATGGCAAATTTAGAGAAGAATAATAAGGAAGAACAATTATGTACATAATAATATTCAATGGAAATTCTAAATGATCATTTCCGGCCGTATTCAGGGTCCGGCAGAAGTAACACCTGCTTGAGTGTAGTTGGTAAGGTAGTAATATGGGCGTAATAATTTATCGTTTTAATTTGAACACTTCACCTAAAATGTCCTAAGGTGTGCTTGAGTGTGATATTGTTATGTTACAGAATTACATGCTGATGATTTTGTAATAAAAAACGGGGGCGTTATTTGTGCCTGACCCTTGTATATCCAAAGACTCTGAAGTCAGAAATTAGAAAATACAATAGTCAGCCAGAAAGGACCAGATGCCACTTGTTTTCTCATCAAGGAAGCGCATCCTGTCTGAGTGGCTCCATCTCTGTCTTCAAGTTGCTCCCAAAAGCTTGGACTTCCAGAGTCATCTGCTTCCTGGACATTTCCAAGAGAATGTCTCCCAGACGTCTCACACTCGACACAGCCAAGATGCAGCGCATGGTCCCTTCCCCCCTTTGTGAATGACCCGTCTCCGCTGAAAACTGAGACTCCTAATTCTTTCCTCTCCCCTGAATGTCCCATCCTGAGGGCTCATGCCCTGGTTTGCTCCTTGGTGTGGCCTCTCTCGCACCAGCCTCCTCCTAACCACCCCTCCCGTTGCCACTTCCTGTCTGTCGGGGTGGCCTGTAGCTCCAGAGCTTGTATCTGCTCAGATCGCTACTGTGTCTGGTGGCTCCCCATCCCATGGGGTAAAGTTATTGACACTTGGCAACCTACAGGATTGGTCCCCAGCCTGCCTGTCTGAGCACCATGTCTCCCCACCTCAGATTTTACACCCCAACAACTTGAAACTCCATGTAGTTTTACATCTCCTACACCCGTCCCCCATTAACATGCTGTTTCTATACCCTCCATGCATTTGAGAATGTAGTTTCCTCCATCTAGAATGTTCTCTTCCTCATTCCTCCCCAATTTCACCTCACTAACCCACTCTCAACCTGATCCCTTCTTCCCCATCCTTCACGATGAGTGCCATCTCCTCCAGGCTGGCTTCTGGGATAGAAACCTTTCCTTGAATTCCCCCAATGCTTTGGGTGTATGTATCTCTATCACGGGGCTATGATCACTCTTTGGGTCTGTCTTTCACTAGATGGTGAGTTCTTGGGGAATCGTATTCCCAATATCCAGCATACTAAATACTGGTTAAATGAGAGAATGTGGAGGTATCACTTATAACAGCAAAACAAATGAAAAACAGCAAAATGAACTGACTTTTTATTTTCTGGTACAGAGAGGAACAGAATTCCTTGTTAGGTCAGCCAATCTAATAAGCAGGGAAAAAGAATGCTCTCATAAAATTATGCATTCACCTTCTGTTTCCATTTGCTGACACAGAGAATCTATCTAATTGGATTTTCTCCCTTGGGAAATCTAAAGGCAGCAGGTCCATTGCTGTCACTTTTCCAATATGGTCGTTGTCCACCTGCCTCTCTCATTTTCTCAAGGGACCTTTGACTTTCAATCCCTTTTAAATTAGACACACGTCTTGGAAAGCCTTGACTGAGTGCCTTTCAGTTTTGTCCACAGAACCCAAGAAGTTTATGAAATTTGTTTACGATCGAGAGAGGGTAGCCCCAGACAAAAGAGAATGCGCCTGCCGTGTTCTCCTCAAATCTGCTCATCCATCCATGCATCCATCATCCATTCATCCATTTATCATCCATTCCTCCATTCATCTATCCATCCACCAGCCATCCATCCATTCATTAATCCGTCTATCATCCATCCATCATCCACACATCCATCTATTCATTGTCCTTCATCCATACATCCATCCATTCATCCATCATCCGTTACCCATTAATCCATCCATCCATCCATCCAACCATCCATGCATCCATCCATCGTTCATCCATCCATCCACCCACTCGTCCATCTATTAACCCATTCATCCGTTCATTCATTCACCTATCCATCCATCATCTATTCATTGACCTATCCATCTACCATCCATTCATCTATCCATCTATTCATCCATTATTCCACTGAACATATATTCACTCAACACAGGGCCTGCAGCTGGCACTCAGTGCTCCTCGGCAGCTCTGCCCATTCCCTCTGGGTCCCCGTGTCTCCAGCCTGTCCCTTTAGATAACCTGCTCCCCTCAAGTCCCCGCCTCTTGGCTTCACATCTCATCTCTCTGCTTCCCTTCAGAGCCACCCCCTGGGAAGATCCCTTGCCCTTCCCTGTCCCCATCTCTTCATCCTCCCCTGTAGCTGTCCCTGTCATGGTCCCCAGCCCACCACGCCTTCCTGGAACTCTCTGCCACATGGCAGCCACCACCTCCTTCTCCAAGCTCCTTGTCACCGACCTCTGTGACCCTCCACCAGCCTGTCCCTCCCTCCCCCTGCTCTGCTCTGGACCTTCCCGGCAGGGCTGTTGCCCCTGGCAGTGAGCCTGCCCATGGGGTCCTGTGACAGCTCAGAAGAGGGATGCCTAGGTCATGGGGACTTGAGACTGACAGCCAGCAGGGAGGGTCACGCCCACTGGCATGATCTGTGTCCTGTGCAGAGTGAGCAGGGAGGCCACAGGCCTTCATCAGTAACTGTGAGGGATCGTCTGCTTCCTGTTTCTGGTGCAGTCTTCTCGCTTGTTGTGAAGTGGAGCACAACCGAGACCTGCTGGGAGGGTCTCAGTCATTTAAACCAGGCACCTCCGAAACGTGTGGAAATCCGTGTACCCGGGAAGGTGACCCTCACTCTGGCCTTGGCTGGGAGGGGGTCTCAAGGAGGGGACCGTCCGAAAGGGAATTCTCACCCATCACATTTGCAGCCGCCCCACTGTCGGCCCCCACTCCGGTCTTCATCCGCACTCCGGTTGCCAATGTTCACGTTACAAAAGAAATCGCAGAGGCAGTGAAACCCGTGCTTGGCTGTCACCAGCGAGGGTGTGGCGGAGCGCATCCAAACTTAGTTCAGATAAATAGGGCTTTTCTCCTGTCAGTCTGTCTTAGAAATTCAGTATTCCAATGTGTCCAAAACCTTCTTCCTCACCTCCTACCTTGTCCTAAATGCCTCTTTGACATTTTAACATTGATGGCTGCCCACTCACCCACTAGGGAACCCTCAGGGACAGGACTGTGGGTCCAAAGGGGTCGTCCCAGCAGGTGGCTGAGCATTCATTCTAGACAGGGCGCTTCAGGCGAGCAGTTCTCCCAGCTCCGAAACCCGCACGTACTCTTCAGAGAAGAGTGAATGTGTGTGCGTGTTCCAGTGTGCGTGTGCGTGTGTGGCCCTGTGTGCACACATGCCAGGACATGCAGACACCTGCGTGTGTGTTGGAGAATGAGGTGGGAGGGTGGGGGCTCCATGTGTGCGTGGTTCCATGCCTACACGTCTGACTCTCGCCTGCCTGGATGTCCCCGATTCTCCCAGGATAACTGACTGGTGGAGGTCCTTTGGGAGCCCCAGAAAAACTGGGTCTTCTGTAAAATAAGCAGGGGGTGAAGGGGTCAGCCCCTGGCTGCCCTGCAACCTATTCACGAGTGACATATTGGTGTGATCCCACATTCAGCTTTTCATGGTCTTCCCCCACAGAGGCCTCATCGCCAGCAGTTTCACGGAAACCCACTATCTGCAGGACGGCACCGACGTGTCCCTCACTCGAAGTTACACGGTAAGCACTGCGTGTTCAGCCCACTATGATAATGTGCTGTCAGATCTGTGCATAACACCTGTGGCAGTTTTAGCCTAAACAAACTTGTCTCCCAGCTCCCTCGTCTGGGCCCCGAGAAGAGCTTGTGCACCATTTAGTGCCTAAACATTCCATTGTTACCCCAGGGAAACTTGGCCTTGGCCAGGTATGTGCCGGGACAGCCCTTGAAGATATGGCTTTATTGTAGCCTGACCTTGAACCCACCCTCCAAGGACTGTAGGATGCTCATTTGGGCAAATCCCTTCTAGAAACCCTAGCCAAGGTTAGAGTCGGCTCAGAAAGCCATCATCCCTGGGCTGAACTTGACTACATTAAACTTGGAAGTACCTTAAAGAATTCAAAGGAAAACTGACTCTGCTTAATGTTTTACAAATGTACCCAGCAGGTTGATAGGATGCTGTATCGGGGTTGTTACAGAAGTTTTATACATAACTTGGACAAGATGTTCATTTTATTTGTTCCTTTTTAAGAAATGCTTGCTGTGCACCCCATGCTGGGCCCCACATGTGAATGCGGGGGTTCAGAGAGAGAGTGGCTGCCCTCTGAGGACAAGGACAGTCACTCGTTACAAGGAGCTCTGGGCATTTGTTTTCAAAGAACACGCTTAGCAAGGGGCCTTGCGTTTACAGTGTGGTCAGGTAGCTGTCACCGTCTGCGGTGAGCTCTGGCCTCTCCGCTTTCTTTATGTCAGCACTTGTTTCTTTGCCACGTGTTTGTGTGTGGTACACACCAGCCACCACCTTCTGACTCCCAGTGATACAGGAGGTGAGCTGAAGGGAGCACAGAGACACCCTGGGTGAGAAAGATGCAGATAAGGATGGTTGTCAATACCTGGTCAAGTGTGAAAGGAAGTCAGGAGGCAGGAACTCAGAGGGCGTGCGAGGCCAGAGCAGTAGGCTGGTGGATTGGGGTCTTGGGACCCCCCAGGGGGCCTCAGGGCCCAGAGAGAGGACCTGGTGCTGGAGGGTTGAGACAACAGGAGTGGACACCTGAGATGGAGAACTCACAGAAGGTGGGCCCCCAGGGAGTTGCGTCCTCGGTGAGAAGGGGTGAGAAAAACTCCATCCAGAGAAGGGGCAGGAAGAAGGCTGTCCTGAACTGAAGAACTATCACGTAACGCAAGGAGAATCTGAAACCCCACTCGCCTCGCGAGTGTATGGTTAGAAGGGAGTGGGCCGGTGTCCAGACTTCTAACACCTGCGTGGGAATGCAACCCCCGTCCATACATCAACCCCAAAACAAATCCCAAATCAGCAGCCCTGGGTCCCACGGGCCCAAGCTGAAGCCAACCCAAAGTCTTCTATAGGGATGTTTCTACAGCCCAGGTTATATAAGATGCCTATGGAAAGATAGAAGGGAGGGAGGGAGGGAGGGAGGGAAATATAACAATGAGCCCAAAATCAAAATGACAAACCACATAACGGAAAAGCCCGCTGTGAGCGAGCCCCGGTGAACAAGAGAAACCAGACTTAGCGCCACCAGGAATGTGAGATAATAGAAAAATCAGAGCACAAAGTAAATATTTTAAAGAGAACAGACTAGGCCAAATAGAAATTCCAGAGTGAAAATACAGGAAAGAAGCCATGTCTCAACACAGCACGACGAGAATGTCCCTGAATTGAGGAAAGACAGGAGTCCCAGCAGGAAGACTAAGCATCAGCCCGCTCCAGGATGGCTCCACGTGAACCCGCAGAACCGGAGAAAATCGTAAAACCACATGAGAGAAGAGGGCTGGTTCGCACAAAAGGACCACGAAGCCGCCGCCAGCACACTCCACCTTAGCAGCTATGGAGTCCAGACTTCAGAGGGCCGAGGGAACGCTACCGTCGACCTCAGCACCACACTCAGCTCACTTGCTTCACAAAGGTAAGAGTGAAATACACTTTCGTACAGAGACAAGGGAGAGTCACCTACTCACAGAAGACCTCGGGGGGAAGGAAGTGACAGCAGACACAAGTGTCGGATGTCAGAGGCAACCGTGAGCGAAACACTTGTACGTGAATAAATCTCAGCACGCTCTTCAAAGTAGCAATGACAGCAATAATGGCCCCATCTGGATGTTTTAAAACAAGATTAGTGCCCTGGCCAGCATGGCTCCATCGGTTGAAGCATCATCCCATAAACCAAAAGGTCAGAAGGTCGTGGGTTCGATCTCCAAGTCAGAGCACATGCCTGGGTCGCGGGTTTGGTCCCCTGTCTGAGAGGTGTGGGAGAGGCACCCAAGTGATGTTTCTCTCCCTCTCTTCCTCTCTCTCTAAAAAAAGATAAAATAAAAATAAAACATGATGAGCAAATAGATTTAAAACAGTTTAAGAATTTATTTTGTACTAGAAAACAATAGAGATGCTGATTAATTTTAGGTTTTAATAAGTGTGCATCTTACAAATTTAAGAATACCCAAAAAAGAAGTGAGAAGCAAAATGTATAATTCCAAATAATAGAGGGTGAATAAAAACAGTATATCCACCCAGTAGGTGACAAGAAAGGAAAGAGTCCAAAAAGAAGCAGAATAAATATAAAATGAAAAATACAATAAGATAAAAATGAGTCATCACATTAATCTCATTATATGTAAATGGATTGAATCTGTTAAAGTATAAACAGATCATCTATTTAGAACTTAAAATCTGGCTACTTAATTTTTGCAAGATGCTCACTCAAAATACAAAACACTCACCATATTTGCTGTGTATAATGTGCACTCCCATCTGTGTGCGTTACACACGGGATTATTATGCCCCTTACTATGCCTATGGTTTGTAATCATTACACCCATGTATAATGCTCATCCTTCTTTTTCCCTCAAAATTTTGGGCAAAAAGTGCCCATTATACAGGGCAAAATATGGTATTTTAACCCAAAGAAATTTGCCTTCTTCGTTTGAACATCAGACAAGCCAGATGTTAAGGCAAAAAAAAAGGCATTATTAGGGATAAAGGGGGTCACTTCTTAATTATTCCTTTTATCGTTACTGACAACCTGGTCTCTGCTAGTGGGGGAGGGTGGCAGGCCTGCCTTAGAAAGCCCTGAGGCCACCCCCTGCCCTCCCTCAGTCAGTGGTGGGTGAGACTTACCTGTGCCACCCCCACAGGGATATGCTAAGTGACAGTGACCTGCAGCCCCAGCCTCCCCAGGACAGGTCCCCAGGCTTGGCTAGCCATGGGTTGGGGTGGAGGAAAGCTGGAAATTTCCAGAAGCCTCATGTCTGCCCAGGTCTAAGTTGGGTCCTCTGACAGAACATACCGGAAGCCCCCTTTCTGGGAAGTGATTAAGCCGATACTGCGTTTTGACCTTCACATCACTTTGAACCTGCCTTTAGTAGGCCAGGCGAGTGCAAGTGGGTGCTCAGGCACCCCAGGCCCCTGGAACAGCAAGCGCGCACTGCCTGTACATGAGAGAGGCTGGCTTCTCCGCTGCTCCAGCTGCTCCCTTCACCTGCCCGTTTCTCAGTGCCCTTCTGAGCTGCCGGCCACCGCCAAGGGGAGGAGGGACAGCCTGGCTCACTAAGGAGAACCCACAGGCCCAGGCAGCGGCCCTCCAGCAGACGCCCCGCTGGGGAGTCCAGGGCCTCGTATTGTCTTTCATGTGAGGACGGAGGCAGCTTTAGGGGGTTTGTTTTTACTGAAGCCGCCTGGAAACAGAAAGAAATGTGCTGACTCATTGCCTTATCCCCTCCAGTCAGCACATAATGGATTTTCCTCCATTTAAATTATAGATAAAATAAAAACCCCTTTTTGGCTCTCATCTTTTATTTTTTAAAGTCTCTCTACAAGCAGTGTGAGCCAGCTGATGAGCAGAGCAGTGGCTGACTTTAATTTGGGAATCCATGGCTTGCCTTTCATCTCTCTATTGTCGGGACAGGACGAACCGTGTGTGGCTCTCTGCTTTGCTGGCCACATCTGAGGGAAGACTGTTCTGTATCGTCACTTTAACAAGGCCTATGGGAGACAATGCACAAGACACTGATGCCATGTCCAGCCACGAAGACAACGCTGGGAGAGGCTGGACTCGCCCTCCAGAAGGTCTCCTGCATGCTCTCGTCTGCTGTACACGTGGTAACGACCACCTCCATGGAGCCGGGTTCAATGACCGCCACAGAGGGCCCAGCAGGCATTAGGACAAGGAGGCCCATGCTGAGCTGGAGGGAGGAGACTGACGTTTTTCCAAGAATCACAAACCTAATTAAAATCTGTGCCAAGTGTGCTGCAGGGAAGGCCAGAGAACCTCATCTGGTCTGAGGGATCAGGGAAGGCTGCCCAGAGGAAGGGACATGGGAACCAGATAGAAGGTTGAGGAGGCGTGACGCAGGGGAGGACAAAGGGAAGGACTTTTCAGGCAATGCCAAGGTTTACGTGGAGTAGGTCGTGCTTCAGAATCAACAGGGGCCAGAGCGTGTGGGACTTGGAGGCCGGGGCGATGAAGCTGGTTGTCATGGAGGAGCACTGGGGAGCCATTAGAAGGTCCCAACCAAGGGGATGCTGTGAGCAGGTCTGGGCTTTGCAAGACACCCCTGGCAGTGGCTTTAAGATGATCAGAGGGAACAGGGTCAGGAGTCCAGCCAGATCACACAGGCAGTTGAGAGGGGATGGCTGCCCAGGCCAAGGGCCGGGAGACGGGGGAAGGAAGCATGCCTGACGTTTCACCACGGGAGGTACCCAGAAAGCTTCCATTTGTTGTATGTGCTGCTCCTCATTAGAAAAATGCATGAAAACAGAACACACTCATGAAAGCATGCTATGACAGATGTCACACGGGGACCACGTCACCGAGGTCGGTGTGGAGCACACGGTCTGGGTCAGAAGTGTGGGTGGATGACCTGCATCCACCCACCCGTGCTGACTGCTTCCTGCCTCAAAGGAGGAGAGCCCGCTGCAGGTGGCTTGGCCTGAACACGTAGGGGCATGTGGACGTGAGGGAGTCACCACATGTTACCGGCAGAGAGCACCTGGGAGGTGCGGAGAGACGATTCTCAAGGTAGAAGGGACTCGGGTCATCCACATCCTGTCAGTGTGCAGGTGTGGGCCAGGCCCGTTACCGTCATCTCTGACGATGACTTACAGTGGGTTCGGTCCCTCCAGCGCCACTGCACTCCGCACACAGCTATGTCAGCGGCTCTTCCAGGCTCCCTGCCCCTCGAAGTCCAAGGCCCCGCACAGGGAGCTCGCTTCCCCTCAGGTCTTCGCCGTGTTAGCCTTGGTTTCCTCCACTACCTATGGTCTCACCCCTTCCCCTCCACACTCTGCTCCAGCTCAGGCCCCCCTTCCTCTCACTGGAAACTGTCATAGCCACCCTCCTATCTCACCTAGGTCTAACCCAGCCCCTCTCCTGCCTGACGATCCTTCTAGAACATTGTTCTATTTATACCGGTCCTGTTTGCACTAGCGTTGTGACCCTCCCAAGCAGCAATAGCTTCCCCGGTGCCCTCTCCATCCAGCCCAAATTTCCTGGGCCAGTGTTCACGTTACACAGCGTTGACCCACCCCACCTTCCCACGCAGGCCAGCGTCCATTCATTCCTCCGTAGCTCACTCAACAGCAAACGGTATTGAGTGCCCAGTGTGACAGCTGACACCATTAAGCATCAACAATAGCGTGTTTTCCATGCATTCTGATGTTTGATCCTCACAATAAATCAACGTTTGCTCTTTTTATACTCCAATGAGGACACTGAGATGTAAAGGGTTAAGCGACTAGGTCAGGTCCACAGCCAATAAGGACTCCACCCACAGAGCCTGTCTCCAGAGCCTGAGCTCCTAGCCCCTGCAACACGCTGGCTGACTCACGGGAGCAAAGCGATGGGGTGTCTTTGTGACACATTTCTAGTCATGTCATTAGTTGTGATGGAATTAGTCTATAAAAGTGTAGCAAGGTGGATCGGGGACCGGACTGGCCGTCTTTTGCTAAAAGAGACACTGGAGATGCTTCTGGGGAGAGAGAGGGTGTTCTGTCGAGCTGCAGCTGTGGAACGTGGGGAGCAGACGGGCGCCGCAGCCCTTGGGGACTCGCTGACTCTCCGGGAAGCCCAGCTGACCTGGGGGAAGGTCCAGTGCTTTGTGTCCACCTGCAGGAGGGAGGCGGACATGGTCCGTATCCTCGGGGACATACAGTCTGCCTACAGGTGACACGGCATGCCTGTGACCAGGATGCTTTAGGAGCTAAATAACAGAAGAGCCAAATCCACGCGGAACATGGAGCGTACCCACAGAGGAGCTCCAGGTACAGGCAACTTGTCCAGGGAAGGGAAGGCTCTGAGACAGGCCCTGTGTCTGCAGGCAGACCAGGTAGAGGTCAGGGCCACAAGCCGGGAACAGATTGCCCAGATCTACATGCCAGTGGTGAAGGTGAGCATGCCACAGAGACACCGAACCCGGGGCCCAGGCAGGCCTCTGGGAAGCGAGCCAGCTGGAGCCACTGCTCCGACGGTCAGTTCTCAGCAGTTCTCACCCACCTTGGGCGCACGTTCCTTCTGACGTCCCTCACAGATGGCGACGACGGAAGAGGGGTGACGGGCTGTGCTGAGAACTGGGCTCTTACAGTGTAGACGTCTCCATCAGAGAGCAACTGGCTGCTCAGCCCCTGTGAGCCTGCCTGCTGCCAAGCCTCGTGTTCAGGGGGACGACACAGGGTCCCACACAACATCTGGGACCATCTGGAGCTGCGAGGTAGGAACCAGTGAAGGTGGGTAGGAAACCACACTCCCTGCTTTCTAATGGGTCAGTGTCTCCCCCACGTGCTCACTCATTCATTCTACAGAAATACGCACCCCTACGCGGAGCTAGGGTCCGGGGCGGAATAAGGGGTTTGGACCACATGTTTTCACACTCTGGATCTGTAACAGGACCTTACGTCCCATAGGTCGCTTCCTCACAGGATGCTTATTTGATCCCTAAAGCCCAGGGCAGTAAGTGTCGACCTCATTTTGCAGATTAAAAACTGAGGCTCCGAGTCTCAGACCCCAGGACTTCCAACTCCAGGCAGACCCGGCGCGCTCACTGTCACAGGCGCACTGGTCTGGGCCCGTTTGCCAGGAGGCCCCAAAGAATGTGAACGCGATTTCCTGAGCGTGTGTCCTCGGATGCGGAGTTCACGCAGCACAGCACTGTGCTGGCCCTAAGCATGGCCCTGAGCGTGGCCCTTCATTGTCTCGTCACCGGGCCTGGCTCTTGTCAGAGTGGGGAGCAGAGTAGCCCTGGGGCATGGGTGTGGCGACTTGTTTCTCAAGACCCTGTCCTGCCCACTGTCCGCCCTCAGCACGACGCAGCCCAGCCAGAGACAATGGGCAGCTCACTCACTTTTTCCTTGGAACACATGTCCCCTTGTCTTTGTTCCAGGTGGGGTGTGGGGGCCTGATGTTCTGTACAAGGGACAGAGGCAGGGCCCCAGTCAGGCTGAAATGCAGGTCAGTGACGGGCAGGTCCACATTCACACATGCACACAGGCACTCACATGTGTGCACAGATGTTCACACATGTCCCTGCACACATGTGCTCACACAGAGAGATGCATGTGTGTGCATCTGCATGCACATATGCCTCCACATGGACACAGGTACACACATGCTCACAAACATGCACACTCACCTTCATACCCCTCCTACCAGCAGATCTTCCTGAGTTTGGAAGTGACGTCACTGTCCCAGTATACCCTGAGGGACACTGCGGTGAGAAAGCATCCGGCCCAAATTTGGATTTTAAGAGGCTTTTCTTTTCAAAAAGAGAGAGACCCATGAGGCCACACGTTCAGAACAACAAGATACAGAAGGAAGCTGTCTAGCCTACAGCCCAACAGCCTGGATTTCATCCCTGATAGGCCATTAACCAACTTGTCATCTTAGTCACTGAACAGGCCAGACCTCAGTGTCCCTGTCTGCTCAGGGAAGGGGTGGCTGAAAGGGGCAGGTTGGCGTGGGGTGGCCTGGAGCTTCCATCCAGCCAGAGCGCCGTGGGATTCAATAGATTGGCATGTTGCCCACGGTCAGGGCAGGGGTGGGGAGGGGACACAAAGTTCCCAAGGAGTGAGGCTTTGAGAATGGTTTTCTCGGCATGCTCCCTGACAGACTTTGTCTGCTCCCTGTCCTTTTCAGTCGCGGGGTCAGCCCATCTTTGTCAGCAGTTTTAGCACAGAAGTTTCCTCTGTTTCTGGTCCCCTGAGAGCCGAGGACAGAACCTGGATTCTCCTTCCCACGTGGCCCCGAGTTGAGGACTACTGTTGTCGGGCTCAGGAGTTCTCATTCCGTCTTTGCCCACCACCACAGTCAACGGATCGTATTAACCGGGAGGAAAATTTATTTTACCGGATTGGGAAAATGCTTGGGGTTAAGTAATAAGTACGTACAATACAGGGTTGGAGGTTTTGTGAAGGAGAAGATGTAATTTTGTGGTTACTCATGCTTGGGGCTATTTTCTGTGTTCCGTTCTGTTGGTAGAAATAGAATGTATCGGGTCAGCAGGACTAGGTGAAGGCAACTGTGGGTAGGACAGCGTCTTGTTACAGACGTGACGAGACAGTATGGTCGACACACTTGTGGCAGTGGAAAGGGGATGCAGCTTGGGGAAGTTTGCCAGGGTCATTGGTGTGACCGCTGTGTGGGGGGGGGTCCTGGGTCACAAGACCTCCCTAAGTGAGGATGGTTGCCCGCTGCGTCTCTCACAGCTGTGGCTCCAACAGGCCAGGAGTTTATGAATCCACTAGGAGGTTCCTGCCGCTGAACCTGGAGAGGCAACCTGGCCCTCAGACACACGGGGACACGTGCCTGCTCCCCAACGGGAGTGATGCCTACCGTCCGTACCCCCAGGCCCCACCTCAGCCACCACCCCAGGGAGTCATACCCCCAGAGGAAGGAGGGTGCATCTCCTTCACACCCCCCCCCGCCCCGTAATCATCCAACCACGTGACCCAGGGGGACAGGTATGTCTCTCTCAGTTGTGAATGTATATGATGAGTTACTACAAGATAACAACGAAGTCACATTTGTTTTGAACATTTTAGTGAATCATGTTGAAAAAGATAAAACAACTCTGTGAGACTGGGATTATCCCGGAGAACCTGGAGTTTGGAGTTCTGGTGATTATGCTTAGTCACCCAGGAAGTTAATCATGTCTTACATCAGCCTGCCTTGAGCCCCAGGCTTGCTGGCCGACTGGCCGAAGGTGAAACCGAAGGAGCTTTAGAGGCAGAAATATGCTGGTAGTGAGCGCCGGGAATGGCCGGGAGCGGTGGGTTGTGGAAGGGCCAGCTTACGAGAGCTGGACTCTCCCACTCCTCCTTTATGAGCAGTGCTTCAGCCCACTTAAGAACTGGAAATTAATTTTATAGTAATTTGTACTCTGCTTATATTCCTGGGCATTTAATTTGAAAGTACACTTGAGAAATAATCTATTAAAAATGAATTGAGACTGGAAATAAATGATCGTGAAGTTCCAGAGGTCAGTCAATAAGATTATGCTCACCATTTGGTTTTTAATTCTTTTAACCATTGCTCTGCTGCCTGTGGCAACATTTCCAATTTCTCTAAAATGAGGCAGAGTCTGCAACGTGTGGGAGTCCCGAAGGTGTGCCGCAGTTGGAACCGGGGGCTCTTGCTGCCCCGGGCAGCCTGCTGTAGTGTCACCACTGCCCTTTCCCCCTCCAGCCAGTCTCAGCTCCGGCACCGCTTTGGGGGCCAGGACTGAACCCCCCTTCCCGGTCAGAGGGGCCCCGGAGCCTTCCCATCTGATTACATGATGCCCTCCTGTTACAGGCTTGTCGTCACGTCCCCTGAAGCACCCAAGCGAGAGTTACCTGGAGAGAGGGGGACTTTCAGAAGTTATTTCCTGTGGATGCTCAGGAGGCAGCTGACAGCAAGGGCCCGCATGGCCTGGTGGGATGCCTGCCTTTGTAGGCTGGGCACTGTCCCTCGGGCATTCTTTTCTAAGTCACACGCTCATTGGAGAGGACCCCCTGGCCAGGGGTGGGCAGGGCAGTGCAAGGGCCCTGCTCTTCCCGAACCTTCCAGCCAAGAGGAACCAGCCCCGCCCCTGAGCTGCCAACAGCGCCCCTTTGCCCCTCCCGCTGCCCCCGTCTCTGCATCACTTTCCCTCTGTGGGCAGTTCCCTCCCAGACCTTCTCCTGGACACCTGACCCTCCCACTCTGCAGCATTGTAGGGGGTCCAGAAAGAGCCCACATAACTTTCATTGTTTATAGCTGATATGATCAATAACACAAAAACCCAAGATGTGCTACAAACTGTTAATCTCATAGGACAGTTCTGCAGAGGGTCCGATAGGAGATAAACTTAAAAACGAGAGCTTTTCTGTACATTAAAGATCCCCATGGTTAAGACACAATAGAAAAAAAGTCCTATTCCTGATAGCGACAAACCTATGCAGTACCTTGGCGTGAGCCTAATGAACAATCCCCAGAAGCCATATAAAAAAAAATCTACACCTGGACTGAAGGCCGTGAGAACAGCTGTGCTGAGAGGCATACTATGTACGTGAACGGGAAAGCTATTGCAAAACTACAAATTCGGACTAGATTGACCTACACATTCAAGGTAGCCCAACTGGAAATCTCAGTGGATTTAGTACAGAACTTAAATTTTGATTCTAAAATTCACCAGAAGAGGAAACAAGCCAGAGTAGCCTAGAAGCTTTTGAAACAAGAAAAAAAAAGAATAATACCAAAAGAAAACATGCTTTCGGCAAGGTTGCCAAGAAAAACTGGGGGAAGAATTAGCCTTTTAACAAATGGTTCTGGGGAGCCCTGGATACCCACAGGCAGAGGAATGAAGCTGGACTCCTCCTTGAAGCCACAGATTTATTCAAAGTGGATGAAAGATCTGAATGTAAGAACTAAACCCATAAAACTGTTACAAGAAAACACAGGTGTAAACCTCCATCACCTTAAACTAGGTGGTGGTTTCTTAGGTAAGCACCTACAGGTAAGCAGCGAAAGGAAAAAATAGGTAGCTTGGCTTTTGTCAAAATGATCAACTTTTGTGCTTTAAAATACATGATCCAGAAAGACAAGACAACGACAAAATGGGGGGAAAATATCTGTGAACCCCATATCAGATAAGGGTCTAACATCCAGAGGATAAAGAGCTTTTCCAACTCAGCAATGAAAAGACAATGAGCCCATTAAAAAATAGGCAAAGGATTGGAGTGAACATTTCTCCAAACAAGATACACAGATGACCCATAAGCACATGAGAAGATGCTCAACGTCATTAGTCGCGAGGAAAATGAACATCAAAACCGCAAGGAGGTACCGTGTCGATCAGGGCGGGAATGATCCAAAGGACGGGCAGTAAATAAACGTGGGTGAGGACTGGAGAACTGGGAATCCCCATGCATTCTGGGAACCCGGGTGGGAAGCACTGCAGAATTTCTACACACGGTTACCACGTGGCCCAGCAAGTCCACTCATGGGTGTATAACCACTCACCCACTCACAGCGTGGACCCAGGAGAACGGCAAACACGTGTCCACGCAGAAACTTGCACTCAGATGTCCACGGCGGCATCACTGCCACAGCTAGACACTGGAAACGGCCCAGCCCCGCTTGTCCGATGACTAGGCAACAACACCTGGTCTGTCCGTGCTGTGGCATTTCATTCCGGGGTGGGAAGGGACGGAGTACTGAAGACACCTGCTACGACACGAGTGGACCTTGGCCACATGGTGGTCAGGGAAACAGCCAGACATGGGGCCACAGGCTGTGTGACTCCACAGCGTGAGGCGAAATGAGTGGCGCAGGCACACGCACAGGCACAGGAGGTGGATTCGTGGTGGCCCGGGGCTGGGGGAGGGGTCGTGGGAGTAACCCATGAAGTTTTCGTTAGGCTGACGGGCCAAGGCTTCTTTCTGGAGTGTTGGAAATGTTCTGGAGTCAGACGGTGGCGGCAGCTGTACAACACTGTGAATATATTAGAACTGTCCTTTCGAAAGGTGGATTTTGTGGCACGTGAATTTAGCTTAATAGCAAAGAACTTGTCAAAATGTAGTCTAGACCAACGGTAACTCAGTTGGGTGGTGCGAGCACAGGAGTGCACACGTGGAGGTGTGCCTCCGTGGAACAGCGTGGGAGCACAGACGTGAAGCCACGTGTGGTGTGCACATTCGGTATGTGACGAGGCAGTGCTTCCAATCATTCATGTGTGCACATTCGACACGTGACAAGCAGCGTTTCCAATCATACCTTTGTTCAACGGCAAACTCCACCTTGATTCTGGACAGAAGCCCTCCTGCACCGAGGCAGTGTCCGTGCTGGGGTTCCTTCCCGCAGGCACTGACTTTGCTAAGGAAGCGGGACCTCCCAGGCATATCCTGGAGGGAGTTTGACTCAGACGTAGGGGACCTTCCAGTTTTCCTTTCCCGCTGAGTTGGAAGTTCGCTCTTAGTTGGGTAATTCGGTGAGGTCCCCTCTCTCTCCCCACCCCTCCCTCTCGTCAGCTTTTCTGGTTTCAGAAGCCATGGACGTAAGACCTCATTGTATCACGTTTCACAGCTTAACTGCCCATACCGTCCCCCATCACGAAAGGGGGTCCGGGAGGGTGGCCTGGCAGTGCCAGCACAGCTGGCTGTGCAGCTGGACTGGTAGGCGTTCGGCCGCAGGGCTTTCCTGAAGGGTGCCAGAGACAGGAGCGGACCTGGGGTGCATTTCCAACCCTGGCTGGCTCACATCAGGCTTCACATTTAATGTTAGGACTCCTCGTTTAATATTTTATGCAGAAGGAAGTTCTACAGCAAAAAACAAGTGGAGACGACCCGAGGCAGTTGGTTGATTCGGGGTGGGCGAGAAAACATGCTGGCTGAACTGCCTTTGTCTTTTTCCAGGGTCACTGCTACTACCATGGACACGTGCGAGGATATCCCGGTTCGATGGTCAGTGTCAGCACGTGCTCTGGACTCAGGTAAGTGGCCTTGACAGTGACGGCCACTGCGGGCCACCTTCTCCTTCTCCTGTTCACTGCAACACACTGAGAGTGAGTGGCAGGGTCTCACCTCCCCTGGGCCAGACAGGAGACCTCACCGGACGGCCTGCAGGCGCACAGCTAACCCTGGCTCGCGGTTTCCCTGTCTGCGCCCCTGTGCACGCCGCTCCCTAGGCGATGGTCTCAGGGTCCGTTCTTTCTCCACCTCCACCTTCCTCTGATGCTTTCATTCTCAGGCATGGTTTCTTTTGTGTCGTCCGAGGGTTGTGACAGCGCCAGGCTTATGTGCTCAGAGGACAAGGCAAAGAAGGAGGGCCCCTCTTTCAAGTTCAGCCAAGGTCTCCAAAATGTACCTTGCTGGTCCTGATTGGGTCATCGCTTCACCCCTGAAACAAGCATTGTGGCCAGTGGCGGGCACGATGCTCTGGTGTAACACATTATGTGCCCACCCGCTGGGCCAGGCTGAGGGTGACCCACACGCAGTCCCCGGGCCAGGAATCAGGGCAGCTGTGAGTGCACTGAGGAAAACCAACGAGCTTCTGCCAGGAGCAGGGCACATGAGGGCCGGGACGCTCAGAAACGAACAGGCCTCCCCCATCCAGCTTCCAGGCCTTTAGGAAGACATTTTAAATGATCAAAACTGAGACCGGGCATAAGTGGAGGCACCCAGGTTGGTCGGATAATTTTCAGGTGATTTTCACAGAATATCCTGTTCTTGATCAGCACGTAGAAAAGGGTATCTCCAAGGTATTCCTAATAGCTCCTTTTTACAATACACAAAAGAATTTACAAGCCAATGACATGAACTAATTAGCTTCAAAAGTCAAGGAGAACAACTGGGTAGCCGATTCCTGGAGTTATGTTCAAACAGAGCAAAGTTGCCTTCCTCTGTGCGTGGCCTTGCCCCGCGGTCGGTTGAAGCTCCTCACCCTTCTCCCCAAGCCTGCCCCCAACAGGCTCAGGTGCATTGTCAGGGTCCCCACTTACTCCCACAAAGAGGGGCCCCTCTGTGACCTGATTGTGCAGAATATCTGGGTCTCGGCATCTACCTTTGACCTCCAGCCCCTGGAGGACGTTCCTTACGGTGCCTGGCACCACCCGTAACCTGGCAGGAAGGAATACTGTGACGGTCTCTTGGCTGGGATCTCAGGAAAAGTCAAAAGAGCAAGGGCTGTGGCATCCGGTGTCAACCCCCAAGACGGGGTGGGAGCAGGAAGGGGACGCTGTGTGCAAAGGGTGCTCCCGTGAATGTACACTTCCCGGGTCTTTGTGCTGTTGGTGCAAGAGCAGGGGCGGCACATCCACGGAGAATTCTGAAGGTGTGGGGTCACCTTGACGAGCTTGCCGGTGGGACATCAGACCAGAGGGAGCACTCGGGTGGATCAGCTGCCTGCTCACTGGCAGGAGGCTTGATGGAGGCCAGAAACAAAGGGAAATGTAGCTCCTCCAGCACTGGCCTGGCAGATTCTGAGAAAGAAAGAGGGATGGAAAATGAAGTTAGACATGGGGGGACCCGAAGATGCGCTTGGAGGTAGGAATGTGGGGGGGAAACTCGAGTGTCCTGGGGGACGCATTAATTAGAGCCCAGCCGATTCCAGTTTTGCAGAGAAAAACAGAGAGGGAATGTCCCACATGCTCGCTCCAAAAGGGCTTGATCGAGACGGCCAGGCCAGGAAAACGGTCCTGGACAGAGATGAGCGTAGGGAAGCGGGCAGCCCTCCTTCAGCTGAAGCTTGAGGGGAAAAGATAAGGGAGGAAAAAGCCCCTGGAGGCCAGGAGCGGGGGTCAAGAGGGAACAGCTCTTTCACGGAGGGCATGAAGTGCAAAGCGGAAAACAGGCTGTTAAAGTGAGTGCGGCCATGGAGTCTGTTCTGCCTTTTACTCCGAGTCAAGTGGGAGGTTCGGGCCGAGGTAACGCTGTGCCAAATGGTGCGTTGGCCAAGCATGCTTGGCCCTCCTCGGTGCAGTTTCCGTGAAGTGTTCGTGATTCTCCCACACCTGGTGTCTCACTTGCTCCCATGCTCCTGGCCTCTCCCCAGCTAGTGAGTGGCCAAGCCCACGGGCATCGCCGTGGGCATCAGACACACAGATATCAGGCTGCCACGTGGATGAAAGAGACTCCTGCTCCAGCCCCAGAGGAGTGACCCTGCTGTGGCTTGTAATGGGACAGACGTCTAGCCCTGGAGCATCAAAACAGCCATGTCCCCGTGACCTGATTTTATTCATAATCACCCTGTCCCCACCCCCTCCCAGCCCCCAGCTAGCAATGAGCTCCTGGAGGGAAGACACTGTCCCCCATTCTTCCTGTCCTCTTGCTCCCCCCACTCAGTTCCTATGCAGATATCTGGTACCAGGGGTCTTGGGGGCCCCCACTGTTGGACTCAGCCAAGAGTTTCCCCATCACTTGCAGGCCTGGGGGTTCAAACTGGGTTCCATTTCTTCAGGGCCTACCTGTGCTGTGCATTCGTGTGCATGTACACAGCCATGCTGCCACACACATGCACATGGTCTCACATGTATGTACACACACAGGCACATGCCTCGTAGTGTGGTCATGACACTCGGGCTATGTCAGACTTTGTCCTTCATTGTGACTGCAGCCTCTGCTCTCCTGAGGGCTGGGGCAGGTGTCATTGGCGCCATGTCACAGAGCAGCTGGCTGAGGCACAGTCCTCAGGGCCCCCTCCTGGGGCTGCAGCTCCGAGCTGCCGATTCTCAGGTCATGATGCTTGTCACCCCCCTTCCAGGTCAGCTGCCACCTCCAGATAGAGGCATCTCCTGCATCCATCTGGAGCTTTGGCGTGTTCTCGTACAATGCTCCCTGGAGTCACGGGCTGGGACGGCTCTCCTCAGGTGACGGATGAGGAAGTGATCTCCCCGTGGTCCCTCGGCCACAATGGGCAAAACTCTTCCTTACACCCAAGTCCGGCCGACCCCTCGTTCCATGTGCTCCCACTAAAGCTTTCACACAGTTCAGACCTGGTTTTCTCCTACAGCGCATCACCCTCTACCTGGAGGTGGGTTCCCTCCGACCCTCCGGCCACGGCCACATTGCCTCTGGCCAGGGTTCTGCATGGCTCTTATTCTTCCCATCTCTTCCTGCTATGGAGATGCTCATTCCGTCATCCTGTGCAAACATCTGTGGGAGCCAAGGTCTCCACCCTGAAGGTCTCCCAAGGTCAAGTCTCAGCTCTCCCCAGGCCCCACTCTCACTCAAAGCTTGAGATGTCCAGATCCCAAACTCCTCTGGGCCCGCCGACTGGCTCTGCTCCTGGGCACTTTTCCATGCAAGGCCCAGCCCATCTCAGGCCCATGGGCTCGGCCCTGGGGTCTTCGACAGCCCCCCACCCCTGCCTCTGCATACGCCCTCCCCCACACACAGCACCCCTTCCATTGTCTCAAACATTTTTCGTCACCGCCCCAGATCACCCCTCACTCCAAGATTTTTAACTTGCCTCCCACCCATGCTTCCTGCCTCCACCCTTCCCTTCACAGCCGTCTAGCACATTCCAGAAGGTCGTGTTTCAAAATACTGCTTGATCATATCATCCGTCCTGCCCCCTCCCCTGCACTCAAAACCGCATGGCTCCCTGTGGCCCACATGTCCAAGCCGCGCCTTCACGCCCGAGGACGTACATTGATCACCTACTCACATCCTGACCGCTGTCTGGCCGTGCCCGTGCCAGCTGGGGCTGGGAAATGAAAATGGAGAAGGAAAGTGCTCCCTGGGTGTATAAAGCAGCCAGATGTCTTTTTTTTTTTTTAAGATTTTATTTATTTATTTTTAGAGGGGAAAGGAGGGAAAAAGAGGGAAAGAAACATCGATCAGTTGCCTCTCGGTTCATGTTCTGACCAGGGACCGAACCTGCAGCCCAGGCTTGTGCTGTGACCAGGAACCAAACCAGGAGCCTTTCACTTTGCAGGACGACTCCCAAGCAACTGAGCTAACCCCGGACAGGGCCAGACATCATTTTATGACACTGTAGTAAGCGCCGTGAAGTAGTGAGCTCAGAACCACAGGGCAGCTCAGGAGAAGGGCCCAGAATGTGGGGAGTCCTGCTGGAACCCAGACTAACCTGGACCTCAAAGCTGTGCATCAGCCTGGGGGTCATTGCAGCCAAGGCTGCCCCAGGAACATGCAAGGACTTCGGGTGGGGAAACAGAGGAACAAGACAAAGCCGCTGGCATCGTGGGAGGCCACAGGGGTGGCCACTAAGGGTTACAGTGCAAGGAGCAGGTCCTTTCCTCAGAGGCCCCAGCATGCAGGGAGAAAAGCAGAGCAAGAAGGAAACAGCAAGTCCCGGCAGTTGGGAAACTGAAGTGTTTATGAGGGACAGTATTTTAGTCTGCGTGAACGGTGTGTGGACGGATGAGCAAGGCCACAGTGCAGCCTGAGGCCTGCAGCCAAGGTCAAGGTTGGAGACAGAGATGGGAGCCCCTGGGTTCCCTGCCCTGCCTTCCTGCTGAGGCACCCGCCTCCCGTCCACGGCGTCTCTTGGAGTGCTCTGACCTTCCTCTCGCCTGCACTTGCTCCTCGAAGGCCACTCGCCTGGCCCCCGGGCTCCCCACGTCCTCCAAGTGTCCTTCCACACAGACCTCTGGTGTTTCTCTTTCGGGCACTGGCTAAGCCCACCCCGGCGTGAGTTCTCAGTGACCAAGGAGAAGGGGCTGGGTGGCCAAAGACCAGGGAACAGGCTCGGGAGCCGGGTCCCGCCGGGAAGTCCTGGCGCTGCCACAGGCCAGCTGCCGGACCATGTTAGTTTCCTGGGGCCTCCATGACACACGGCCACACACGACTGCAAGCAACGGACCTCGATTCTCTCACAGCCCTAGAGGCCAGAGTCTGATTCAAGGTGTCAGCAGGGCGGCTCCTTCTGGGTGCCGAGGGAGAACGGGCCTCACGCCTCCCCCGACCCCCCATGGCTCCTCAGCCCTGGCGCTCCTTGTAGGGCCCCACGCCAGTCTCTGCCTCTGTCCCCATGGAGCCTCCGCCCTGCATCTCTGTGTCTCCTCTTCTGTCTCCTATGAAGGCACATGTCGCTGAATTTAGGGTACACCCTACATCCAGAATGGTCTCCTCTTAATCACCTCTGAGATACATTCCCAGGTTTGTCTAGGGGTTAGGACTTGGGCGTACTGGGGGAGGTGACACTGTTTAACCCACCCCAGTGACCTCAGGCTCTCATCATTGACTTTCTGCTCATTAAATGGGCTTGTGGCACATGCTTTACAGGGTCGCTGTAAACATTAGACAAATAGCACATTCAGCCGCCTGGTTCATGGGGGAAGGGAGGTGAAGAGCGACTGTTAATGGGCTCAGGGTTTCTTTTCGGGGCAATGAAGTGTTCGGGAATTAGCCCTGGCCGGGTGGCTCAGTTGGTTGGAGCATCACCCCGTACCCCAAAAGGTTGCAGGTGGACCCCGGTCGGGGAGTGTTCGGGAAGCACCCGACTGATGTTTTTATGTCACATCAGTGGTTCTCTTTTTCTCTCTCTCTCTCTCTCTCCTCCTGCCCCCTGCCCCCTCTTCCCTCTCCCAACTTCCTCTCTAGAATCAATAAAAATCCATATCCTCCAGTAATGATTAAAAAATATAAATAAATTTAAGAGAAATATTTAAGAATTCGATAGGGCCAGTCAGTAACTATATTAGAAACCGTCAGATCGCATGCACTTACAGAGTGAGCTTACCGGCAGGTGAATTGTTTCTGGACAAAGCTGCTACTTTCCGGGGCAGCCTGGCTGAGGGTGCGTTCCTCAGTGCTCATGGCCGCTGTGATTGTTGTTGAGGTGTCACTAAGGACTTGTCAAAATCCTTCATAATAGCTTAACATTTGACCTCTTCTTCACGCCCCCATCACCCACTTAGGATCTCTACCCGAAATGGGGGTCCTCACGTGCTTCACAGGGGCCAGCCAGTGCTTTGCACGTGGCAGGGGTGCTGGGACTTGCTTTGAGGGCATGGGGGCTGTGCCGCGTGAAATGACTGATGGGGCTCAGCCCTGCGCTGCTGCTGTGCCCCTCCCCCACGGCTGCTGTCACTGTGTGTCGGACGCCTGCGAGGTGGCGTGTTGCTTTTTACCCAGGAGCTCCTCCAGAAAAGGGGGCCGAGGGAAATCCATGTCGGCTGCATTTCTAAATCATGGCTGCAGCGCGGCGCTGAGAGCAGCATCTCTTTGTCCGAGAAGATGGGCGACTGAGCTCGGAACCCACCAGGGTAACTCACACATTCTAATCGTTAGCGTCTAACAGGTAGTCGGAAATCCACGTGCCCCTGCCTGGCTTGCCGGGCAGGGCTAACAAAAATCATAATAAGAACCTTAGGCTGCATTACTGCCTGATACAGCGTTGCTTTAGAGATTAAACACCGGGTTTTGAGGGCAGAAACCTGCCTGGAGGAAATATGGGCCTCCTGGCTTTTCACTCTGAAAGCTACAAAATCAACTTAAAATTTGAGTAGCTGCCTCTTTATGTCCATTGAAGGAAAAACAACAGGATTTCAGAGTTTAAAGTAACGTTGCCTGTTTTCAAAGCAGCTGCTCTATTTGTCTGGCCCCTTTCCTCTCGACTACACCTCGATCACACTTGTCCCTGGTCTGAGTGCCACAACCCTCTTAAAACAGTGCTGGAGGGAGGCAAGAGAGCATGGGGACCCAGCTTGGACCTCAGCTCCGCCTTGTGCCCCCCTCACGTCCGTGACAGCGGGGACTCACTGGGCAGTAGTGGAATGGGCATGGCCCAGAGCCTGGATCCAGGCAGGACACCAGAAGCAGTGGTCCTCAGCACCCCCAGCAACCACTTTCACCTCTGCTCTCCATTCACCACGTCCCCCTCCCTGCCCCAGCATGGGGCCTCCCCCGTCCCCATGGTGACCCGCCCAGCCTGCTAGCCTGCCCCTAGAGAAGGTGTCCTCAGTTTTCATCTTTCCCAGACATTCCCCAACTGTTCTCTAACCTCTTCTCCACCTCCTCCACCGAAGGGAAAAGAACCCTACTTTCCAAGTCTGCTGGATTGAAATTGCATGCTCAGAACTACTTCCAACTCCAAGTTTATAACTAAATATCTATGACATTCAACTTAAATTACATTCGCTTATCTAGTGTGGGGCCAGCAAGGGCTGTGAGAACATCAAAATTTTATATCTCCAAAACCCTGGATCCTTGAAGTCTGTGGTTTCCAGCAATCTCTAGAGCTAAATGATTAATTATACTCAAGACAGTCCAAAGCAATTACTTAATTAAGTGGTGTTATGGGCTGCCAGTTGTGTGCACACAGGGAAAGGCTTCACCCCAATTTCTCAACATCTGGCCTTTGGATGACTTAAAAGATAAAAGGAGATATGAGAACATTTTTATGACTAAGTAACAATTTCTAGAAATTTTCCATTAAGTAGAAAAACATTTTCGGTAGTTTGCTTCTCGTGATGAGAACTTGGTGACATGTTTTACTCTGTGTTCACTTATTGAAATCCAGTGAAAAGTAGACAACGCACAATGAAATGTTAGTGCCGTTTTCTTTTGGGGGCAGGAAAGTCGCTTTTCTAGCAGAGCCGTGTATTTTTCCCCCTTCCATTGCGTTTGTTTTCCACTTTCCCTGGCCTGTTTTTCCAAGTTCTCTTTCTTAATTTAGGCTTTCTGAAAAATCAACTTTAACCCATGGACACCCCCTCGTAGTCAGTCTAAACTAGAAATCCAAGTCTTATTTCATAAAGAACTTTTCGAGGAGAGAGAATGCAGGTGGTGACCAGTGCCATGTCTGTGTGATCTATTCAGAGGCACACGAGGGCACTAGCTGAGGTTTGGGGGGAGGCAGGGAACATGAGACAGTGGCAGTATTGACTTTTAATCCATCTGTGGAGTTGGAAAATAGCCAAAAAAGTCCTCAGTCAGTCCACACCACCTTGGTTCCCCCGACTCTCAGCAGTCAAGAGTGATGTGGGTGCTGGTAACACCCAGACCGACTCTCCACTGGTCCCTAACTCTCCCGGTGTCTCCGTGCCGACTTCTCTACTAGGGGGCGAGCTTCCTGGGCAGAGCCCATTTCCGCCACTGCCTACCACACTCCAGGACACGGGACTGGCAGAGTAGACCAGGGGAATCGTAAGGGTCTGGTCCGTGCATACGTGAGCACCGGTTGTGCTCAGAATCTTTTACTGCTTCAAACGTCTTTCATCCACAGTGTTCTCGCATAGAAATACTGCCATTCCGCTCTAAGAATAATGAAATAGTCGCCTACACATGGGTCATCCCGGGGCACAGGAGCGGTGAAGGACTGAAATAAATGAGCAGTACTGAGTGACTTAGGAACCCCTTTCCAGGTTGCTCCTTTGGAAACAAGTTCAGATGGTCTGAAGGGAACTGATGGAGCACCCAACGTTTTAGCTATTTCTTGAGGATTAAGCGATACACCCAGCTGTGGGTTGATGCCAGACAAATTATCAGAACTAATGCTGTAAGCCTGGAGCCCATCGACCTCGTTCAAAGAACTGGATTTCCCGACCTCCCTTGCGTAATAAGTGGTATGCACATGGGTATGTGTAGATGATTCTGAGGAAGGAGGTTCATGTCTCAAAACAGGTCGAGTTACTGTGCCGGAAGTGTCTATGTACAATCACGTGAATTGTGCTGAAAATTCTATGTATTTCTCTAGTGGGGAAATGTGCTAAGTGTCACGGAAGCCAGCTGGTGTGTGGGGAGCCTTAGCATGAGGCCAGTTTACCGCTGCCCGAACACCATGACTCCAAAGAAAAGCCTTTTGTCAACCTCAGACGGAGCCTTCTAAACAAGGACTTGATGGTCCCCATTGGAAAAGCCACCACACAGGCCGATGTTCCTGTGCCCTGAAGCCATCCGCCGTTGCTCACTTCCAGGGAGCAGATGCAGCCTCAGCTCTGTCCTGCCCCAGGAGGTCACACATGCACGGTGGCTCGTGGCCTGATGCCACCTTCTGTCTCTGCAACTCAAATTGTAGCAAATCTGTCCATTTTTAAGAAGAACGTTTTCTTTTATTCCCAAAGCTAAACATTAGCTCAAGGGGGGTTGTTTAGGTTTCGTTATTCCCAGAAGTATACTATCCTTATTCAGGCTGCGTTTCATATCCGGGGCCACGCGTGTCAGCACGTGGGCAGATGTGTCCACACTGCTTGGGACCTTCTTGGAGTAACAAGGCCACACGACCCTAACCAGGCATCTGCCCTTGTCAATAGCCCGGACGGCCATTAGCAGTTCCTCGGTGGCCTGTGGCCTCCGCTAGGCTAATTGTTTTCATGGATGACATAGCAGCCCTGAGAACTCAGTATTATTACCCCATTTCCCAGATGAAGACACTGAGGCTCAAAGAGGTCAAGGTCACAGAGCTGGTAAATGGCAGCGCTTGAACTTAAATCAGACTATAGGGCGCCAAAGGCCACCTTCTCAGCCTCAGGGCTGGGACGGGTCCTGAAGGTGCTCACCCCTGTAAACAGCACGTGCCTTTAGCCAAGACGACCCGGAGGGCGGAGCTCGGCCTTCCAGAAGTATTTCTGATGCTTTGTGCACCAACATCGGTGCTTTTGCTCACGCATCTCCCTCCCACAAATTAAATAAGTAAAAAACCGACAAGTCATAAGTTTCTGCTCAACCCTACATCAGAATCCTTTGACAGATACATGGCTGATCGGGATGGATAACCCAGATGTAGGAAATCTTCCTTTAAAAAAAACAGATTTGCCCATGAACTGTGTCAGCTAATCCAGATTTACAGTCTTCCCTCCGTCCTCGTTGGCTTCAGAGCTGGTCAAACCCTGCACCCATCACATTTTGACGAGAAAACAATGTTGCAGCGCTGGGCACTCGCCCGGCCCTTGCTCGGCCCTTGCTCAGGACTGGCCGCACTTGCTAGAACTTGTGTGAGTCAGGGCAGCCCCCGCCAGAGAAAGCGCTTCATCATCCGGTCCTCGTCAGTTTCAGCCCTCACCCCGAGTTCTGGAACAGATTAACGGTGACCACCGAGGTGATGCTGTCGAAATTTTCCAAGCAGGTGAAACACCCTTTCCCTCAACTCTTTTACTCAGCAATATATATTTGAGAAGTAAAAATAAAAAATATAGAAAGACTGAACATAGTCTGTTTTTTTACCAGAAAATATTTGAAACAAAAAATTTCTCAGACTCACTTTTCACAAGATTTGCAAAATGAATGTCTTTTCCAACGGAGGCCTGAGAATATCAAGAAATTGGTATTTCTCCTCCCATTCTCTGTCTCATCTGTAAACAAGAAGCTGCCTTTAAAACTTACATATTTTTTTATTTCTTTTTCAACAGGGGACTAATCACATTTGAAAATAAAACCTACATCCTGGAACCAATGGAAAATGTAACCGGCAAATACAAGCTCTTCCCGGCGGCCCCCCTAAGGGGCGTCTGGGGGTCATGCGGATTACATCACAACATCTCCAGCCTCTCTGCGGCCAGCAGACTCCTGCCACCCTCCCGGACTCGGACCAGAAGGGTAGGAGGGAAACCCGAAGTCATGTTTCTGGGGATCTGGGGGCTCCAGCTGGGGACACCCAGGGCTAGGACACCTGGAGAAATTTTCCCCTCTGGGTGTTGTGTCTGGGGGTGGAGTCACCCAGTTTACCCCGGGGTGGGGGTGCACGCCCCGCAGGCTGAGCATCACCAAACACGAAACCTCCACCTTGACTTCAAACGTCGGGCTCAGACTCGCTGACCTATGCTGGGAAAGTCGGGCTTGGAGGAGGACAAAGGGACCATTGATCATGGCTTCAATGAGAGCCCCCTGTGGGCCAGACGCCAGGCTGTGCCTGCCGTGGTAAACAAAGGGGCCTGACTGCAGCTCTCAGACAGCCCCCTCTGCACTCAGCAGGAGGGGACGAGAGGGGTGTTTCTCTGTGTCTGGTCTGCTTTGCAGTTGGGGTCTTCCCGATGATCTGCAGAGCACTCCCAGGCTTTGCCAGGTGCCCCTGCAGAGGTGACATGGGTCTATCAGGGGGCATGACTAAGGGGCATCACTTCCCCAGCCCACGCAGCTGGTACCTATCTTCCTCACCTGGTGGGACAGTCCCAGCAGGCCGGGTTTTCTGGTCATCTGTCCCTGGGTCTGCTTCTGTGAGGTCTTCCCTTCTACTCCACCTTGGGCAGGATCTCTCTTTGCCAAGTGGACAGACACAAGAGGACCCAACACTCCAAGGGAAACCATCGTAAAACCTCCCCGAAAGGGCTGCCTGACCCTTGTCCATCCCGCATCACCCGGGTCCCACAGACTAGGTGGGACACTCTTAGAAAGGATGCGGGCAGCCCAGCCATTCCGCACATGTGTTCAGAGGCCCTGAAACTACATGAGTACCACAGGAAATCGGCGACAATTTCCTGCTTTTCTGCCTTGGCTTTCCTGACGCTCTGTGGACAAGAGATCTGGAATTCACAGCTGCAACGTCACTTGAACTTGATGGAGTAGCGGCATGTTCTCCAAGCTTCCACCGAACACAGGTTGTCTTTCCCGACTCTGAGTGCTAGACTGCCCAACATTCAACATTTCATAAATATCATTCCTTTGGTCATTCCTACCTACTTTTCTAAATTCAAACAGTGAATGTAACCCTAAACGATTTCCTCTCATCCTTCGAATGCCCCCCATAGCTGTGGGCAGTGTGAGTACCCCTCACCTGCTCTCAGAGGAACTAGTCAGGGCTTTCTCCTTGAACTCTACAGTCCTCCTTTCTGCCCGCATGACCCTGACCTCCTGCGTGTGCACACGCCCTAAGCAAGTAGAGAGTTGACACGTTGCCATCGAGGGGCTTTGCTTTGAGTGTCGTGTGGATCGCACATTGTCCACGTTCTGAGATTTATGACCTGACAGTTGGAGTGTCGCTCAACTGCGTCTGGCATCTCGTGGAGAGGTGCGCACATGGGCAGTGCCCGACAGCCCTGTTGCAATGTTTTGACTAAGTCTACGGCTCTCTCAATCGTGATTGGCTCAGTGATTTCCAGTCGTTTCGATTTGCAGGGAAATGCTGAAAACCCGAGTGAAAATGTTGTGTTGTTAATAACGCATTCCGAAGTGGAAACGAACCCTTAAATTGGAAAGGGAAGGCATCCGAGGCAGTTCGACTCATTCTCAATATTTCTCCCTGGAAATAGTTGTCATTGTTTTTATGGAAGAGAAAGTGTCCCTGGCTTAAAGCACAATTATATCATGAAAATGATGCACAAAGTAATCTTCAGTAAGCGGAGTGTTTGGGAACTGGAATGAGGTACCAGGCAGTCTGGGGTGGCGCCTGTGGGGAACAGGAAAGGGGCGCGTTCGAGTTCCGCGCCGCCCACCTGCCTCGCTCACGCGGCCTTTGTTTTATGCCCCCAAATCAGTGGGACTGCAGCTGCCTGGTCTCGTTCATGCCGAGCATCCTCTGCACTGGCCTCTGCCCAGCATTTTTCTGCCCCAACGAAATGGTAACTGTTGCAGAAATTGGCTTGGAGACTGAGGTTTTTCTGCAGATATTTGCAATTTTCCTCACGGAACAGCAGGAGAAACCTGGACTCAGGGCATGCACTGGCCATAAAACAAGCTGAGCTATTGTCTGTCATTTTCACGAGGCTTTACAATAGATTTTAGTGGGTGCCCACAGTCGGTGCTGCACGGTCCGGTCTCCACTCCTCAGGTTTGAAAGTCCAGCCCGAAGAGCCCTGGTCACTGAACTCCCCGGCTCTGTGCCCCTCCCCTCCCCACCAGCCGTGCTGGAGAAAGCACACTCATTCTAACCTTGGCCTCGGCCAGCCGGAAGGAAGGCAGAGGCTCTGCAAATCTGCTACTGGAAAAAATCACGTAATACATCCCAGAGGCACATGCACATTAGTTTTGAATTATCCTTTCTTTAGGGACAATCTGTGCTATTTTCCCCTCCATTAGCAGGGAAAATGATGAGTCAAATGGAAAAGCCAATGTCTTCTTTTTCTAGAAAGCGGCGTTTGCTATGGCTACGGACTACAGACAGGACGGGTGTCTGGGTGACACTGTTGTGTCTCCCCAAGGGCAGCTGCTGTGGCGTGGCCCCACGCTACGGTTCTGAGTGTCTGGACAGGCGGGCATCTTTAGTAGAAGCCCGGTACTGCTGGTGGTGGAAACGGTGATAGAGATGTGCATTATCTGCAGAACCCAACGACGGCTGAGTGTCAGAACCCAGCCAGAACCATTTGAAGACCCACGCGTGAGAGCAGGCACAGGGCAGGCAGGAACTCCTCCCTAACTAGCCCTCCTCAGCTCCGTGCCTCCGAGAAGAGACCACTGCAGGGTGTCTCACTGCCTGGGTTGCTCTCCAGGCTCAGGGTGGAGAGCAGCCAGAAGTACTGTTCCTTCCCTGGCCCCGGGCTCAGCATCTATCAGTGTGAGCCGAGGTTCCAAAATCTGCAGGTGCGGACTCCTACTGAGTCTTGAATCGATTAAAAGCCTGGATAAGTCAGTGACAGATCTCACTGGTGCCGCTGGTTGTTTGGACTCCAGAACTTTCCCATTAATGTTCAGTTCATCAGATTCAGCCCATTCATCCTGCTCATTGTCTCATTTGCTGGCCGGCTCTGCAGCCTGTAGGGTAGCCCGGCCTCAGGAGCTGTATCCCAGGCAGACCCGATCAGGGTGCTTCATCCCACACATGTCACGGGCCAGGGTGGCAGAGAGATGACTTTCCCTGGTGGAGACCCTGGCTCAGCTTATAAATATCCACGAAGCGGCCTTGGAGTCGAGACGTGCAGCCTCACTGGAGCCAACCATGATCTTCCCTTGTTCACAGGACGATAACCCCAACTTTTGAGTCATTTAACTCGCTGGTCGTGCCTCCCGTGGAAACACGGGCCTGGCTCTCTTGTCATTGTGCTTTTGGTGTCTGGCTGTGTCACAGCCAGCTTGACTCTGTGCAGATCTCCACCGTTACTGCCCCAAACCATGTCACCAGCCCCCATCGGCAGGCTCAGCTTCCACGTTCACCTCTGTGGTCCGTTGTCCCCGCCCCAGCCCCCGCCCCACAGCCACAGGGCTGCTTTCACAACCGAACATGCCAGGGCTTCCTGTGGCGCCTGCATGGTCAGAGCACCACTCAGCCTTCCCAGCCTCGGCCCTGCGTCCTGTCCACGTCTGCGGGCTCACGCCGGCTACGCTCTTCGGTGGCTCACAAGACGCCAGTTGCTGCGACGCTCCAGGTTCCCTCCAGCCTCGGGACTTGTGCCGTTGCTGTTCCATCAATCCGTAACACTGTTCCCACTGCACTTTCCCCACATCCCTGCTCCTCACTCTCAGGCCTCCGCTTAGCCCCTTCCCCCATCTTCATCCAAATGGCAGGACCCTGTTTCCCTCATTTGTGGTGCTTCTCAGACTGTGCTTGAGTTTTGTTGATTCTATTGCCACCCCACCCTCACCCCAGAATGTCAGCTTCCCGAGGGCCGCGCCTTAGCTCTCTTGTCTGTCCCTGTAGCCCCAGCACCCAGCCCAGCCCCTAGCACATAAGCAGCCCCCAGTGGGAATCTGTGGGATGAGTGAATGACATACAGGTAGTCTGGCCCATAGGAAGAAGGCGTTACAATGAGCATTCGGTGTTATCCCAGTCTCAATGGCACTTTTCTAACTTGACTTAAGTTTCCAGCGCCAGAGTCCTTGATGCAACGTGTTTGAGGGAAACTCTGTCTCTGGGAACTTGGCCGTGGGGACCTGAGAGGCCCAAGAACTCCTTCCCTCTTGAACAAGATTCAAGGACCGCCTCGGCCTCCAGCTCGGAGCAGAGGCCCCCGGACCATTCCCAGAGGCTTAGGTTCCTGTCTCTTTGCGGAAGGGCATTTGTTTTTAACCCCCAAAATGAAAACCTGTTCAAACAACCAGTTTCAAATGTTGGTCTGCCTATCAAAAATTTTAAGTATGAGTTTCTTAAACTGGGCAGCCTAAAGAGGTGGAAACCACACAGAGGTCATGTAAGGCTCTCTCTGTGTGCAGTTGATGGAAGAACCCCCTCCCTGCCCTCCCATGGCTGTGAGCTGGCCATTCCCTGAGGGCTTTTTATTACAATGCGGTTAGCCTCTCTCTGAGCTTGCAGTTCTCTGATTCATGAGAAAATCTGGGCTCCTGAAAACTGCAGAGACAGGAAAATTGTGCTGATGTGTTTGTTTTCATTATCTGGAATTATGCGTTTTCTCAACGGTGACCCAACGTCCCCTTGCCATTGATTTCACCCCTCGGCCACCCCACGGCGTGAATGCCTGAAGTGACAGGCGCCTTTTCTAGGAGTTTTTCAATGGGAGGTGAATTTATTTTTTCATTTATAGAGCTTTATTTTCTGCTAAATAATTAGCCGAGTCTGTTCGTGGTTAGCAGGGAGCTGAGGGGCGGAGAGACTTCTGCTTCTTCACACCTCAGTGAGGAAAGGGGGCAGGAGGCTCGCTCTTGGAGAAGGTGTCTCATTTTGTGGATCCAGTGGGTGCCACGGAGGAGAATCTGTTTTCCTCCATGAATACGTACTTATCACCATGAAACGCGCCTACCACATATAGTTACAACACGACATTTTTTTGTGTGACATTATAAAAGTTTAGGAAATTGTACCTTTCATGGTGCTGTATTTTTTTTCTTCCTCCATAAGGTCTCAGGATTTCTTCAGAGACCCCTAAATTCATGAATCAGCACAGATGGGTGGTGAGGGGGAGCAGTGCTGGGATGCAAACATTTTTCTTATAAAAATCTGTTTGCAAAATCCCGGACGGATGGGGACTTGTTTTATAAAAGGTGTCTCCCTCAGGATCATGTGACTAGACAGCCAATTCAAAACAGGCCTCGGTCTTGTGTGCTTTTGTCAGAAGGCATGGCTGAGGCGTGCAGGTTTTCACCGTGAAGTGGCGTGTGCAGTGGACTCACACACCAGAGGTGGGGTCGTAGGGCCCACGACCCGGTCAGCCCCCGTTTCCTGCAACTGCATTTTACTGAAGAGACAGAGGCTTTGTGTTTTTGTTTTTAACATTTGCTTTTGAGACCACCCTCCATGAATTCCTCCTGTTCTCCTCAAAACGCCTCTGGGAGTCTCCCAGGAATTCACGGAAGAGGGCGAGTGTTTCTTGAGGAAGACTGATTAAAATGTAACCCTCTTCGGAGGCTGCCTTCCTGGCGGGGGTCCTCCCGGTCCTCACCCCAGGGTGTAGTTTCCACATTCCGCTCAACTATTTCACTCTCACCCAATCCCTTTGCTCTGCTGGCATTGTTTTTCTTGGCACTGTTTCTTTCTGGGGTTTGTTTTTTTTTTCTTTTTGTTCCTTTCTAATTTTCCTCCTAACGCCTCTTTCTCGCCTGGCTGTTCCCTGTGTATCAGCCTGGCTGTTCCCTGCTCTGCAGACCCGCCCGTCTGCCACCACCTCTAACGAGAGTTTTCCGTCGTCAGCCCCAGGAAATGAGCTCACTGGCAGGGACCACTGAGCGTTTCTCCGGAAGGGGTCTGCAGGTCCTGCTCAATATATAGTCTCTTTTACTTTTCTCCAATCACAAAACTGCACCATAAAGGAAAGGGAGGGAACGCCCATGGGACGCTGCTCCCCAGTTTCCTGTAGTGCCACGCTCAGCTGCCGTGAATGGCCATTGACTGATATGAAGGACTCCTGGTCCGGAGAGGCTGGGCGCACTGCCTGCTTCCATGTGCGTCTCTGCACATGCGTGTCTCTGCACGTGCGTGTTCTCACCTCACGGCCCGTGATCCACAGGCATGGGAGATTCCTGGGCAAGGATTTCCCAGACAAATGGAAACCAGTCCCTTGTGTCGTGAAGGTTCTACAGAGGTTGTTGGGGTTGGAGGCGAACTTCTAGGGGGAAAGGAGGTGTGGGAGCCCATGATGGGGAGGATGAGGCCCCGTAGTTCGAGGGCCTGGGGGGAGAGAGGTTGGCAGTGTCCTGGGAGCCCCAGGGAGGCGTTACAGGAAGTTAACCCGTGTTTCCTTTGCCAGCATAAAAGAGACACCCTCAAGACGACCAAGTACGTGGAACTGGTTATCGTCGCAGACAACCGAGAGGTAAGAGCGTCGTGACGTTTCTCGGTACGGCCGGCTGCAAAACAGGAAAAGGGGAAAGAAAGTGGTTAGTGAGTTATTATGTGCTTCATTAACCTCATTTTCTGTGGGCCCTTCAAAGCATTATAAACAACTCACAGAAAAGTGGTCTTCTGATATTATAAAGTATAAAATATTAAAAATGTCTCTGAAATTACAGAAGAATCTCCAAGGACTGCAAAACAAAACAAAACAGTTACTCTGTAGCTAAGATCTCTAAACAGCGGGAGTCACTGGGGGGGGAGGGTTGGCAGATGCCTTTAGAACACGTTCCGAAATGTTTGGGAGAGAAGTTCAGTTTAAAAATTGTCCGCTGTGTCCTCACCCAAAATGCGTGGACGAAAGCCATTGAGATGAGACAGAAAAATCCTACCTTCTGAAGCAGTGCTTGATGTTATATTAGTTTTTTCTTTTAATTGATTTTTAACTAGAATTTTTGGGAGTGTCTTCTCTATGCATTTTTGCCTCTGCTACATAGTGTGAATTAGGTAACAGTTGCTCATCGCTCCAGCACATATAAATGAAACAGGATGACAGTGTCCCAGAAAACCGCCCCCAATCTGGAAGGTCAGATTAGAGGGGAGAAGAGGGGCTCGATTAGCTTTTCATCCCGTCTCCTCTGTGCTGTTTGACTTCTTGCCATGAGCGTCCATTCCTTTCACTGTTTAATTTTAAAAAACAAATACAAAGGCAGTTTCTGGGGAAGTCGAAACCGAGCTGACAATATGAGAAATGGATCTGGACTGCCTTCCCGCTGTCTGCCTGCTCCTGGCCCGCACTGCAGCCCCCTCCCTCGTGTGCAAGGCTGGAGCGGTGCAGACTATCTTAGGGGAGGCTTGGCTCAGGCGAGTTCCAGGGGCTTTCAGAAAGTCCCGGCCGGGGAGACTTCTCGGCAGGGTGGGAACTCATTTCACGGGAAACCGGGGAGGGTCCCGGGGGGTTTGTCAAGCCCAAGACTTGACGTTTCCAGGAGCTGGTAAGATGAGCTTTGATGGATGTACTTGCTGTTATTAATGCTGACATTTAAAATTATTAAGTTTCAGAGGCAAGGAAAGGACCTGGAAAAAGTTAAACAGCGATTAATAGAGATCGCTAATCACGTTGACAAGGTACGTTCTTTTTCGGGTAATTAAATCACTCAGATCAGGTAAATGTTTGGAAACGAGGTGGGGGGAATACAGCTCACCTCCCCTGACTGAGCAGGGAGCTGGGGATCCACCCCTGCTCCTGGGGGACCACGGACTTCCCTCCTCGGAGCCCAGAACCCAGGGCGTGGAGCGGCTGCAGGACGTGCCTGGCCACGCTGTCCCATGGGTGTGGGCTGTGGACATCTCCTCCAGGCTCTCTGCTGACTACAGAGTCCCAGTCTCAGGCGTCTCCGGCTGCCAGTTAGATCAGGAGCACCGATAGGGTGCTTCCCACCCTTTCGAGAACTCCCAGGCCAGCCTCTTCCCAGGTCTTCCCGGGAGGAGCCCACCAGCCCCTGCCTACTGCCCCCACCAGCCCAGCCCTGCACCAACATGTCACTGAGGGTGGCCTCTCATTTATAAAAGACACACGGGCTCCACAATTCTGGGACACGGGAAGTGATTTTCAGCCCAATCAGCAGGTAGAAAATCCCTCACAGAGAACCAGGAGGTGACCAAGGTGACGGCAGAGCTGGAAGAGCCCCTGGGAGTCTGGTCTAACACTGGGGGGGCTGTGCCCACCAAAGTTCCTTATACTTCCTGTTCGCGAGGAGGTGGTGAAGGTCTGTCCACACCACCCCCTGCGCGGGATGGAGAGCGGCGAGCTGTTGAGTGTGGATGCTCTCAGAGCCAAAACTGGGCCTCTCTCCCGTCAATAGCATTGCAGCCGGGTTTCTGGGTGGGGCCCGGGCGCCAGGGTCTCCCCAGGGGTTCTCATGTGCAACGGGACTGTGACCACTGTCCTAACAACCATAGTTCTCAGCCACCACCTGTCTCCAGCTTGTGCGGGCGGGTAAGAGGGAAGAGAGTCCCAGCTCATTCCTGAGCTTGTCACATCAGGCCCCTCCAGAGCGTTCACGTTTTATGCACGCACTTAGAGGGTGTCTCCTGGCAGCTGTGCACACAGACAACCCTATTGCATGTGAGTGAGGGGAGTTGTCAAAGTCTTCAGGAAAATCAAAGCAAAGTCCCTTCTGGAAGCATAACTGTTCTGAAAAGGCGCACGGGCAGCACCCAGCGCTGCCGACTTGGAGTTCAGAACGCAGCACGCAAGGTCGTGTCAGACCTTGGACGTAGAAGGAAGTCACGAGCCACCTTAAACCGAGGCTGCTCTTTGCTGGAACCCACTTTAGAATGATGTGTTTGGCTTTCCATGTTGCTTCCGTCTGCAAGGCGGACTGGGAGTTTGTTAATAACTTGCACCGGTAATTAAAGAACAATCGACCTCAGCAAAGTCCCGGCGGCCTCGGTGGAGTTTGCCGGCCTGGTAGTTCTTGTTTCGGGGGGGAGAGAGCTGAATGGCTTAGCACCCCCATGTGCCTGCCCCAGCAGACCCCGGAGACGCGGGTGGGGCACCCAGGCCCCTTCCCACACTCCCTGCCACCACGTGTACCCACCGGTGAGCCCCGGACTAGCGAGGATTCCAAATTTCACTTTTGCAACCATATATTCTGCAAGTGTCTCGGCACCAATAAACAGTGACTGTCCCGGTGGCAACTTCCTCATTTGCAAAAATCTTGGCTCTTCTTGGCCATTCTAAACTAGTAACTGCTTGGCTGGCTGCACTGGAGGGAAGAAGGAGAAGGGCAGGCCGGACTGGAAGACCCAGGAGTGATTTAATGACAGAGGTGACATTCTTAAACACTCAGGAAATCCCCCCTGTAAGCCAAACACATCAAGCCTGCCTGAGGCTTGTACTTGGCAGCGAACCCGTCAGGCAGGAGCGAGGATGGCCAGGCAGGGTGGGGGTGCCTGCCAAGTGAAGTGATTGCCGTTGCCTCTTTGACCTTTCACCCCTCTCTTCCTACTTCTTATTCATTAAGAAGTTAGCACCAGCTGCACATTCTTTCAGGCTGAACCTCTGTGACCTCCTCGAGGGACTCATCTTGTGGGAATTTAATTTCTTCGAGTCTTTTCTCTCTCATATAAGCCTTCCTGCCTCTCCCAGGTCTGTTGCCTGAAGGATACAAGGTCCTGTGTTGGATCTCAGGAGACTGCCCTTTAGTCGTACCCATTTTTTTCAGATCCTTTCTTTCCAGAAGGCCTTCCTTGAGCCGTGGAGCAAAGCATCCTCCAAACTTCCGGTTTACATGCTTTCTTGGCGGTTCGCTCTATTGGAGTTAACTGTGAGGAGCGCTGTGAGCTTCCTGCTGACTCCCAAGCCTTCAGGAGCCCAGGGAAGCGGTGCCCTGCTCCTTCCTCTTTGTGCCAGAGCCCAACCGAACGCAGAACGAGAGCCAAGCAAGTATCTGTCACTGCTGTGTCAACGGGTGAATCGATTCAGCTGGTCTCAGGCCGCGTCCACAGGCATCCTGGGACTCGGGCTAGGCGAGTGGTTGCCCAGCCCCAGCTGAGCCTCTCTTCTGCACCTGGGATCACAGCGCCACCTTGGCAGAGGGTCTGAGCATTTGCACATGGTGGGGCTGTTAGCGGTTTAAAGCCTGGGCCCCAGGACCAGCCTGCCCACATTCACACCCCAGCCACGCCGGTCATGTCGTGAGGGTTCCACGGTCCCTCCGTGTCTCACTGTCCTTGACCGTTACATTGGGAACAATGATAGTTCTGAACTCTGCGTTGTCACGAGGACTGAGAGAGCAGCAGCATAGGACACACTTGGCCCTGGGCCTAGGAGCGCGTGCGTGTTACATGTTAGCTGTGGTCGTCGTTATCTGGAAGAACCGAGAGGGTAATCGAAGTCCTGGGAGGAAGATCCACAGCAGGGAGTAGGGGACTGGGTGTGATGGCTCGAGGTGAGTTCAGCCTAACGTGACAGGGGTCGGAGCAGAGGGGCTGCACATTCTGCCCTTCTCTGCATGGAATCGGCCCCAAGGCTGTGATTCGAGAGGGCTGATAGATGGAGATCACAACCCCTCATGTCTCAGAGCAGCTCCTAGATTAGGAAGTGCCGAAGCTAGCTCAGAGAAGCCATGTCCATCCGTCATACACCTCAGCGGCCACTTCTCTACAGCGCCTCTCGGAGGCCACCAGCGTCCCCTTCATGGACGACAGCCCCGGGGCCCCCACACAGCAAGCCAGTGTGGACATCTGCGCTGGGCCCCCTACGTCTCTGCCTTCTAGTCCCTGTTGCCATCGTCTGTGAGACAGAGGACAGCGGCCAGACACGCGCACTCAGAGGTCCAGCGGAGTCCAGGAACCCCATTTTGTGTAGGTGCTTCCCCACGATTCTCGATTAAGAAGCTGCTGGGCAGCCTTTTGGCGGTACAATTGTCTCATTAACTTAGTCACCTAAAGCCCGTAATTGCCATCTGCTCAGAACCAAGCCCAACCGCCGCCGTCAGTCTCTAGTCCGTGACGTCCTTTGGGTTCCAGTCGGCATCTTCTGCTCACCTAACACTCACCAGACAACTGGAGAGAGGAGCAAGGGACAAGACGAGCCCACCTTCCCTGGGTCAGAACCCAGGGCGAGATGCTCAGCCTTGGGGGGTTTATTGTGCTCTCACTCACAGCATCAGGATGGGGCTTCACTACCCAAGGCGGAGCTTCTGTGATTTCATTACTTGTTGGTCCAAATGTCTCTAACAACCAATTTTAGGACCTGCCCACATCTGGAGCCTGACTTCCGCAGCCTGGCACCAGCCATGTCACTTTCTTTGGCTACCTGGAGTGTCAGAGGATGAGGACTTCTCCCTGCGCATTGCCTCACATGTCACAGGCACTGAGAGATCATACAATCAGCCAGGCAATTGCATGCCCGCCCCCCCCCCCCCGCCGCCCCCCGCCCCGCCCCATGCTCTGAGGATAGAGCCACCTCCCTGCCTGTGCGATACACATCAGGCAGCATGGTAGTTGGAGGAAATGGGTGGTCCTTACCTGCCCCCTGACTGTTCATCCTGCCCCAATAAACTTGTCTGGGACAAAACCATCCTTCGCCATTGGAAGAGTGACCCTTCCCTACCTCTGACCCAGGATGATCTGCTTGTGGAGAAGGGGCTGAAAGTTGTAGCCATGAACCTGGAGACGGGGCACAGAAAGCCAATGAGAAGACCTGCTTTGAGCAGTGCACTTGAAGCTCTGCTTCACCCACCCATAAAAGAGGAGATCCTTTGGAACAGCCCTTTCCTATGACACCCGAGGCGAGCCCCCTTCTGGCCATGGACAGCAGAGGGGTCATTAAAGTTCCCAAAGAAGAGTTCTGCGTGTACCTGTATTGTTCTGAAAGCCCTTGCTTTTCTCGTTTGATGCAAACCCCAGATTGATGACAGGTGACAGAATATAACAGTGTCAGCCAAGCCTGAGTCTTTGCCAAAAAATTAATACAGATTTATTTTCACTAACTCCTAGGTAGAACATTTAGCTTAAAATGAACAAATCACTGTCTCTGGCAGAGGTTCTGAAAATCCTAACTCACTCATTGCTTTTCTCGCAGGCTTTAGCCAGAATGTCGCTACATGAGGTGTACTCCATACCTGCATGCACATTTTAAGTCACCGATGAATCGTTTGAAACACGTGCTTCTGTAACAGTAAGGGCAGACACCAGAAAGGCTCGCAGCTGTAGCACATGGTTGCTCAGCAGCATTCGAGAGCCCCGTGACACACCCTGTGCACCAGGCACCACAAACACCGTGACACCTTGGGAATCGGGGAGCGCGGCCACATCGTTCTCACCCACGTCAGTGAAGCTCAAACCAGGCCAGTCTGTCGCCCCTGTGTGCTAAGTTCTCACTAATGTGATCCCCAGAGCACGTCTGTGTCATCAGTTTTACAGGCCGCTGAACATCCGGATCGTGCTGGTCGGCGTGGAGGTGTGGAGCGACACCGACAAGTGCCCCATCAGCCAGGACCCGTTCGCCAGCCTCCATGAGTTCCTGGACTGGCGGAAGATGAAGCTTCTACCTCGCAAACCCCACGACAATGCACAGCTCATCAGGTAGGACACCCTCGGTCTCTCCTGGGCTTAAAGAACACGTGACCTTGGCACACCCATTCTGCTCCGGCCCCACCGGTGAGGTCCCTGGCGCCTTTCTTGGGTGCACCTACTTGGACTGGAGTATTTCTCGCCCTGTGGACACCCTGGGAGACCTCTTCCTCTGGCTGATGTCTTGTCCTTTCTTCTGTCACCTGGACATTTTCCTTAGGCAACTTTTTCTAGTCTTAGTCTTGATGGGAAGCTGTCCAGAGCAGGCTATTTTTAAAGCTCAGTGTCTTTCCTTATTAGTGGAAAATGTTTATGCACCATCTGAAGACAGTGTATCCAGGAGGTTATTGTCAGACGCTTCGAGAAGGAAAAGCTTTGTTCCTCCCCCTGTTTCACAGTCATTCCCTGGGTTTCTAGGTCGGAGGCTACCAGCAGCGTAGCATATTCACCCTGGGCTCTGCCTTCCGATCAGACTGGACTGAGCACCAGCTAGGAAGCAGACATCCTCACGTGAGGAGATTTGAACGTAGTGGTGTCCGACACGGCACATGGCCCGGCTCGCGGGGGTCTGCAGTGTGCTGGGAGAAGCGTCAGTAACAAGGAAACCCTAGGGTGAGGGGGGTGTGATGCAGTAAGGGAGGGAACACACAGCTGTAACGTAACAATACATTGGTGCGATATTACGGACACCTTTATTTTTAAAAGAAAAAAAGCTCTTATCATAATCTAAATAGGTAGAAAGTCGATTTTTCCCAAAGTCACAAACTTTTCATTAAAATTCTTAAACAGTTCATGCCATTATCCTTTTCTTCTCGTGCCGCTCCTATCACTGAGTTAAAAGCTTTGGAGTTAGAGACACTTTTCTCTGGCACATCGGATTTAACTTACTGAACATTTATGGAACGTGAAAAACCGACCCTACCCCGTCCTCGCTTTGGAAAATGCCTCCGTCCGAGCTGAGGCTGGTGCCGTCCCCGGCCATTTACTTTGGCCCCTTTTCACTGTGTGTGTTTTTTTTACTCTCTTGCCTTGGATATTTGCGGTTGCCTCATATTTTGGGCATTGATTAATCCTGAACTACTAAAAAGTAGAATCAAAGTGTTTTGTTTTGATTTTTTTCCCAAGTGGAGTCTGTCCAACTTGAACATCTGGAAATAAATTAGTTTTTTCATATAACCTTCTTATTTCTATACATACATAAAATGGCCCATAGAAATATAAATGTAGACGCTGCCGTCCCTACTATTGTCTGTGAGAATGTAATGGGAGGGATGGATGGGTACATGCATGTGCACATGTATGTGTGCATACATACATGGATAAGGTTCTATATATACTTGCTCCCTTTTGGCCAACTGACCACTGCCAAAATGCTTAACTTTTCAAGTAATATATGTAAAATCGATGTATGCACACGGCCAAGATAACATGGCTAAGTCATGTGTTTCTCTTAAAAGAGTTTCAACCAATACAGTGTCTAATCTTTAATGCATGAGGTTGGAACTTTTAAAAGCACTCGCATTAAACAGGCCTTAGTGTCATCAGAGTCACTGATCCAGAGCCCATATGAAAGAAGCTGCACCTAAGCCATAGGTCCCCTTCCAGAAGCTTCCACCCAGGGTGCTGAGGCCTTGCGGGTGCTCACTTCTCTGCTGACCCCAGAGGGCCCAGTCAGTTTTCTGCCCGCCTGTTTTACAAGCTCCATCAGCAAGGCGTTGTGGAAGAGCCTGGGCCTCTGACCTGACTGTCACATCACACAGGAGAGCAAAATTCCCCTGCGACAGAACAGCTAGAAAGCCAACCCTGCCCTCCATTCAATTCAGAGCGATCCTCTGGGCTCGCGTCCGTCCTTCCACCAGCACACCCCGTGTAGAGGAGCAGCCGCCTGCCCGTGAGCAACCGGGCAGAATACAACGCACAGACACAAGGGTCGCGACTGCTGGTTGTCCGAGTCTCGAACGCAAAAACCGGAAAGCACTGTGGGGTCGTGACACAACCGCAAAATAAGTCGCCCAGGATGGGATGATAAAAAAACGCCCATCCACGTGTCCTCACGCAGCGATCCCGGTCTCGGCCTAGGCTTTCGCGCGCTCCCGAGGGAATGCCGGTCATTTCTGGGACTGTGTGCATCTCTGCTTTTGTACCTCCTGCGTGTTAGTCTTGTCATGTGTGTCCCCAACCCTTGAGCCAGCTACACGCCCTCCTCAGAGTGTTCTTAGCGCAATATATTTTTCTCATTAAAGGTTCAAAGGCAAAAATCGTATATTAGAAAATGTCTTCATTCTCTATGAGTTTTAAGAAAGTCCTTTCTTTTCTTTCCTAGCGGGGTGTACTTCCAGGGGACCATCATCGGCATGGCGCCCATCATGAGCATGTGCACTGCGGAGCAGTCCGGGGGCGTGGTCATGGTAAGTCGGGGGCGTGGCTATGGTAAGTTGAGGGCGTGGCCGTGTTAAGTTAGGGGCGTGGCCATGGTAAATCGGGAGCTCAGCGGCACACACAGGGTCCCGCTTCCCCTGGAGGTGGTCCCAGGAAATCCCTCCTCCCACTGGACTCTGGGACACCAGGCTCTTCTCATTAACGCCTTTTAGGTTGCATTCTACCTCCTTGTAGCTCCATTGGTGATCATACATAACCCACAATATCTGAGGGACTGCTTAGAAAACACATCGATTTGCACACAGGAAAGGTGAGCGTGCAAAAGCCGCTCAGCGCAGACCTGTCCTCCCCATTTACGGAGGAGAAGTTTCAGCTGGGGTTTCGGTCGGAGCGTTCTAGTCCAGGAAGGCCCTCCCGGCGCGGGGAGGAGCCAGGCCCGGGGTTGCCCTCTCCGCTCAGCCTCTCGGACGGCCTGTGGTCTCACCAAATGTAACAGTTACAATGGTTTTCTGAGGCTTCTGCCTCCCCGCCCGACAGCCAGAAGTCTGAGGTTTTTAACTATTTACCGCCGCAAATGCTTGACATACCTCCTAGCCAGTGTCCAATGCGTCTGTGTGAAACCTTATTCTTGGAAGGCAGCGGCCCGGGTTTATTGCTGCACAAAGATCCTTTTGTCGTATATGGGCTCTATATGTTTGTAAAAGGAAATAAAAATGGGAGGAATACTTGGGACTTGTTTCTTACAAATTTTGAATTTCGGGAGGGAGGCAGCTTTGATAGGCTGCCCAGCAGGGGACTCCTGCTCGGGTCCCTCCCATAATTGAGGGAAAGTTCACCCTGGGCCAGTGCCGCCCCTGCTCTGAAAGTGGAGTGTCCCCTTTGCCCCCGCCCTCAGACTGGCAGTGTCCTCAAGGACCGTTCCACCACCTCCATTAAACAAGCAGAACCTGGCCCTTCCGAGAAACCGTGAATTCCTCCGCATTTTTCAAACAGAACGTTTGTGAATATTCCACTGTATTAAAGGGCAGAAGGAGGTTCGTTCTGCTCTTATTTTCTGCCCATACACCACCCGCCCCAATCTGCTTAGTGACCGTCCACGAGGGAGCTCTTCCTCTCTCAGGGCAGGGCTGGGGGTTCCCGTGAGCGCACGCCCACGGAGAGGCTGGGGAGGCTGCGTGGAGGGGATGCGCCCACTCCTTGATTGCTGGCGTGAACAGGCTGTGCTCGGGCTTTTCTTGAACCCAGAAGCCCTGTATGTGCTGCACACCATCGAAGTCACTGGAAAGTTTGGTTTTTCTTGGTGCCAGGTTAATTTCAAGTCAGATCCCAACTGTGTTTTTACAGAGCAGCCTGTAAAGTTTTAAAAGGGAATAATTTTCTGTTTCATGGCTCCACGGTCGGTCACTGACTGACTCTGCCACTTTAAATTGGTGTAAACATTTTTTAGAGCCGCAGCTGAATTCCTCATGAGCGTGGCCGGTTCTGCCACGTGCATGTGCTTCAGCGTTTTCATAACCAATCTGATCATACTAAGTGTCTCTTCAGAGTTCGTATCCCTCATGCTGTTTCTGTGCAAGCACCTTGTCCAGATGTCTTCCGTAAAAGCACACGGGGATGCCCAACTTTAGGGGGAAAAAAGGATGTAAATGAATGTAGGAAACATGAACAAACATGCACACTGCAGCAAGAATCCTCAAGAGCAAAGTCCATCAGCAGGAAGTGTGTTTGGCAGACTTGGCAGCAGCTCACATTGGCCTCGACACCCTCCTTGTTCGCTCCACGTGTACAAGAGAAGCATCAGGTGGGAAAAGAAGACGCAGCCCCTTAACTTCTATAACATTCACGAGATAAGCAAGACCCGCAGCTTAACCAGATCTAAAACCCCTAGACTTTCCCCTAGCGCCTATGAACTTAAATTCCTGGGTGTCACACACACCTCATTCGGAAACTTATAATTGTGCGGGGAAGGACGTCAAGGAGCAAGGGAACAGGGCTGCTCATCCGGCTGAAAATTGGCGTCCTGACACCGTTCCTCGATTTTCTCAGCATAGAGCAGTCATTTATTTTGCTAACTTGCTGCCATGCCTGCGGAGCACACTGAGCTAAAACGGTCTTGGTTTGGGGATAAAGCTAGGAATCAAGAGGTCGCTTTTTTTTTTTCCTTATTACAAATGTAAACTGTTTATCAGGGTCTTTTAAGAGACCTTCTGCTTATAATCACCTATGCGTGAAAGAATGTAAAACAATTTGGCAATTAAAAGCAAAACCAAGATATTCAGTGATGCAAAAGAATCAGATGTAGAGTGATTTTTTAAGGATGAAGTCCTTGAATTTCGAGCCAAAGCATGCTAAATTGAGCCCTTCGCGTTCTGAGCTTTGACTGCGTTCTCTTTGCCAACGTGTGTTATTCTTGAGAATTGATTTCCTGAAACATATTTGCGAGGCTTCCTACAACAGGAAACTGTAAAGTCCAAACAGAGTCATTTTTTAGGAATTCCACCTACTCTAGGAATAACTTGCTGCCTTGACATGCTGTCCTTTTCTTAGGCTGAGGGCTGGCCATAGAGGCGGTCACAGCTGGAACGGCTAACTCACCTGCGGGATCGGACAGGAACGCTCCTTTCTCGAGAGGCCTCACAAAAACTCTCTTTTTCAGGACACTGCTTTCCCAAAAACCCAGTGGTGCCGTTTCCGGGAAGCCCCTGGGTAAAGCTCCTATCTCGGGCCAGGGCATGGCAAAGTCACATTCAAGCAGAGTGCCCCAGTGCTCCGCGGTGTGCAGGCCTTCCTGGAAGTACCATTCGTGGGCGCGGTGGCCGCAGATCCCATTCACTGACTAGTTTCCATTTGTTCAAGCCAAGTAACAATGTATCAGTTCTCTTAGTTCATTTTAATGATCTAGATAGCCAAGCCACCCATGTACTCCACAGAGTTAAGGTGGCCAAGCAGAGCTTAGTGAATAGAGAAGCTACCTCCCGAAATCAAGCAGAAGGCTGAGGGAACCCCAGCAACCGAAGTCAGAGAGTCAGGACACTGCTCCACCCATGGCCAAAGCCCACCTGACAAAACAAAGGGCCCAACTGGCTCCGTGTCTCAGCTCAGTGAGCCTTCAACTGGATTCCTCAATGCGGTTAGCGTTCACTGTGAATCACCGTGAGTTTTCCAGGTGTCTTCCTCCTGAGTGGACGGGCGGGGGCATGCTCAGCAGCAGTGTCCAGGTGGTTTCGGGTATCACAAGGTGTGTTTCCCTGAACCAGTTTTACATCAGCAATGCCTCAGTCACAGATAGAATGATGCTGTCATTGCCCTTGGAGGAATGAGGTCTTCCTCTGACGTAGGACAGTGTTTCGCTTCGGTCAGTAGCGGCAGTTTCCTGGGACAATGTGGGTTTCTAGGGGAATGGATGCAGCCAAACGTCAAGGAAAAGTACATGCCGGATGGAGGGGGCCCGGGAAGTAGGGGCGAGGAGAGGTGTGAACTATACATCTGTGCTCTTGTGTTTTCTTGGAGGACCATTCGGACAGCCCCCTTGGCGCGGCCGTGACCCTGGCACACGAGCTGGGCCACAATTTCGGGATGAACCACGACACCCCGGAGAGAGGCTGTAGCTGCAGAACGGCAGCCGACAAAGGAGGCTGCATCATGAACCCTTCCACCGGGCAAGTACTTCCGGAGTCGGGCGCAGCTCAGAGGGCATGTTGGGAAATGGCTGGGCCAAACTCTCCCTGGTCTTCCGGCCAGGGCACCCATGGAAGTTTCTAGAGAGAAATTCCTCCCCTAGTGTCAAGAGCGGACTGTGCTGCTCTGAGAGAGTCATAGGCGACCAGGTTGCAATGCTGTGTGGCGAGGACTGGCCTCCTCCAGAGCCGCGGTGGCATGCGTGCCACTGTCCTTGTCCAGAAGTCACAAACTGCCCCACAGCCCAGCACACTTGTGATTCGAGCCCACAGCTCCCGTGCGGCGGCCACTGGAGGGCCTGGTACATCCCATGGCAAAGTGGGTGAGGTGACACAGGTCCGCATCCCTCAGGGGGTGCTGGGTAGGAGGGGTTTCCTCCCACGGGGCTGGCCCTGCAGTGGATTTGAAGGGTGCTAGCAGCTTGGGGACTTGTGTTCTCACCCCTGATACCACGTCACCACAGCAGATCTTAGAGGGCTCAGTGCCATGACTTCTGTTCTAGCAGATTTGCTGTTACCCCTCACTTAACGCCCTTCCGGAACTCTAGACCTGGTTCACCCAGAGCAAAAGGAAGGCGGTTTCATGATCAGAGAGTTCAGATGAGGTGGAAACAGATCGGCTCGGAGTGATTACAGATTCTGATGTTTCCTTGCGCCTCAAAGGGCCTGTCCCAGCCCAGACTGTCGTGCTCACGTGAGATCTTCATTAGCAAGGGAAAACACCCTTCCTCAGTGCCGCCATCTTTTTTACCCCTCCAGACCTTCCCGATGTGTATCCTCAAGGCATGTCCCAGGCCGAGGCTGCTCTCGGGTTTGCTTTGCGGACAGGCAGCCCAGAGACAGGCCTGCACCAAGACTTGCTAGCACAAGGCAGTCATGCCAAGAGGGGGACACCTGCTAAAGGGGTTTTGAGGTCCCAGGAGAGGGATGCATTGTTATGGAACGTGGTCCAGCTTTTACAAGCAGTAGCTCTGGAAGCCTGCTGTCCAGTGGCTGCCGGGCCCCGCTGGCCCCTAAAACAAAGGGCAGGAGACCAGCACGCTCACGTCACTTTGTGTGAGCTGCAGTGAGGCGTCTTCTTCCAGCAGTTGCTGTTCCTACCGTCTGTCGCCCCTGTGAGCACGGAGGCTTTGGGAGCAGCTTCTCTAGCTCATGGCTCTGTGTCGTGCACCAGCCAAGGCCGTCACCGAGGCCTGGTAGAGGAACTTGCTCTCTGTATCAGTGATGACAGAAGGCAAGAACCTGAGCCCAAGTGAGTCTCTCAGGCCAATGCCAACAGGAAGTGAAGTGTTGCAAACTCTGGACACCAACAAGTGGAGCTCCCCCAAAGGGGGCCGGTCACTGAGACAGAGTGCACTCCTTGTCACATAAAGTGTTGGGGCCAAGTCACCGGAGGTTGGGCATTTAGGGTAAAGAATTCCTTCTCAGGGTGTGGGGTTGGCCCGAGGCCTGTGGGGGGCTTCTGTTTCCAGCATCCCACCAGCCCAGATGGAGCCCCACCTTGCAGGCCAGCTGTGTGACTCTCAGGGTGAGGCGGGGAGCAGGCTGATGGGCCACTGAGTCATCTCTTGCTTTCTTGTCCCTGATGAACTCGAAGTGGCCACAGAAAACTCACTTTGAGTTTGATTCCCCTGATCGTCTGATGGACACACACATATCAGACGCCAGGGCCCCCAAACAAGGTGGACTGAAGCTGGGCGGGCCCAGGTGCATGCCAATCATTTTCCATAAACAGTAGTCAGTCCTGAGTAGCCCTAGGTTCCGCATGACGGCAACTGAAACCGTATTTTCCATCCGAGGCTGGGGACCGTGGATGCACAGGGCTCGCTGTGTGCCTTGTTCTACGTACTTGACAGGAGGGACTTGAGCATCCACAGACCGTGGGACCTGCAGAGAAGGGCTAGGAGTCCTGGAACCAGTCCTCCATGAATACGAGGGACCCCGTGCAGTACCTGGGGAGTCCAAAGTCATACCGGATTTTCGACTTCTCAGAGGATGGAGAGGGTGTCAGCTCCCCAACCCCTGTGTCATTCAAGGACCAACTGTATGTGCTGCCCAAGTGGTTCCCCGTGACTAGAAAGGTCATACCGTTAACCAATATTGTTCATGGTTTTGAACTCTTGATAAAAGAGACAAATGGAAGAAAGGAAAATGTGGACTGGAAATACTAGGCTGGGATTGAAGAGACACCAATTATTTTTGGTAATACAGGCAAATTGGTAGCCTTCTGGCTCTGCAGTTCCCCATCAGTAAAGTGAGGCGGTCCATTCTCCCTTCCTTCTTCCTTCCTTCCTTCCTTCCTTCCTTCCTTCCTTCCCTCCACCCACTCATCCATTCATTATTCCATCCATCCATCCATCACCCATCTTTCTGCTGATTAGCTCACAAATATTTGACCCCTAGGCTTGTTGTCGTGGGGAGTACACAGATAAAGGAAACCCTACAGCTCTAGGAACTGTGTGACTCTGGAGGCATGACAGCTAGGAGGCCCTCTTTCTGGTTCTCTCTGTGCTATTGTGTCAAGCCCTTCAAACTGGAGGGTCTTCTTGCCCGTGTTTATGGACATGAACCAGCTCCCCCGGAGATGCCTAACCGCCATAGGTAGAATGGTATTGTTCAGAACTCAGCAAATCACTTAAAAGCCTTTTTTTGTTGTTGTTTTTTTTTTGCCTTACCAGGGGTTTGCTAATAGCCCTTACTTGATTTATACCTTATTAGCGATTTCGAAGTTTTCTCTTTTGCTGAGCCTGTGCCTTTGTGTAAATCTTTTCTCTTTGGTTCTCATTTATGATCCTGCATTCCTGTCTAGAGAGTGGTGTTTTTAATTTTCTCAGATGGAAAGAAACTTCCTAAGCAAGTGGGTGAATTAATCACCAAGGCCCAGAGTGTGGGGGAGGTCACGCCGCCCAGGCGACCCCCGGTCATCCATCACCCACTGTCGACTTTCCAGGCTGCTTTTCATCTCCAGGGTTATCTCCGTGTGGTCGTTCTCTTACCTCATAGGGTTCCCCCGAGAGCAGGAGAGTGGATTACATGAGATCATGTGTCTTGGTAAAATGTAAATCACTCCACAAGTAGATGGTGGTATTAGGGTTGTTGTTTAGTGCAGAGGGACCTTGGAACCATTGACAAGTGAAAGGCCTTCTTCCAAACTCCAGCTCGTAGTTTCTGGAAGGCACTCGAAGGCCACGGAAGGGTCATTCGGCAACACTCCCACGCGTTCTGTGTGCGCAGCGCCCGTCCAAACACCAGCTTCCTCATGACCTCCCCCACTACTGATCCAGGCATGAGTGGCAAATGTTAAAGATAGGATCTCAGTGTTCACCCCAAAGGTGACTCACAGAGAGATGTGTCGGTGACTGCTTTAATGATATTAAAATCTCCCAGATTCACAGAGAACCAAGCACGGCAGACACTCTACAGATGGTTTCTAGGAGGAAGTACATCCCAATATACCTTGTTTATTCCTTACAAAGACATTCCAGAATCCAAACTCTGGACATTTTAACCAGCTGCCATCGCTGACAAATTGGACCCTCAGGCCTGAAAATACTAGGAGTGCACGGAGGTCTTTTGAACACGGGCATCGTAACTTACATCGCTTGTTACCAGTGCGGCAGAGGGAGTTTCCTTACCGGTGGTATCGTTAATTACGCACGTCTTCGAGCGTGTGTGAGAGTGTGTTTCATGTCTCCGTGTAGCTAACAGTAAGACCGGCCTTGGAAATCACTCTTTGGCAAGGGCAGTATCTGGGAATTCATGTGGGAGTTTCAACTCATTTGAGTCCATCCCTTCCTGAGCTGCTTGGAGCATTTGGTCTCAAGGGGGTGAGAGCTAAGTGTGCCACATTTAAGGGAGCGAGAAAATTGCAAAGATAAGTTGAGCACTTTTGGAAAAGGATATTTAGCGTAATAGTAAATATCACTTCCGAGAGTGGGGGGAAAACAGTATTAACATTCAGAAATTACTCTCACAGCTTCTTACTTTTTGGCAGCAAGGTCTCTGTTAAGATGGGCTGGAGTAACAGAGCCATCTGCGGCAGGAGCTGCTGAAGCTGGAGGGCGCTCAGTTCTGCCGCTCGGTAGGCACTTTGGTAAGGCCCGGGGTTCCCACCGTGAACGGGACAGACCCGTGTTGTGCCCTTGCAGAACTGGCGCTCTAGGGGGAAGAGAGAACAGAAAGCCAGTGAGTGCTGTGAAGGGAGCAAATGATGAGGGTAGAAAGGACACAGGCACACCAGCTGGGGGATCCAACTGTGACTGGAGGTCTGGGGAAGGAAGACTTCTATGGGGGGGCGTGGGGGATGTTCAAGCAAAGACCAAAAGGAAGAAAGGGATGGAGAGCCTGCAAAGGTCACGGGTCTCAGGCAGGCAGAGGGGATGCTGAGCCAGGGTTTGGAAGTGGGAGGCGTTGCCCATGGGAGCCCAGTGGCTTGTGGGGCTGGGTCAGAATGGGGTGCGGCCGGTGCTGCTGGACAGACTGGAGGAGCCCCCGCAGGCAGAGCCCCGTCTGTGCAGCGGGAACAGGGCTTCCTCTCAGGACAGTGAGAAGTCACCAGGGGGGTGGGGGGCTTAGGCAGGGCGGGGGTGTGACCTGATTTCTCTTTTCAGATTTTTTATTTTTAAGAGGATCGTGTAGCATCTGAGCTATTGTCACTTGCCAAATTAAGGAACTCCCTATTAAAAAAAAAAAAAGAAGGCCACAGTCTATAAACTCTAGCTGCACTCCGGCATAACGAACAGGTCAGAATCTGTGACGAGGTCCTGCGTGAGCCTACCTATGATCCGTCTCTGCCCACCCCTCTGCTCAGCTCTGCAGTCTGGGGATGCGGTGCAGATCACAGAAGATTCCTTTCTGTCTAGATCGCACTCTGCTTTCACTACAGCCAGTGTTCTCCAAGGACTCAGCGGCGGAGGGCCACAGCAGAGCACCGTCACTGTCACCCCTGCGAGTGTGTCTGAGAGGACTCAGCCACGGTTGGCTTGCTGAGGCTAAGCCGAGGGTGGGGCTGTTCGGGTTCACCTAGTCCGGACCGGCAAAGGGCTTCTGAGTAAAGGACGTGCTCCCGGCCCCCAGCGGGAGTGACAGCAGAGTGTCAAGCACCCAGGGTACTGGGGGCTGAGAAAATAACCACGTGAGGGTCACCCCAGGCTCCTGGGGGTGTCACTCACTCACATTCAGTTGCGCTTGGACAGTCAGGAGTACCATGTGCAACTAGATCAAATAACCACGTTGAAAGGAAAACATGCCCGTCTCTTCCAGAGTTTGTGTAATTGGCTCCTTTGATTCCTTCTAACTCACTCTACCCTAACTCACCCAGCTTTCTGGACGTGGAGCACCTCTGGGTGGCCTCCACCTAAGTTCAGCCTTCTCTAATGAAAACCCAGACTTTGTGGGCCTGGCCTCTGACTTGGGGCAAGCCCACAGAAGGAAAGAGGGTTAGGTGGCCAGTCATAGCCAGACCAGTCATTGACTTGACCAGCACGCACTGTGGCCTGTGTGCCAGGGCCTGGGAGCAGGCGGGAGCCTCGATGTCTGGGAACTCGTACTGTGCTGGGGATGATGATGGGCAGGTGAGCTGGGGCTCACAGACCAGAAGCTCGGGGCTCTGGTGGGACCTGTTAGGACGCGTTGGGGCCCCTACTCTGATCCTTTACACAACCCTGGGCCTCATCACCCCTCACCTCTGAGTGTTTCAGGGAATACCTCTAATAGATAAGGAGAAATGTTTAACCATCAGCATCATGGCATTTTGCCTTTTTTAAATTGACCCGTAACTCATTGTGAACAGGAGCAAAGATTGGAAAGGGGCGGTAGGCCAGGAAGATATTCTGGAATAAAGTCCAGTCTGTGCCGATCCCTGAAGGCGTGAATAGGGTCAGGTGAGTCTCCATAGAGTTTCTGCCTCACATGACAGGGAAGCTGGACTTCTTTTTGAGGAGGCCTCTGTCTGAAAATGTGTTTTAAGGAACTAAAGTGAACAGTACTTTTCAGTGAAAAATTCCCCAGAGCTTTGGACGTGGTGGGAATTGATAGGAATATGATGGATCTGGAAGGTCTGCATCCTGTTTGTAGAACTTGCTTTCCTGAAAATTAGTGCAGGATACACTTAGTTAAAACTCACCCCCTTTTGAACTTTGAGGGGCTGAGACCATGAAAAACATTTACCATGAAGGCACTTGGTGAGAACAGGATTGGAGGGAATTATTTCCCCGTATCAGCTCTTCATTTGATTATTTTTTTCTCAGTGAAAAGTTTAAGACAGTCTTTATCTCCTTCTTCAAAGTGTAGGGGGAAAACGGAAATCTTTATCCAAGGAGGGAGAAGAGAAGAGAAAAGCAGCTACAAAATGGGGAAGTCCCGTAAGACTAACACAGAGCTGGTCAGGGTCAGTTCGTTACACGGCTGGAGAGACTTAGTTGGCTGCAGCCCGAAATTATCATAAAGGAAACATGGACTGGCGGGACAGGTTGGGACAACAGTTCAAAAGGACATGTCAATCGAGGGCACGCTTTCGTTTCCGCTCCGTATGATTAGACATGGCTCCCTGGACAATGAAGGCATTTGTCTGTGGCTGATGCAGAGTTGGAGCACCAGAAGTCACTGCCCAGGCGCACGATAGAACTGTCCTCCCCTCTTAAGCTGGACACACGACATAGGTCAAGCTAGGGAGACGAGTCTGCATGGCCACCATTCCTTGAATACCCAGCTCAGGCGAGGTGAGCATAGGCACCTTGACCTTGACCCTAGAGGGTTGCATTCAGGATGTCTCACTTCACCAGTAAACTGTGTGAGGCGGGGTTACAACCCATCTTAAAGATGAGGGAGCTGGAGCTCAGAAAGTTAAATGAATTGCCTACACTTTCAACACTCCCCACACGGAAGCCCCCAGACTTTAGGCCAAGCTGCTGCCAGGAGCCCATCCCCTGCCTTTCCATCTTCATGTTCCTTATCTCAAATAAAAATCTGCAGCAGCTCTAACCCTCGGGAAGAGAAGAAAGGCATCTATCCCAGGGTACTGGTCAGAGAAAACTGTGCTGAGCTCCCAACCACAGGTTTCACGGGGGCTCAGTGCCACCAGGCTCTGTGCAGCCGGGCTCCGAGCACCTGGACTCCGTGCAGCCGGGCTTCTTGCAGCTGGGCTCTGTGCAGCTGGGCTCCATGCAGCTGGACTGAGCGTAAGACTGAGCAGCTGTGCAATCAAGCCTCCCCCTGTGTTTGCCTCATGGAAGGGGCCACAAGTGTGTTGCCATGTTTGGGCTTCATGTGGAGACTGAAGCCTCAGTACAGTGTCCCTGTGCGGCTTCTGGGAGGCAGGAACAGTGCCCCACTTTTAAGCCGTTCAGTTCTGCAAACCTCAGCTTATGTTACACAACAGCAGAGAATTACTTCCTGTCGTTGCTCATTACTCCAGCATTTTGTTTGTGGTAGAACATGTGTGAAAGCAGTTCAGCTGAAGTTCTGTCCATCCCCCCCCCACACACACACACATGGCTTCCTCCGCTCCCCAGGACAGGTGGCAGGGAGGCTGCAGGGTGGGCTCAAGGGTAACTTATGGGCCTCTCTGCAACCAACAATATCCAGAAGGACCCACTTGAAGCCCCACTAGGTCAGGGGTTTTGTTTGTTTTGTTCATTGCTGAGTCCCCAGCACCTAGAAGAGGGCCTGGTACATAGTAGAGTTCAAAAAACACTTCTCTACAGAAAGGATGAAAGGATGGACAGATAGATGGGAGGGAGGGTGGGTGGATGGATGGTGGATGGATGGATTACGGGCGGGTGGATGGGTGGGCGATTGAGTGTGTGGAGAGCACACGGTTGGGTGACGGTGGGTAGAGGGCAATTACAGTACAATCAGATGTGAGCAGAGTGAGACCGTCCCTGCCCCTCTGGTTCATGGCTGAAGCTCTGGGGAGAAGACTCTGGTCTATTGTCCCTCACATAACTCTAGCACCTGCTGCAACATTTCCGTTTTCATCTCTCGTATATCCCACATCAGCCTGCAGTGGGCTCGCGAGAATGCACACAGCACAATAAACAGAAAAGCAAAACCAAAGTAAACAAGAATGAGGGCTGAGAAACCCCAGGTAAATAGGTAACCTTGTCCATTGTGGCTTCTTGTTTTTTTTTTAATGCTCATGGAGATCAAGGTGACAGGAGCGATTTGCTTTCAGAAGGCAGAGCCCTTCCAGAAGGGGCTCGTCCTGCAGCCCTTGCTGAGCTCGGCTAAAGGAGGAGAAGAGGGTCCAAAATAAGAAAAACTAGGAGTAGCTACATGAATAAGACCCTGGGGGACGATGCGGGTTACAAAGAACGTCCTCCCCTCCTTCCTCATCTGATTGTCACAGCCCTGAGAGGGGAGAGCAGATGGCATCTCCTCCGTTTTACAGGTGGGAAGACTGAGGCCCAGTCAGGATCCGATCAGGATGTCAGCCCACAGCTTCTGGCTCCTGGCCTCGGGCCCGGACCTTGGCTCCTCGCTGCAAGTCTGTTCCCGATCCCTGGGGGGCGAGGGGCCAGCCCCACTCCGCTCCTGAGTTTCCCAGTGGCCATGGTGGCAAGCTCGGCGTCCAGAGCTCAGGGAGGCCAGAACAGAGCCTGTGCAGATGTCAGCCCTCGTGCAAAGGCTCAAAGGCATCTGCCTTGACAAGTTTTTCTGTCACCTTTGATTAGAAGCGTCTTCCCTGTCCCAGGTTTGCAGAAGCCACAGAAGCAGCCGGCAGGATCTGTGCAGGCCTCCCAGGGTGGGAGGAAAGGGCCCAGTTATCTTGGACTGTCAACTGTCCCTGACTAACCTTGGCATCTGTCTGTGTCTGCCAGAGCACTACCCTGGACGAGCTCCGAAGCTTTTTCTTATAATGAAGCTGAGAAGTTCATCTCAAACGCCCCCTCTGATGGGCTGGGGTCCCTGTAATGTGGCACTGGGTCCCCTGCCCATGAGTCCCTTGCCTTTCAGGACTGGGTTTGGGAGGAAACAGCCATTGAAGCTCAGAAGTGAAGGGTCTGCTTTCTGGTAATGTCCAGAGGTCTCCTGGGCACCTCTCCGCTGATCAGAGCTCAGTCGGTCTCTTTCTTTATTGAGCATTCTGGAAATTACATTTGCACTTTAATTGGCCCCCAGAGGAGGTGCAGAGGTCAAGGTTCACGTGTTAAAAACATGAATTATCATGTGTGGCAGATGGCTCTGTTTGGGGCCCAGGTGTTTGCTATTACCAATGGAAATGTCCTATGAAGGACATTTTTTGATCCTTTGCTCCTGGCCTGGCACTTTCCTTTGTCGCCTGCAGCCCATCTGGGGAGTCTGCTGGGTCGGTGTTCAGCCTTGATGCCGCCACTTGTCACTCCTGGAGCTGACAGGAGGAAGCATTCTCCCTGTGGCCACACCCACCCTGCACTTCATTCTGCCACAGGGGCTGGTGCTCTTGCTGGCCGGGCAGAGGGTGAACTGGGTCCGCCCCCATCTCCCATCACACCCTGGAGGAGTCCGGCTGGGCGACTCCTGTCCAGGAGGGTGACTCTCCGCTCACAGCTTGCTGGGGCTGAAGGGGCTCACGATCTCCCTCAGGTGTGTGCGGGCTGGCCCGGGCTTGACCTCAGGTGTGCTGGATAAACCCCACGCCCCAGCCTTTGTTGGCTGTTACGCTGAAGACGATCAGGGAGGTGCTTGCAGGTCCCTCGGAGTCACAAGCAGGACCTCGGGGTTCGCTTTTCCCTGCCTCCAGGGACCTGAGGCTCCAGGGCCACTGCTTTCTCCTCCACGGATGCTGATGGTCCTCGCCCAGCCACTTGTGCCAGGTCCTGCCTGAGCCTGCCCTGCAGGTGACCCCAGGAAGCTGTTCCCAGGGACCTCCCAACTGCCCTCGTGGCAGTGTGGTTGCTTAGGAAAAATAGAAATCATCTGTAAAATAGGAATGATATCATCAGACTCCAGGGATGTCGATGAGGGAGAGTGCCCACCAAGCTCTGGCCCACAGCAGGGGCTCACTAAAGAGTAGTAAGTGCTGTTAATATTTATCATCATTATCCTCGAAATGCAAGGTGAGGGGAAGCCCGTAGCCCCTGAAATGGGATGTCGCCCACGAGGCCAGGTGCCCCAGGCCTGGGTGCCTCCACCGGCCCCAGCAGGGCAGCCTTCATAGTTTTGTGCATCTGTAAGTTTTTATTTCTGTGAAAAACCTGAAGATTTTTCTGAAGATAGCCCTAGAATTCTGGGTTCCAAGCATGGCGGAGCAACATCCATCCGCAGCTTGACCTCTTGCGCCCTCCCGCTCTGCGTGGGCCTTGAGCTCACCCAGGCGGAAGAGAGGGCCATCATGCAGGGCTCATGGCCCTGAGGGGCGAGGAGTGAGCAGACCTGGCCGTGAACTGCGAAAGAGCGAGCTGCTTTTGAAAACGTCTTCAAACTGGTTGCGGATAAAGCGCAAGTCATTAGGCCTTGTTCCCAGAGGAAGGCGCCAGGTCCAGTCTTTTGGTGGCCATCGACCACTCTGCTCGGGTGGCCTTGACCATGGAGTGACAGGACAGGAGAACGCCTGGAGAGTGCTCAGCTTTGGGGAAAGACATTTGGAGGAAGCTCCCAGAGACTGAAAAACAGCCATGGCCGCCCGGCAGGTAACAGCCATCTAAGCACCTTTCTGTTGGTTTTAGTTTGTTGGTGCTTTGGTCGGTTGGTTGGACTCCCAAGTTCAAGGTCTGGTTGAGTTCGTGAAACCCGGCCCGTCCAGAATGGAGCGGAGTCTTTTTCTGCTCCAACACCCCGCACGTATGAAAGTGAGGGGTGGTGTTTAACGGCCTGACCGTGCCTTTGCCTCCTGAGTCATTTTCCTCTCGAGTTCACTTGTACTTGTGGTTGTGCAGTTTAGCGATGGCTATGATTGGGCTAAAGTTACGATGACTTCCGCCCCATATCAGAAATGTTGCCCAGCAGCTGAAGGTCCAAGGCACCGCCAGGCAGTAATTTGAAAGAGCTGAAGCAGCAACTCTGAATGAGGAAAGTAAATACACATCACTTTCCATATAAGTACCAGTGACCGGCATCTCACGGCGCGTTGAAATGAACCAAAGACTCGTGTGTTCTTGTGTGAAGCTCACTGATCCTCATCCTCAACCACGTGAGGTGTCTGCTGTAGGCCCCATTCTGCAGCCAGGGAGACTGAGGCTCAGCTTTAAAGCTGAGCTTTCATTGCAGTCGATGGTGCTCAGACTTGGTCTTCCAATTTCAGTGCTTCCCCACGCTACGGGCCCAGGTCCAGAGGAGTCCCCCAGGGCTGCTGACTCCGTCCCTTCCGCTGTCAGGAGAACATAAAACTCAATTTTAGTCTGCAGAAAGAAATGAGTGGGAAGCAGAATATTTTCCAGAACCAGCTATTCCTTAACTGTCTAATCATTTATCAGCTGAGGAAGATGGGAGGTTTCCTTTTTTTTTTTTTTTAATTGATTTAAACAGAGAACTCCAAACGGCTTCCTGTCTGTCCCCCATTTCCGGCGACGTTGGCTGCTCCTGCCACACAGTTGCATCTGTTCCAAGCTGTTTGCAGCAGCTGCCCACGCTGTGTCATCCTTCTTCCTCTGGTCACTTCCATTTCTTTCCTGCAGTCAGCACATGGCCCGATGTCACCCCTGAGCATGGAGCTGGAGAATCTGGACTCCGGGACTCAGCATGCGTTTCTCAATGAGGCAGCAGTGTCACCGGAAACGCCAAGAACAGTGACCTGCAGCCTGATTATGGCCGTCTGGTTTCCTCCAGGAAAAGCCATTGTCCCCCAGTAACCCCAGAGAGCTTTCACAGGCAGAGAGCACCCCAGCCCCCCTTCAAGGTCAATCACTTGGTTTTGGGGGTGCATCCTGAGAACATAGTGCTGAAGTGCACAATGGGCTCCTATCAGAAAGGAATTTTCTGATGGCAGTTCTGTCAGAGTAGAAGGGACCCTAGTCAAGTCTTCCCTGGCAGCTTTGGGGCGGCCGTAGTACTAGGCCGGGACTGCGTTTGTGGGGGAAGTGGTAGGTGGCGTTCCTCTTCGGAAAAATGGGTTTTGTGTGATATTTTATTTCCCGAAATCACCCAGCTGTCACATCCCCTTTTACTTGCCCCCAAGTGTCCTTGGTAGTTAAGTCTTGAAGAAAAGGGGGGGACATGTTGACACTGACGAGGTCACATCTGAGCAGCAGCCCGTCGCCCTGGCGCAGCTGCCGAGGGAGATTCTCAGCCCAGGAACTAAAAGCAGCATCTTCTTCTGGGTCCAAGATACAGTTATTTTAGAGTATTCTTTTGCCGAGGTAAAGTGCCACGTGAAAGGGCTTCTTTTCGGAGTAATTCAATTTTCTTGCTTTGCACCAGTGTGTCTTTGCGGTATGTCGATTCAGTTACCTTCCGTCCTGACGTATTTGGGGTATTTATGAGAAGTATTAAAAAAAACACTCTGGGACAAGTTTGCCAAAAGCTGTGGGGGGCACCGAAGCTCGTGTTTCTTAACTGCTGACGCGTCTGCGCAGCAGCTTTGGCGTCATGCGCGGCTCTGTGGCCTGATTCAGCGCTCTTATTGATAGCCCCGCGGACAAAGGTACAAAATACGAAAGGAACAGCTCGAGCCGACGGAAGGCCAAATACATATGGTGGATGTGAAGCCGAAGGCAGGAACTTGCTTCAGGACAGAAACTTCAGTGTTCACCATCGGAGCCTTTCCTGAGACCCTAACTAGTCCACAGTGTGATGGCTAGTAACCTGCTGTAGCACCCGAAGGTGCTGAAACTTCAGTCACGGTTTGAACTTGGCTTGAAGAGACAGATCGATGCTCATGGGAAGGGTTTAGTATGTGCCTAAAATCATGGAAGGTTTTCAAAATGCTGTACTTTGGGCTTTGGGCTTTTCTTAGGAAATGGAACCACAGTGAGAAACAAAACTATTTCTAATTTAAGTGCATGAATGGTGGCCTGTGATGAACCTCCATTGTATTTATTTGTTGACACAGATAGGCATGGATTGGTCCATATGTTGTCTTCACAGTGTTTGGGTTTTTAAACCTAGGTCACTTGTTCCCAAGCTTTCATTTTGATAAATTGCTTGGGCTGCACGAACCCATGAAACACGCGGTGGTGGATAGCCGTACTTGCAGTGGAGTACTATTCAGCCATGAAAAAGAACAGAGTGCTAACACGTGCCTCAACATGGGTGGGCCCTGAAAACATCACACTACGCAAGAGAAGCCAGACATGAGAGGTCACATGTTGTGTGACTCCATTTGCACGAAAGGTCCAGAATAGCAAATCCAGGGAGACCGACAGCAGGTTTGTGGTTGGCAGTGATGCGGGGGAGGGGAGAAGGAGGGGTGACTGCTCCTGGGTGTAGGGTTGGTTGGTTCTTGGGGTCAGGAGAGTGTTCTGGAATTATATAGCAGGGTTGGGAATGTACTAAAAACCACTAGGCTGTACTTTTAAGTCGTGAATTTGGTGTTCTTCCGGAGAGCTTGTTAATGTACAGGTTGCTGGGCCCCCACCCCTGGGTCCTCTGACTCAGTAGGTCTGGGTGGAGCCTGAGCGTTAGCATGTCCAGTAGGTTGCCAGGCGACGCTGATGTTGGGACCACACTGAGCGCCTCCGACCCTGGAATGCTGGGAAGTGGGAGGGTCTATCCATCGGGGGTCAGGGGTCGCTGTCCTGGTGTCAGCAGCTCTGCGCCGGCGATTCAGTGCAGAGCTGACATCCAAGAGGGAGAAAACGCAGATTCAAATAACCGAGGTGGACTCGAACCCAGTCTCCGACCTCCCTTAACTGTGAGCTCAGTCCAGTCTCTTCTCCTCATCTGCAAAATGGGCGCCATCACACCTGTCTCAGTGGATTGTTTAGACGTGAGTAGAAAACAGGAAAGAACATATTACTAGAAGAAAGTTTGCCCAACAGTTCATGCAGCTCAAAGTAGGTTCTCAGTAAATTGTTATTCAAACAGCATCTAGCATGCCAGTATATATCTATTAAATTATTAATAATTATAGGTGGTTTTATTTTTAATTAAACTTCTATATTAATATACATTATAATTATACATAATTTTATAGATTTTATATTGTGTCTGACAAATGTGCAGGAAATATTTATTTTTATATGTAAATATATTTCTATATTTTATCAGTGTGGATGGAGAGGCAGTGTGGGGAGTTCCTTTGACAAAGGTCTAGTGAGGGGACAGTGGAAAGAGCTCTGACCATATTTGTTGGGATCCTCCTCAGAGCCTGAGAATTAGTCCTTGAGGAAATGAGTGAATGACTAACCGAAGGAGTGGTGAGCCTGCTTCCCACAAGATTTAATTTCACTGCCACCAAATGTTCAGATGCAGAGAGGTGGTACCTAGGGAGCAGGGGCATGGCCACACCAAGCATCTTCCTGACGTCATTCTCTCAGCGGTGGCCGATCTCACGATCCTCGTACAGACGCGTCCTGTCTGGGGTGTCCTGGCACCACCGGGGAGTGGGTTTCGGCCCTGATTGGGGCTGCTGGTACATTTCCCATGCAAACCCATGGACTGTTTTTGACTTTTTAAGCCAATGGTTGATGGTGTGTATCGGGCACTGGGCCCTGTGCACCTGGTGGCTGTTTGGACGTAAAAGGTGTTTGGAGATGTATAGATTGGGACTGTCGTGTAATTACAGGAGCCTGGTATCTGGCACCATCAAATGTCCTTGTCTCTTGAGATTTGAAATTATTTAAGATGATTAATTTCTGTTTGTTGAGGGAAGGCCATGGGGTTAGATGTCATTTCTAGATCCTCTCATTCCTACACTCCGGTCAGCTAGAGCATCTTAGCAGAAGAGACCCTTGTTTGTCCACCAGAAATAGTTTGTTTTCTTCCCTGGCTGGTGTGGCTCAGTGGACTGAGCACCAGCCTGCGAACCGAAGGGTCACCGGTTTGATTCCCAGTCAGGGCACATGCCTGGGTTGCAGACCAGGTCCCCAGTAGGGGGCGCACGAGAGGCAACTACACATCGATGCTTCTTTCCCTTTCTCCCTCCTTTCCCCTCTCTCTAAAAATAAATAAATAAAATCTTTAAAAAAACTAGGTAATGTTTAAAAAAATAGTTTTGGTTTTTAAAAAGGAGGAAATAATAAGAGTTTGGAGTTCTTAGGAGAAATACTCCCGACACAACACCTGGTCCGTGCAGGGAAAGCCCCTCCCCCACTGGACGATAAGCCATGGCCGTCTTCCCACCCTCCGCATGGCCTCAAGCGGTCTTCTCTGCAGAAGAGGCCGCCTCTCTGCATGTGCAGTTGAAAGTAGAGCCTGCCTGCGTTCTGAGGAACAAATTCCTCTAGGCCAGCACACGCAAACACACACCTCTGCCCTCTCTTCCCTCTGCCTGGAACGTCCTCCAGGTGTCCCCACAGCTTGTCCCCTCACCCCATCCCCCCAGGGAGGGCCTCCGATGCCGTCCCCAAGTGAGGCCTCCTCTGACCTCCCTCCCACACATCCCCCTGCCTTGCCTGTTTTTTCTCCCAACACTCATCCCTTTCCAACACAACGCACGCCCTAATCTTGCAAAGCTCCGTCTGCCCTGCCGGAAGCCGGTTCCGTGACAGCCAGGACTGCTGCGTGCTTTGGACATCTTCCTCCAGAACAGTGCCTGGCACATCACGGGTGTCGTATAAACGTTTGCAGAGTAATCAGATGATGATGGACATTAGTTTCTTCCTGTCTTCGTCCAAAGCCAGATTTCCTCTCAATGCCCAGAAAGGGTTCAGGAATATCCTGTGTCAGAATGAAATAGGCACCTGGCTTCCCTGAGGAGAAATCACAGAAGGGCAGAATCAGCAGACACTCTCCTGGGATAAAACGTCCCTGGGCGCACTGCCTTGTCATCGAAAGGGAGTTCTTAGGTGATGGCAGAGGACAAAACGGCAGGAACGCCGACAGGCCAGCATGTGGAGAAGGCAGGCATGTTCGGGGGAGCATGGCCTTCCCCAGGGGCATCCCCGGGGTCACCCTGAGCAAGTCAGAAAGGCCCCAGGTTGGGGAAAGTGGGAGCACTCACAGCTGTTGTGGCAGGAGCAGCAAGCCGCGGCCAGCTGCCCTGGAGGTTTTCTTGTGCCGACTTTGAAGGCAGGTGGCGCATGGTGAAGTGAGGCTGCATGGCATGAGGTCCAGCTCTGCGCTGTCCACAGACACCTGCCAGAGGTCCCAGGCCAGCAACCATCAGTGCCACACCTGTCAGTGCCACGTGTTGCTAAAACAGAGGGCTGGGCGCAGTTCCTCAGAGCAAGGCTGAAACCTGTGACCTGGATGGACCCATGTATATCCCATGGACCCATGGACCCATGATTCTAAGGGACAGAGAATCTTAAAAGCATTTGGGGCTTGTGCTTCCACACAACAGGAGAGAGCCAAGAGCGACAGAAGTGTATCGTCACACAGCTCACCGTGCTTCTCTCTGACCACAGCGGCAGCAGACTCACGAATGCTGTGCCAACCACGAGCTGCTCTGTCCCCTCTCCCCAGCTCTCCGAAGTTCCAGTCCTGGACCCAAACTGATCTCATTCTTGTCTCTGTGCCTTTTCTTTCATGTCAACCCCCTCACAAACCCCAGAATGTGTGTGTTCCTTTGGAAGACGGTAACATTGGGGGTCTTGTCGGAGCTGGGGCTGGGGGGTTGTGCGCACCCTCTGCTCGCTGGTGAAGCAGGCGATCCAGACAGCTAGCTGCTCCACCAGCTGCTCTCGGCAACTGTTGTTCTCGCCATAAACCCTTCCGGAGGCTTACAACTCACCCTAGTGTCTCTCCTAATTAGCTGTTAACATAGTCAGGAAATCAGTTTCCTTCCAGAACGAACTGATAAGAGTTTATCACACGCCCAGGGGCATATCACTGAGTGGGAACGATGTCTAGTCTCCCAGGCTCACAGGCGCTAAGCTGCATGTGTCCCGGGGAAAGTCCCCACCAAGCAGGGAGGCAGGTCCCATCTCGGCCCCTGGCAGGCTTCTTTCTCTGCTGAGACAAGAGGTCTTCTCAATCACCTGTGTAATGGAGCATCATCTTTCCAATGCAAAGTCCTTCTAAACCATTAAAATGACCTTTTTTCTCATGGATCATCATCTGAAGCTATTCAACAGCATTTCGAAACATCTGTCTACTGAGGGAAGTGATAAAGATTTCAAAAGGAACTTTGTTACAGCAAGACAGATAAGTTGTGGTTTATTTCTTTTGCATCCAAGAGCAGGACTTTTGTTCATTAATGGATTTGCCGATCAGAGTTACACCCCAGAGTTAATGAGCTGGGACTGAGAGGAAACTCTTGTGCAGACAGTGCAGCGTCACCGGCTTGGCGGTGGTCTTGAAAATTGCCAAACTCCATCATGAAATAGTGGGGGGGGGTCTCCCAACTTCGGGGAATGGTGGTGTGCACTGGTGTGGCCAGCTGATTGGGATCCAGTTATAATGTCACCCTGTAACCATCTGCACAGGGAGAGGGTGCAGGGGAGGCTGGTCAGCAGGCCTGCTTTCTCCCTAAGTAAGAAGGCCTTCTGGGTTCTGGCCTGCCTGTCCCTCCTGATCCCTGCTGCCTGAGGACGTGCAAAAAGGCATCTGTGAGACAGGGTGACTCAGCTGCTAAAGGGACAAAGCCCTGAGTCCCAGGGGCTAACCGTGACAGAGCAGTTTCCCTTCAGAATGACCCTCCAGGGTTCTGCGCTGCAGGTGGCTTCTCTCCCCACAGCAAGTCAGGACCAGGTGCCATGTCCAGCTCCTCCGAGTCCTAGGACCTTGGAGCACCCTGAGCTCAGCTGATATAGAGAGGAACATTCGTTAAACACCTTTGACCAGAAATGACCCACATCGCCACCTCTGTTCGTGAGCCAAACCCACGACCCAACCCGGTGTGAGGGGTGGGGCAGCCCCTCTGACCACGGAATGGGGAACATGATCTCTGCTGGGAAGGTGGCTGACTCAGCTGCGTCCCTTTGTGTCCCTGGTATTTTGAGGCAAGAGCAGGCCCTGCACGGTGGCCCCCTCCACTCCCTTCTCGCTGTGCTTGGGGAAGACAGGGCTGGGCCTTTGTAGACGCGCAGCCAGTATCAGCCAGCCCGACCACAGCAGGGCTGTGTCCCTGGACCCCAGGGACTGCTAAGCACCATCCTTTGTCCTCCTTCCCTCTTTTCACTTTCCAGCAAGGACATCAGTACATGTCTGCTCCACCAGCTGCGGGTCCTAAGAACGCACATTCCGTGGTGTCGGCTCACGTGGGCCATTAATAATGTAGGATACGACTCTGCCTACACTAGTTGGTTTGAGGACCGTCGGAAGAGCGTGTCCTTTAGGACAAAGCAGTCCTTGTTGGTGGCATTGGCACCGTGCAGGGAGGGGTCTCGGGGCACACCCGGCAGTGCCTCATTCTACAGTGCATGTTGAAGGCTTTGCTTGGTGAGCCCAGCAGCAGACCCACGGGTGAGAGTCGCCAGTGGAGCCCGGGAGCCACAGCACAGGAAGCAGGTGAGGCCGGGCCGTGCTCTGACCGCTGACCCCTCTGCTCCTCTCCACAGGTACCCCTTCCCCATGGTGTTCAGCAGCTGCAGCAGGAAGGACCTGGAGGCCAGCCTGGAGAAAGGCATGGGCATGTGCCTCTTCAACCTGCCGGAGGTCAAGCAGGCTTTCGGGGGCCCGAAGTGTGGGAATGGCTACGTCGAGGAAGGAGAGGAGTGTGACTGCGGGGAGCCGGAGGTAAGCAGCGGCGTCGTCAGGCCGTGGGTCTCATGGGCATGTCCACACAAAGAGGCGGGAACTCAGAGGACTCACACGGCCCAATGTCCAAGTCCTTTAGGGGCACCGGGAACAAGCCCCCAAGCCAGATAGCTTTCTTAGATTTTAACTGTTGCACAAAATAAGTCATATTTTGGCTTAAAAAGATGAAGGACCTTCTCCGTTGAAGGACATGGTACTCTGGGCAAGGTGAGCAGAAGGACAACGACAAAGCATTCAGCTCTGAGTTTGACAGGAGAGAAAGCCTGGGCCTGCCGGCTCCAAACGGCTAATAAGCACCATTTCTTTCTCTCTGTGAGACGTGTGAACGAGGGGAATTTGAATAAGCAACATTCATTTTTCACCAAGCGCTTCCCCCAAATTGAAACCCCGTGTGGCTGCCGCAGCCGCCGCCGCCTACTGGCCCGAGGCTCAAGGCCTCCCGCCTCTCTGCTCGTTAGCTTGCAAAAGCAATAAGTGAAAGCAGGGGACATTTGTATCCAGCAAAGGGCTTTATTCAACCATATTCTCCAGCCAGTGTCGGGAAACTGTCTTGTTCCTGTAGGGCCCAAGGTCACGTTAATCAGCAGAAAAATTATAATAGCCACTTTTTAATCTCTAAATAATCTTGAGAGGGGAAGAGAAGGACAGGAGACAGGCAGGCCCCTGGTAGAACAAGTGCCCCCTGGAAGCTTGGGGGAGGTTGAGCTTAGAATGAATCAAAGCAAGGAGTTTGTGCAGAGGTGGGCTGCACGTGGGACTCTGTCCCCGAGAGCTTCTGCAAGCCGGAGCAGTTGACAAGCTCAAAGTGGCTTGGCTCAGTTCACAGGTGGGCTCCATGGGGGCTTGGGAAGGGCACGCTTTGGAGAACTAGTCCAAGTGGGGAAAATCACGCTGAGACTCGAGGAGAGGCCTCAAATTCCGGTCTTCACCCAACAAACAACTTCGGGGAATCTTCACCCATCCTTCTCCAAGTCGTGGAGGTTCCCCACCCCCACAGGAACAGCCTGTGTCGCCGTCTGACCGTTTCAGCAAGAATGTTGGACGTGAGTAAGTAAGTGCTGGGGCAGGGTTGCAGTGATGGCTTTATCAAAGGTTTTGTCCCCAGTGGTGGTTGGCGTCACTCACAGTGCACGGAGTGGGTTGTCGGGCAGGCACAAGGCCTCATCACAGGGTTATAGGAACTCTCTAGGGTCAGTGCAGGAACACGTGAAACTGTTCTGGGGGTGGGGTGTGCAAAGGGGAAACTCCTTAGAGATGTTGTTAATTGGTTAAAGAAAGAACAAAATTAGCTTAAGGTATCCACGTTTCTCGGGGGAGGCCGTGCTGACCTAAAAATGGTCCATCTTTGATTGGAACTCCTTGGGATTGTTCGTTGATCTAAATGACTTGGACAGCTCTTCATGGGGCCACGAGCTGCCAGGTTTGGGGTGACTGCATTAGCATCGCTCACCCCACATTTCAGCAGGACTACCAGCATCACTGTCACCCTCACCATCAGCCCCGTTAACAGTAGCACTGTTACCGTCCCCATCACTGTCCCCACCGCCCCACCCACCATAGCCACTCTGCTGTGACCACCACTGTCGTCATCATCATCATCATCATCACCACAACAACAATGCTACCACCACCCCACCACCCTCACCATCCCCATTATCCCCACCATCCCCATCAATCCCCATCAATCCCACCAATCAGCATCCCCACCATCCCCACCACCAGCATCACCACAACCACCACCAGCTGTGAGCAAATGCTTGAGTGCCTGAGTTCCGTCATCCGCTGACACTGTGGCCTCTCTGTCACCTCCATCAACAGGTCATTCCGTTGTGACAGGACACTTGCTCTCTGGCCAGGCAGCACATTGCATTGCAGGGCAGATCGGATTAACTCAAACTCTTTCCTTGTGTAGAGCCAAATTTCACTTACACGTTAATTCCCAACGGTTAGCGGCTTTATTTCATGGGATAAGGTCTTGGTACTTGAAGAAAACTCTCATTCTGCTTGACCAAAGTCCTTCCCAGAAATGTTGCAAAGTCACAGGTGAGCCTTTTTTCTCACTTTTTAAATTTTTTAAAAATGTTTATTTATTGATTTGAGAGAGAAAGAAACATAGATGTGCTGTTCTACTCATTGGTTGGTTCTTGTACGTGCCCTGACTGGGGATCGAACCTGCAGCCTTGGGGTATCCGGATGACACTAACCAACTGTGCTATTTGGCCAGGGCCTAATTTCTTTTTCCTTTCACTTTTTCTTTCAATGTTCAAGTTCCAACTGTGTCTAATAGTGTGACAGCCCATTTCCAGTTTCCAAATCGCTTTGACCAAAACTTGTAGTCCCACCTGCTAACCTGGGTTCTGTGTCCCCTCCCCCAGTGCTCAGGCCCTGGGAACATTCCCCAGGCCTTTGCTCTGTACTGGCCCACGCGTCCTGTGGCCCATTCAGGGGCTCTGTGTGTCTCCAGCTCACCGCTGGAGCCACTTCTGCCCCCTTGCTCCCAGGAATAATCTCCACCATCTTCAAAAGGATGCGTTACTGTCCTGCCCCAGCATGTTGTAATGAAGAGCCCACATCCACACAGGACCCCACCACTCAGGAATGACAATCAGGGCATCTGCAGACAACTCTCCCATGGCTTCGCTATTCTTCCCTCTTTGGGGACTTGGTGTTCATTGGCACTACTGAACTTCTCTGCTGAGTCCTAAAATAACAAACGGATCAACAGAGGAAGAATTGGTCTCTTCTGATAAGTAGAGTACTGCAGAAGAAGTAGATTCTGTGTCTTTAGAAAGGCAAGTGACTGGGGAAAGCATCCCGCGCGGGGCATCAGATTTCTATCAGCCACAAGGATATGACAACTTGTTCATCCTCCTGCTAACAGCCCTGGGGATCAGCCTCAGCTCCTCCTGTTAAGTCACTGGGATGCCAGTAGCTTGCAAATAGCTTTTAAATCTAGTTCTCTTCTCTCATTATCAATCCTCTTTGAAGTCCAGGCCCTTCTACTTGGCTGCATTTCCACTTGAGCTGCTGCTTATATTATTCAGGGATTTGGGGGGGGCGGGGAGGTAGTTCATAAAGGACCTTAGGACCCAGTCGTAGGATGGCTGATTTCACTTAGATAGAACTGGGAAATTTGTAATTTGGTTCATGTGTCCTTAGTAGAGCCATTGAGATCCTAACGAACAGGACGGCATTGCTGCACATTGGATGATGCAGATCAGGAATGCAACTGATGGACTCTTTAAAAAAAAAAGAAAAGAAAAAACAGGTTCCTAAGCTTTTTAGGGTTGTAAGTCCATGAGTTAGAAGCCCACACTGTCGTGAAAGTTACAGCCACAACTTCTGCTTAGCAGTGTTATCTTACTGTGCACGTTACACACCGCAGGTGTTTACGAAGTCCTTGGACCAATTCAAAGTCTGGTAGCTTTAGATGTACATATCACAGGAGCACATGGCAAACACCAAACAAGAATAGAATTCATAGTCTCACGCAGGGTTCGACTCAGATATCTGGGTTGGCCTTAAATCTTCTGGATTGTCAACAAAACTTAATCAATTGTAATAATGGTACTAATTGTCAATTCATTCACACAAGATGGTTTTCAGGAGTGAAAACTACACTATCAAAATAGTGCAAGACTGGCCTCATTGGAGCCAACAGTATAGCATTTCTTTAGCACACACCATGTATTAAGTAACATTAAAAGACACTGATAAATTAATCCTAAAGACTCTATGAACTGTTACTTCTTTTGATAATTCGTTTTTTTCTAAAATGTCCAAGCTCCGAGTTATTGCAGAGTTTGCCATGCCATGACCTCAGGAAGCCACCAGGTGCATGTGTGTGAGCCGTGTCGAGAGCTGAGCCCAAGACGTCAGCCTCTCGTTTCTTGTTGTTAGAAACAGCGGGCACCTGTGCCGCGAGGCGAACAGAGGAGTCCATTTCCTCTCTCACTTTCATTCCAGAGAGGGCAATGCACCTCATATTCGACCTCTGGGTTTAAGTCCCTTGCCAATGGATGGCCCACCGACCTCCTTCCCACCTCTCGGTCACTCCCATGTGCACTTCTGACCCAAGGAGTCGGGTCAGGTTCAACAGCCCAGCCGGGCTGAGCAAGAGTCTCATCTACGGCTTTGGGCTGGACAGCAAGGACTGCAGTTCAAACGCTGCTGATTGGACTTCACTTCCTGCCAGGGGGCTCCAGATTGAGACAGTCGCCTTGGAAGGGTCATGTTGGCCTGCATCTCTGGGTGTTTTTCGATAACTTAGGTTCGCATGTGCTAGTGACCCCGAGGCAGTTCCCTGCCATAAGACCCTCAGGAACGGGAGGCCCCTCTTCTGGGGCCCCAGCTGCGGCTTCCCTGAACAGGCTGCCTCGCTAGCCCTCCCACTGGGGCTGCCCCACCCCTTCACAGCCAGCACCCAAGTGCTGCTGGCTCTTCCCAGGGACCCACACTCCCGCTCGGTCCATAAACGCTCACAGGGCTTTGCTTTCTTACAGACGAAGATAATCCTGTTTTCAGCTCAAGAGCCAGGTCGCCTGTTTCTTTCTTGCAGTCCCTGCAGGGACGTTTGCTTTCCATGACAGTTGCTCCCTGCGACCCTGTCCAACAAACCCCCTTCCCTCCCCAGGAGTGCACAAATCTCTGCTGCAATGCCACCACCTGTGCCCTGAAGCCGGATGCCGTCTGTGCACACGGGCTGTGCTGTGAAGACTGCCAGGTGAGGTCCCTGGCCCCAAGGTCGCCCGCAGGTCCAGGCGGCTGGACCCAGCAAGCAGTAGGGCAGGGCCACTTCTGGGCACCCCCTGCTGCAGAAGCGCTGTCCGCTCACTGTGGCTGGTAGGACCACCTGCTGTTTTTAGCATCTTCCAATCTCCGTGTGAAAGGCACCTTTTTATGCTAAGTCATCTGTGATAAGTTATTCATGAGCTGAAAAGTAATTGGACCGAAACACTCAGCTCCAGCCGTGCTGTTGGAGGCACGTGCAGCCCTGTCCCTGGGACCAGAGGAGGATTCAAGAACAAGTCCCCACTCCTGTCACTCCGCCTCACGCCTGCTCCCTTGGCTGGATCCCGAGAACGTCCAACCACTGGGCTGAGGAGCCCTGCAGGCTGTCCCGGGGTTCACATGTAAACACCCTGATCTCTTTGTCCTCCTAACAGAAGGTGCCGCCGGCCCAGCCCAGGGTGGCGGTTTCACGCCTTTGCCGTTCCCACCACCATCACTGCATTTGTTTCGACAGTTCCCTTGTCTGCCTCCTTATTCAGAGCTGAGGTCTGATGCAGAGGCCTGGGCTTTTGATTCAGAGGCTCCAAGGGCAGGATTTTATTTCTTTTTAATGAAGCAATGGATCTTGGCATCCTGCTTGCAGGAACCTCCCTCTGACAGCCCAGGGATTCAGAAGTACAGGAAAACATTTTACGTTCTGCTTAGAACACCCTTTACCCCCTTCCCACTTGTGATTAACTGACGGGACTGTAAGAGCAGCTGGCACCCCCGGCTTGTGGCAGCTGGTGGCAGAAGATGCCTGGATGCAGCTGGGGCTGGGAGGTCACACCGAGCAGCCTCAGACAAGCCACCAGGTGTTGGCCGGGTGGTTCCTGACATCCTATACCACCCCCTGCTTCATGTCTTCTGCACCTCACCCCATGAAGCCCCCCTGGCAGGTTTCCAGCTCCACAAGCTGAGGACAACATAGAGTAGCTTTTAGGATTGTGCCCTTGGAATTATTTTTGTCGACTTACCCACAAATGCAAATTCCATAAGTGCCAACCTCTCCTTAAAACACGCGATGGCATTGGTGACCAGAGATCTTCTTCTTAAAAATCAGACAATGATCCCTTCCCTCCCCTGCCCCCAAGTGGCAGGTGCCTGCAACCAGCAGACCGTAAGATGCAGGACGTAAAAGAGGCTGCTCCTGAGGTCCCCCTCGTAGTTGTATGGCCATTGTCACCAAAGCAAGCCTGTTTACTCAGTGGCTCCCTCTGACCCATGCCCCTTTATGGGACCCATGAGAACGCGGCTCGGTCCGTCCCAGGGGCTCTGTGGGGGCGGGCGCCCCCTTTCTGCAGAGCGTGTGCTGTTAACGCCCTCTCCCCTCAGCTGAAACCCGCAGGGACAGCGTGCAGGGGGCCGAGCAACTCCTGCGACCTGCCGGAGTTCTGCTCAGGAGCCAGCCCCCACTGCCCGGCCAACGTGTACCTGCATGATGGGCACCCGTGCCAGGGCGTGGACGGCTACTGCTACAACGGCATCTGCCAGACCCACGAGCAGCAGTGCGTCACCCTCTGGGGACCAGGTACGTGGGGCCTCCTGCCCAGGGCAGGGTGGGGTGCACTCTCCGCTGCCAGAATTGGCTCCCTGGTCAGGCTGGGGACTGCCGGGCACTGGGCACAACCCGGAGCCAGCCCTGAGGAGCTCAGCGCTATCCAAACACAGATATGTGAGCACCTACTGTGTGCCCGTGGGTGACGGATGAATTAGCCATGACCTCTGCTCTCAGATAGCTTGACAGGTAGTCGGACAGACGGATGGGCAGGCAGCACTTCCTACTACCACTCCGATGGTGTACATGTTTCCTAATGCTCAGATGAGGACCCCTGCCAAGGGCTGAGGGTGGACACCCCAGGAAGTCACTGCTGCTGGAGGAGCAGAGCACAGCACCAGGATGGCCCCACGCAGACCTGGGGCACGAGTCGTCTGTGGCCGGGAAGGACGGGGAGTAGGCAGCCGGCCTCCAGATGGGCAGCACATGGAAGGGACCGTGGGGGTAGGAGACTGGACACCAGGGCTCAGAGGAAGAACATGGACACCGGGGTTCAAGCCCTCGTGGTTCTGAAGGCAGAGTGTCAGGCTCAGGTGTTCCAGAGAAAGCACCAGGCAGATGGTGGCTGGGTCATTCAGAGACAGTCAGTTCACCACTTCTTGTGTGGGCAACTCTAGGCGGGTAGCTCAGTACGACTTGTCCCTTCTAGCCCTGCAGGGACCCTGGGGGAAAGGACAACGATTACAGTTCTCAGAAGGTGAAGCTCAGACTCAGAGGCCAGAAGTCAGTTTCCCCAGGTCGTGAGTCCGGGCTTGAACATAGACCATTGGGGGGAAGAATCGGTCCCCCAGGTGTGTCTCTTGTGTGTGGCCCCTCCTTCTGGGGCCAGAGGTACCCAGGCCTGTGGGCTCGTGGCCCGTGACGTGCTGCCTGCCTCGGGCCCATGCAGAGCATCTCCCAAGCTTGCAGGCCCCACCCGGTCTTGTCTTGTCTTCTCTCTCCTCCCGTGGGTTGCAGGGGTGACCTCAGCTCTGGTCAGAGAGCCCAGCGGGGACAAGGTCACTGTGGTGAGCCAGGCAGAGAGCCAGGCAAGCTCCGGCCCTGGCTTGTGAGGGGAGAGAAATCCAATATGCACTTTTGTCAGACTTTGTGGTGAGGTTTTGATTTTGGGAGTGATGTGGCAAGCAAACCAGGGCAGAAAATGATGACTGAACATCAACCCGTGGGGTGGAAATGGGTGTGAAAGCAGTGACCCGAGCAAGGAGAACAAGATGAGTCCTGGGCTGGGTCCTGGCGTGGAGCCCCTCCTCACCCCAGCCCGACATGCATCTCTGCACTTGAACTTTCTGAGGGGCACAGCAACGTGGGGCTAATGCAGCCCTGCCCCCTCACCCCCAGTTCTTCCCATGACCCCAGGCTCTGTAGATGCACTGGGGCAGGGGGACAGAGGGGCCCTGCAGTGCCCGGGGCCTTCATGCTCCATCTGTGGCCCTGGCCAGCCCCCAGCCCTGGCCCGCTTGCCCACTGGGCTGCGAGGACCCCGAGGCAAGGGTGGGGTCATCTTGCGGTCTCAAGCTAGGTGAATTCTTTGCAATGACAAACACTAAGTAGGTACTCATTATACACGTGCCAAATGGCTGGATGGCTTCTGAATGGGTTAGTGACTTTAGACACCTTTTAGCCAAGTGAGGTCGCCTTGGGACAGTGGCTACTGCTGCCAAGTCTTCATGGCATAAAGTGTCCCTGGTAACCATCTCTTCCCAGCCTCCCTCCAGACTCGGTAATCTCCAGTTCTTGAGTCACAGGGCATGTATCAGTGCCCCCTTCCAGGGAGCATCCATGGCCAGAGCACACCCAGCACCGGAGCCCTTGGGGTGAAATATGCCTTTGGTGCCCTGCTGTGTTATAACATCTGGCCCCGAGTCCAAAGTTAGTTCACATGGAGCCCCGCGACTCTGAGCCTCCGCCATGGGCTGACTCAGCTGGCTGCGTGCCTCTGATTCATGGTGACCAAGCCTGGTATTTATTATCTCATCAGATTATCCTTCCCAAACTCCCTGACCAGAGGCAGAGCCAGACAGGCGGACACACCAACAATCTGACTCACGAACCAAGCTTTCCAAAAGCAAGAGCGGTAGGAAGTTACCTGCTTTGAACTTGTACCGTCCTGGTGGCCAAGGGTGCAACCGGAGGCCTGGAAGCCTGGGGCCCCATACTGCCATCCCTGGAGCTCCCCGCTCCTCCCCCTGCCCCACCCTGGCCCTGCTGACTGAGGAGGCCTCACCTGGGCGGTGCTGGGCTCGCCAGAGGGCGTCACAGCACATAGACTAAACATGCTGGCATCGGGGATGCTCAGAGTTCCTGAAACGACGGGCATGGGGACCAGACTTAGAGAGCCACCTTAGGTTCGTGACTTCAATCTACGTCACCAACCCCTTCTCAGCACTTCAAATCACCCCGGAGGCATCCTCAGGACCAGCCGTGGCCCTGAGGACCTTGTCGGCTGCCTTTGCAAGGGCAGGTGCCCCTGTCCTTCTGTACCAGCGTGGCCACTTCACTGTCCAGTCCCAGGGTCCTGTGTGGGTCTCCTGTGGCTGCCCCAACAAGTACCACACTTGCCATCTTCTAGTTCTGGGGGTCGGATCCTGAAGTCAGAAGCGGAAGGGGCAGGACCCTCCGGGAGGCTGTGGGGGAACCCCAGTCCTTCTCCAGCATGCAGAGGCTCCTTGGCTGCTGGTCTCTTCCTTCATCCTCCAGGCCAGCAGCATCTTCAAACCTCTGTCGCTCTCTGACCTTTGCTTCTGTAGTCACATGTCCTTCTCCGATGCTGACCCTCCTGCCTCTCTCGCAGAAGGACCCTGTGGTTACATGGGATCCGCCCAGATCATCCAGGAAGAGCCTTCTGCTCACCGCATCTCCAGAGTCTCTTTGGCCGTGTAAGGTTCCAAGAATCAGCACGGGGACCTCCCTGAGGGCCGGTGTCCTGCCTCCCGCAGGCATCGAACAGACCTCTTAGTGGCAGGGTAGCCTTCAGCAGACCACTCAGCCTTGTGCCTCATCGAGCAGTGGGGATAGTGACATGCCAACCCTTTGGGTATATTGCTGTCCTGTAACAGCCTGGTATCTCTTTTCTGTAATCTGTCACCTTCACTAGATGCTAGGTGCCCAGTGCCTGGTACGTGCGACATTGAAACTCTACAAATCAGACGGAACCGTGTTTGCAGGAAGCTCACAGAGGAGTGAGCAGATTCTCAAGGCTCGGGACAGTGGTGGGCTGTGATAGGGCAGGGGATGGCGAGGGTGGGGGGCAGCCAACCAGGAAGGCATCCTGAGTTGCCGTGAGTTGTCATTTGCCAGCGTGGCCAGGGAGGCTATTTCCTGCACACAGAGTGGCAGGGGTCTGGGCACACACAAACCGCAGGGCCATGCCAGGGAAGTGCCAGTGGTTCTGCTTGTCTGGAGCTTGGGCTGTGGCCTGGAGAGCCATGGCCGCATCGGTCGCCCCCACGCCCTCATCTGCGAAATGCTCATGCGGCCTGCTGTTGTAGGACGCCGACTCAAGAGCCCTGACTCCGCCAGGGTGACAGATTTCCCACAGTCCCTGCGCACTTGCTGGGGGTGGAGGGAGCGTCCTCGGCCGGGCCCTGCGCCAGCTGGATGCGCCGCTGAGGGCCCTAGAACGCTGTGTGACAGCGGTCGGTCTGTGCTTTCAAGGCTCAGAAATGGGAAACTTATGGTCAGGGATGCGCTTGCAACATCTCATTCCCCGTGCATTAGCAAATGCTCTCAGCTCCAGAAGTCCTTGAGTTCTTGCTGAGCTGGCCTGGCCGCTTGCCCCCAGGTCACACGGCCAAGTTCCTGACTCACCCAGACCCTCCGGTTCCACTCGGGAAGTCAGTTGCTCACTTTCCAGCTCTGGCCATCCACACGAAGCCCTTCCTGCAGCTAACCGTTCCCTCGTGAAACGGGCGTGTCTCGACCCGGCATGACACTTCAATAAAATAGTCCTGCTTCCAAATCTTTCTACAAATAAAAGGATAAAAATTCAAAACACATGCCTGCACCTCCTAGCCGGCAAAGTAACACACTTTTAGGATATCTTTGGAGTTTTGGGGGCCATTTGTTGGTTTTTCAGATTGTCATTGTTGATCTTGATCTTACTGGCCAGGACTTTAATTTTTTTTTCTCCCACAAATCTCGTATCTCAAGACTTTGTGTGTTGATGTCAAACACGTCCACGTTCGAGCTGTGACTTGTGGTGAGCTGACATCGCCCAGCTCAGTCTTCCGAGCCGCAGAGATGCTCTGTCAGCACGACCTGACCTCCTCTCCGGCTGCGATGCCGGGGCAGTTTTCCGCAGACAGGGGGTGGACTTTTGCCAACGTCGCTTATCTGAGCTACTAGCGTGGTTCCTGGACACATCACTCGGAAGTTCCTCTGACGGATAACTGCATGTGGACAGCCACGAACAGTTTGCATCGGAGCAGGCCTGAGATACGCTCGCTTTATCTCTTTTCTCCCCTGCACCAGAATCTAGCGCCACTTGACGTGCGGTGGAAACTAGCCAGGCAGTTTTTATGAGCGGAAAATAGCCAGCAAGGCTGGTTGATTTTTTTTTTAAATTGATTTGAGAGAGAAAGAAACATCAATTTTCATTGTTCCACTTATTGATGCATTCATTCGTTGATTTTTGTATGTGCCCTGACCAGGAATCGAACTGGCAACCTTGGTGTATTGGGACGACACTCCAGCCAACTGAGCTACCCGGCCAGGGCTGCAGGACTGGTCTTAAATGAGTTTGGGTTTATTAGGATACGCCTGGGGCAGTATTTTCACTCATCCTCTTCTACTATGGTGGCTCCAGATGGAAACAAATTTTTCCAAGAGTCTTATTGTTTAGGAGTCAGAACACTGTCCCTTTTGTCCCTCTGCTTGAGAAGGAAATGATTTGTTCATTCCGACTTCATTTTCTGATGAGTGCAGGGGTCAATGTAGAGAAGAGAGAGAGAGAGAAAGAAACACGGAGAGACTGAGACAGCGTTCGGTTGTTTACAAGGTGCCTGTGTCTGTGGGGTTAGTGACGGGGAAGAAGGAGCTGATTTGACTGAACTGGAGAAGTTCATTTGCATAATGGAGTCATTTTAAGGAAAGATTAAATCAAGCAGAGTGTGCGCCTAATTCAAGATGTCATCATGTCTCTCTCAAAGACATGATGACATTGGGAACTTCCGAACTATGATTACAAATATAAGTTATATCACTCTGAAGATAAAACTGGTCATTAAAATCTATCACTTCCTGTATAATTATAAAATACGGTAGGATGTCAAAATTCCCTCTGAAAGTTAAATTTCATCTTTTGATAATGGCAAAACACCTAAGTATTCCATCATTAAGAACTCAAAGGCTGTGAACTGATGTAATGTAGTAGCAGAAAGAAAACTTGTCATTTTCGAGACTTCTGGTCGAGAAGCGGACGTAGATAAACACGGCTCGCCTCCTCACACGACCAGCGCAAAAAATTACAGCTGGACTACAAAACAAGAATCACCCACGATTGTCAGAAAATCAAGCTGTAGGGAAGTCCAACAGTCAAGGAATCAAAGAAGACACATTCATCCAGACGGGTAGAAGGGGCGGAGACCTGGAGACTCGTGGAGAGTCAAGGAGACCCAGAACGGGCGGTCCCCCACCCACATGTGATGGATAAAAATCAGGAGGGACACCTCAGGAGCAAGGGATCCCAGCCCCACACCACACTACCCAGCCCAGGGTTCCAGTGCCAGGCAGATAAGTCGCTACAATTTCTGGCTATAAAATCTATAGGCATCGGGGCAGCAGAAGAAACTGTGGGATCCTCAGGAGTCTCCTCTTAAAGGGCCCACAACCGACTTAGGACTCACTCAGACTCACTCATTCTGGGCTCCAGCATCTGGGGCAGGCCTTGTCCCCGTTCGTCTCTAAGGTAACTGCCAGGCGGCCCCTAATGCTCCAAAGCCACAGGAAGGACCCCGTGGGACCCAGTCCACTATCTAACTGGCATCAGCAGGTTCTGGACATGCGGGTGCTCACGAGTTTGTCTCTGGGTTTGTGTCTTCACGTCCGTTTCCTGTGCTGACATATCTTTCAAGCAGAGCTGCCTCCACTCCCAAGATCAACACTGAGCCCCCAGAAGGAGGATTTTCTGCTTAAAAGGTTTCTTACTTTGCATAAACTTGGAGGGAGTGACCGTGGCTCTTTGCAGCAAGTAAAATGTCGGCCTTTCCATGGCCTTGTGCCTTCTCTCCTCACAATCAACACAGTGATGCTTCACTTGACCTGGATGACTGCGTGAAACTCCAGAGTCACAGACGACATGAACCAGGATGCTTTGCTCCACAGAAGTCATAGGTGGCTTCCTCTGGGAGGACGATGGCTTTTCCGGTGGCTTTTCACTCACTCATCCTTGGCACACACCTACCCGCTCAGGCCAGAGGCACCATCCCTGTCCTCCAGACGTCACAGGAGGCAAAAGCAAGCGTCCAGATGAGGAGAGGACAGCCCTACAGGAGGCAGGAGAAAAGGGGGGTCGACCCTGGCCTTGGGGGAAGGTGGTGAGAGAGGAAGGCCCCGAAGGACAGAGGGTTGATGGGCACAGCAGCCCAGGACCTCATCCAGCTGCCTCCAGCAGCGAAGACCCCGAAGGCCAGCCTACAGCCCTGTGCTGGCATTGACCCCACCCTGTGACATGTGGCACGGAGACCTCCGAGGGCCCAAACTTGAAGGTTACACTCATCCTTTTGGCATTGGGGAGGGAGAGGGAGCCCCACCCAAGCCACATCGAATGGATTTCCCCAAAGGAAAAAGGCTTGGTTCCTAAACAGGCGGACATGGGAGAAGTGACCGATGAGATAAACACTGGAACAACCCGGTGTCTCCTAGGCTACAGCTCATCTTCACAAGCTCCTGGTGCTCCACACAACCAGCAGGCACCCTCCCACTGTGCAGCCTCTGTCCCCTGGGAGGGCCCGGCCTCACACTGGGAGCTCCCTGGCCCCAGGACGTGTCGTGGAAGCCTGCCTGGCACGGTCCTGCCACCTGGAACTGGAGCTGGCACTGCAGGACGTGTAGCGATCAGGATCGAGTCACGACTGCTTCCATGCACACATTTCTAAAGGGCGTTCTATGTGTTTCACACTCCTAAACCTTTAAACATTCATGTAAGATTTCCCATCCCAGCTTGGAGACTCCAGGGCAGAAAACGGCCAGGCCCCTGGGTGAGAGCGAGCTTTGTAAACAGAGTTCTGCTCCATCCCCTCTACCTCCTGCCGCTCACCAACACCCCCCCCCCCCATGAAAACAGCAGCAGTTCCAGAGCGCTGAGGAAAGCTGTCTGTCCCCAAGGGGTCTCCCTGCCTGTGTAAAGCAGCGGCCAGGACCACTGACTCTGGAGTTCTCCTCACAGTGCTCCCACTGCCCCGCCACAGAGGGACGTATCCCCTGTGTGTTTTCTGTTTCTTGCAATTCTAAAGCAAGTGGGATGTTTGTCCCAATTCGTCACTGCTGTATCCCCAGCCTGGAGGATAGTAAGTGCCGGAAAAGTCTGTGTGATGGGAGTCTGCAATGTGACAAAGGGAGGGAGGGGGGAAGGAAGGAAGGAAGGAAGGAAGGAAGGAAGGAAGGAAGGAAGGAAGGAAGGAAGGAAGGAAGGGAGGGAGGGAGGGAGGAAGGGAGGAAGGAAGGGAGGAAGGGAGGGAGGGAGGGAGGAAGGAAGGAAGGAAAGAAGGGGAGAAGGGGAGACAAAGCCGGGCAGACAAGCAATAAATGCACAGGTTTCTTGCAAATACACAAACAACCCTTGAGTTATTGGTGTTCTAGATGCCAGTTTTTCAAAGCGCTTTGATCAATTGAGTTCGGGCACTTTGATCAAAACATCATCAAACAGGATTAATTTAAGTACAAAGTGCAGGCTCTACATGGAGGCTCCCCCTCCCCGTCCTTCCCCCTCCAGTAAGCAGATGTAAGACAATAAGAGGGCTGAATGTGGAGGAAACAGACCCACCAGAGGCGGAAGCCGAGCAGGTCAGTGCTGAAGCTGCACGGGGCGCAGAGAGGGGACAATGAAAGGGATGTGTAGCCGAGGAGCCGTGGCCTTGCCTCTGTCCACAAAATGTGTTCGGTTTGAGGTAACACCTTAAAAAGGAGGCAGCAGGCAGGGGGCCCTTTCTGAAATGCGTTAGAGACTGGGATGGCCGGAGTCAGCAGCTGAGCCCACTCTGACCTCAGCTGTTGACTTCTTTGTTTTAATGAGATGCTGATGGCGTCTGCTGGTGGCTGGTGAAGAGGAATCAGGTAGGCTGGAGAAAGATGGATGCTTTTAGTTAATAAGAGCACCTTCTGTTTCCTGGGAGGAGGGGCCTTGCCCTTCAGTAGGGAGCTGTCTTAAAGAGCCAACGGTCCCCTTGGAAGGTGAGAGGAGCCTCCTCAGAGCTGGGAGCAGCATTCTGGCAGTCAGAAGTGATGTGACAGGAAGCTCCCAGACATGACACCCATGTGGGAGAGAGGGAGGTCACACCGCAGAGCATGGTTTAGGCTGATGAATGTGGAATGTTTTCCTGAATGTCTCACGTGGTCGCCAACAGTTAGCACTACGTGTGGGACTGGAAAGCCCTCCAAAGCTTCGGTGTCACAAACCCAATTGTCTGCTCTCTCTGTCACTGGCCTGCAGATGTGCTCAGGGTGGCTGTTTCCTGAGCTCTCTGCCTCCGGAGTCCCTGTCTATGGGCACTGTCACGTGGGGCAAAATGACTGTCAGGTTTTGCATCTCCGTGGCCTCCCAGGAAACACGAGGAGCTCTGGGGGACTGAAAGCGTGGTGTGAGGTGGCCGTGCTCTCTCGTTCTCTCTCTCATTGCTCGCCCACATCAGTCATCATTGCTCTTTGGAACCTGCTAGAGCTTGCATTTTCTCACCAAGACCGTGTGGGATGTGGTGAGAGAGAACCAGCCACCCCCTTTTCCAGCCAGCCACCCCCTTTCTGTCTGCATTGGGTCCAGCTCCCCAGCCGGGCCTCGTCCCCTGAGCTATGAAATACATGCTTGGCCAGGAGCTGAGCCAAAAGAGGAGGCTGGACTGCCACCAGCCAGCTCCTGTTGGCAGTCAGCCAGGACACCGAGTGCCAGTCCTCTGGACACAGAACACTTCTCCCCGGAACCCACAACCCAGTGCCGTTCACGGAAAAACATCAAAGCCACCGGCAGGCGGTGACCATGCTGCTCTGCTCTCGTTTCAGGTGCTAAACCTGCGCCTGGGATCTGCTTTGAGAGAGTCAACTCTGCAGGTGACCCTTACGGCAACTGCGGCAAAGACTCCAAGAGTTCCTTCGCCAAGTGTGAGATGAGGTAGGGACCTGCGTCCTGACTGCGGTGGCTCTGAGTGTCCCACGTGGCGGACGGCTGGTTCCAGCTCCGCCTCTTTGGGGACTGACTGTTCTTGCCCTTCCAGAGACGCCAAATGTGGAAAAATCCAGTGTCAAGGAGGTGCCAGCCGGCCAGTCATTGGTACCAATGCCGTTTCCATAGAAACGAACATCCCGCTGCAGGAGGGAGGTCGGATTCTGTGCCGCGGGACCCACGTGTACTTGGGCGACGACATGCCGGACCCAGGGCTCGTGCTTGCTGGCACCAAGTGTGCAGATGGAAAAGTAAGGCCCAGAGTATGATGCTCACTTGCAGCATGAACGTAAGTCTGGAGTGAGGCCCGCTGAGAAATGTCTTACCCAAGAGTTAGGAGGTTGGTTTGTTTTCCTAAATCCCTTCCCTCTCCTGAATCCAGTTCTTTGAACCTGAAAGAAAATGTGGGTAAAATCGGATCCTGGGCCGACCACTGAGATGCAGATTTGGGGAAACCCAGCTTGTTTTCTCCGTCCCTTAGTGTTAATAAGTCATTTCTGTACTCCGAGCAGCATGAGGGTTTGCAGCAGGAAATTACTTCGGAAGGAAACTCAGCAGCTTGTTGTATTGTTTTTGGAAACGTGGCCTTGGTTTCTGGCACGGAGTTCCTGGGGTCTTGTTCTCACCTGGGGGGCGGACTGGGAAGTCAGATGTACTCTCAGAGATGCGCCCCCCCCCCCAGGAGAAGATAGGAGAGGGGTGGAGGGGGAAGGGAAGGGGAGGAGAAGGAAGAGGAAGAGGGGTTCCCTCAAAGCCAAAAGAGAGTTCTTTGGAGACCAGGGAGGAAGGTAGACAGATATTTTAGGGTTTAGAAATAAAATCCAAATTTAAAAAAAAGAAATTGAGATTTTCACCTTCTGCCGCGTTTACTTTTCTCACCACACTTTCTCATCAGACTAAACGATAGCAGGGGTGAAGGCGAACCAGCCCCCACGTGCTTTTTCAGGACCCTGTTTTCAAAATGATTGTGAAATCGCTCACCGCCAGGGAGGCGACAGAGGAGACAGACACCCATGTGGCTCCTTCCGCAGAGTCCTGGCAGAAATGCCCTCCACTCACCCCCGACCCCCGTATACCCCGAACCACAAACGGTCCTCCAGGAGCTCGAGTGACACGTGAAACACGTTATACACGCCAGCGGTCCCCTTCACCACACACGCCAGCTCCCCCACAGTCAGGCCCTGATGTTAGAACGACGCCCGTTTCTAACTCGGGAGTGGGAACAGCCAGGGCAGGTGCATCCGAACACTGAGGTTCCAAGGATCTGTTTAGTAATGGATTTTTCCTCCACCTGCAATGTTCCATGTGCCTCGGCCTCCGCTGCGGCAGAATATGGCGTTCCTCTAAAGCCTCTGTCGCCTCGTCTGCGGGTTCGGAGGAGAGCGGACCCCAGTGTGTCGCTGCTACCTCAGACCATTTCTTTTATCAGCTGGAATGTGACAGTCCCCTTGGCCAAGGTTATCGCCAGCCCCTGGGGCTGCATGAATTGTGCCTGACCCAGGCTGTTGGGATCGGATGGCGAACTTCCCCTAGGAAGGTTCCACGTGATTAAAAATGCTTCTGCAATGGAAAAATTAGACTTTCCTCCGTCGACTCCACTAATTTGTAGCATCTTATGGGAGGTCAAGGGCCTGATCCCTTGAGTCTGGAGTAGGTTACGCACCTTCGAAATGAAAGCAAACGCTCTCAGCCCGCCCAGTGTCATTTAGCAAAGGGTTGCCTCTGCAAAGGCTTGATAAGTACAAGGGGACCGTCCGCCTTCCTCGGCCGAGCGTTGCCGTTGACAGCTGATGTCATCGGCGGGAGCACTTGTCCGTCAGCATTTTAGAAAGGTTCCCACCTTTCCCTATCTCCCGTACAAGATTCCTGGGCCCTGTGCTCTTGGTCTCTGTGCCCTTCAGGCCCCGGGGTAGGGATGATCCATTTCACCTTCTCTTGTATCTTGTCATGGGGGGAAGATGCTGCTATACCCAGACGTCATGGTCAGCTCTAACCAAAGTCACGGGAAAATCAGTTATCATAATTGCTGCATCGACTGAACCCATATAAAATGCTAGAAAGAACTCGATGGCGTTCCCAGCGATCTGAGTCCCTGCGTGGGCTGAGTGTGGAGATAGGCACCAGGCACAGCCCACGTCCGAGTCAAACACCCCCAGCCCACACCACCCACGTCCACAGGAAGGCCCCCCCTCCCCGGACCTGCTTTCTCCTCACACCCACAGACGTGCGTGCACGTGCGTGTGCCCACAGAGGCACTGAAGCATGTGCTGTGTTTTCCTCCTCCTGTAGATTTGCCTCAACCGTCGGTGTCAAAACACCAGTGTCTTTGGCGTTCACGAGTGTGCAAAGCAGTGTCACAGCAGAGGGGTGAGTAGACCAGGCGCCTTCCTCCAGCCAGTCAGGCACTACCTCATTCATCTGTCACGTTCTCCCCGATCCGTGACTTTTTAAAAATAGAGCAGGGTCTCCCCCGTATGTTCTTCTAAAGATATTCATTTTCTTCGACCTTTACATGGCATAACAAATGTGATTTTTATTTGACAAAAAATCAGACCGAGCAGCAATTAACTTTCATTAACATTCTGTGATTTTTTTTTTGAAAAAAGACTGTCATTTTCAAAGTAATTTTAAAAGCAACCATCCTTCACGCAGAGTTTTGCAATAATATTTCAAACAGGGCTGTTCCCTTTACAACCAAGATCCAGAATGTGTCTGAACAGAAATACTTCCGAAAGGAATTAGACTCCAAAAGGAATTAAAATGAAGAAGACAGGAGACTGACCACATGTTCTTGAAATCCCACGCAATGGGTTTCGACTAAAGAAGGCTGTTATTTTAGTTCAGAGAATCTTTTGGAGAGAAGAAGACTCTAATTGTTTAAAACATAATTTATTTTCCTGATGGGCTTAATTATTTCCAATGAAACTATCCATCTTGGTTCGCCATGCCAGTGGTTCACTGGTTCGCCCGAAACCTTTTCTACAGAACTCATTCTCCGAATTCTATTTTTAAAACTTGCAGACCAGCGGCCCATGATTCTAACCTAGAATTACGGGGTTTTCAGAAAATTACTATCACCACAAGGGATGACAGTGCCACCTCCCACAGGAGGGGAGCTGCCAGTGGGGAACCGATCTCTTTATGTCTTCCCGGGGTCAGGGATTCCTTTCCAATGGCTGGAAGAGATGACCTCACACAGCCTCATTACTTCACTGACGAGGAAGCCCAGGCTCGAGTGGGGGCTGGGACGCGTCCGAGGTTGCTTGACCAGTTAGCAGCAGTGCTGGGTCAGGGACTCCTCCCTTTCCAACCCTACTGGGGTCCCGTCCACACGCTGGAGAGGAAGGGCCCATGTTCTCCAGGTGGATGGGGCCGCTGCCAGGACTTGGCAACATGTCATCTGACCACAGCCCTGCCCTAGCGAGCCAGGCCCCCCAGCAGCCCCTGCAGGTGGGGTGCGGGGGCTGCCGTCTCTCTGCCACCAGCTGTGAAGGGCACGTGGCTGCACGGAGCAGTGGGAGGTTGCACTGAGCCACGTGGGCAGCCCCTGCCGGTGGCCCCGGGTAGGATGCCAGCAGCACCTCTGAGGAAACAGGCCAGACGCTCTGACGCAGCACAGGCTGTGCCCAGGTCATTAGTGTGGCCCAGCTCCGGCTTCGGAATGGCCGACACTTCCTCTTCCCTCGGGCTGTCCCAACACGTGGTCTTATTTGCAGCACCTGGGGCAGGTGGTTGATTGATTAAAAAAAAAGTCAGTGAAAGCAGGCAGGTCCCACAAGTGAGACATACACCCCAAACCTTGTATTCTGCCTTAAAATATAACAGTGTGCTTTGGCCCCAAGCATCAGGACTTGGTGCTGGGCTGAGGCCTGCGGGGCAGGTGGGGAGGCCATAGCTCCACGCTGACCTCACGTGAACCAGCCAAGCACACCAGCTGCGTGCGACCTGGGGTTTGTTTCTCCAAGTGGAAGGGAAGCTAGACACAGGAGCAGCCTGTGTGCGGAAGCCGTCCTGTCTCCTGCAGCTTTCCCAGGCATTTTCAGTGCCCCGCCCACTCCAAATTTGTCACAGCTCTTTTTAGTGACTGGGCTTCACCCAAAGCACATGGCCTCACTTTCAGAGGAACAGTGCCGTCTTGTCTTCCTGCTGCTTCCTGCTCCCGCAGCAGTTCAGTAATTACACATCACAACAGCAGGTAGGACAGAGACCCCGTTGTGGGGCAGCTACCAGCTGTCGCCATGGTAACCAGGTGAGCTGGAGCTGGCCCATCCAGGGAGGGCTCTGGCCTCCACGCATAGCTCCTTGTTCAGAGCCTCCTTCTGCCTTCTTGGGATGCCTATCCTGTCACAGGAGAGCCATCCTCTTGTTCCAGGGGGGCAATGGTCTTTGTCGGCTGTGCCCACTGCATGGGGCTGCAGCCCTGCAGGAAACAGGAGGTTCTGCGGGGAGGAAGCGGGCATTCCTGAGAGGAGACAAGGAGCAGGCCTAGCGAGAGTGTCCCCATCGCCCTGCTGTGGGCCTGCTCTGGGACCCTGGCCATTCAGCCTCCTGTCTGAAGGTTCCCAGAGGTTGTCAGGCCTGTGACACATGAGGGCTCAGATGCCATGTCCCGACACAGGGTCCCTCTTCTCCGCTGAGAAGGCCTTTCATCTCAGCCAGATTGGGGGGGTGGAGGGGGCGGGAGACGGTCCTGGATTTAAGAAGGACTCCAGGGTTGAGGAGCAGTGGGAGGGAGTGGAGATGCCCTATCTGTCATCATGATTCCCTAAACAGCTGCAAACAGGCAGGTGAAGTGACATAGGCAGGTGACACTTGCAGCCCCAGGCCCTGGTCTCCAGTGTCAGTGGTGTTTGAGGCTTGTTCTCGTGGTGACATCTACTGGGTCCAGCTCTGTGGGTGCTGGGGAGGACTCTGGCCTCAGGGCCTTTGCTTGGCCATGCCGCCTCTGCACCAGGGGCCAGGGTGGCCTAACTCTGCTTCCCTCTTGTGCCCTGCTCCCCGGCTGCCCTGAAAGGTGTGTAACAACAGGAAGAATTGCCACTGCGAGGCCCACTGGGCGCCCCCCTTCTGTGACAAGTTTGGCTTCGGAGGAAGCACAGACAGCGGCCCCATCCGGCAAGCAGGTTGGTAGGGAGAGCACATCCGGGTGAGGGGTGCTGAGTTCCGGGGGCAGTGGGAAGCCGGGGTGGAGGAGCTTTCCAAGGAAGACAGGGTGGGTTGTGGCTGTAGGTGCAGACTACCGGGAACAGGTAACCCAGTGGGGACCCCACCTGGGCCTGACACAGCCTGAGGTCTCTCTCTGTTCTCAAATTCTCCGTTGTCCTCTCTTTTTGGAGACCCCTCATGCTGCTTTGGCTGGGGGGGCTGAGTTTGCCAGTTTTTAGCCTGTGACACTTCTTAACTGAGGTCACTTCTACAGCAGAGTGCCATTGTCCAACCAAAGGACTTGGTAAAGGCCAGCCTCTGTGTACCAGGGACAAGAGGTGGGAAGTTTATTGCCTTTGAAAACTAGATACCCTCTGTTTCAGAAAGGGGATGTGCCCGGCAGCGGCAACAGCAGCTTCTGTTTACGGAGCAGTTCTTATGTGCCCGCACCACACTTGGCATTTCACGTGCATTATCTGACCCGCTCCTTACAGGACTCTGAAGTCAGCAGTATTTTTTCTGTACATATAAAGGCCCAGAGGCTCAGGAATGTCAAGTAACCTGCCCAGAGTCACACAGCTAAGATTGGGACACAGGTCTGTCTATCCCCGAAGATGCTCCTGATCACAGCTGCGCCTGAACCCTCTGTCCTCTTCATCTCAGGTGACATTGAGAAATGTCCCCCCTGTGCAGTGCTTTCTCCTCTGAGCTCCTGCCAGGCAGTTAAGGGGCAAGTCTGAGCAATGTCCCTTTTCCAGCGAAAACACAAGACAAAAAGGTGCAGAGAGCTGACTCGGCACAGCCGGAGACCCGGAAGCAGGTAGGAATTCACCCAGCCCCTGGGTGTCACCACCTGGTGCTCACCTGAGCCCCGTGACACTCACATGGTGGTCAGTGCTGCTGCACAGGACGGTACATCATCCCCAAGCCAGGTTGAATCTGCGGCTTTGCCATCGTTTCCATGACAACAGACACAACACTTCTCTGCGGGCCAGGCAGTGAGCCCAGCTCTCAGGAGGGAGCCCTCCCCGCCCCCCAAAGCAGGCACGTCTGTAGAAACGGTGTCCTGAGGAAGGACACTGAATTCCTGGTCATCCTGCTGAACTGTGGACAAGTCTCAGCATCATTCCTGAGAGCTCCAGGTGACCGACCGCCTCTCGGGCCAGGCCCCACAGCAGGGAGAGGAAGGACAGAGTCTCGGCCTCCAGGAACATCCACTCCGGGGGCAGAAACGAGGCCCAGCATCTCTGTCCCTCACTGACGTCTCAGCCTGGTCTCCTGGTCTCCCGATGACTGGTCTCCTGCTGCACCTTCATTTTCTAATGTGACCCGAAGCGTTTGTTCAAGCCAAATACCATGGTTTCCGTTTTAATGCCGCGGGACCCTGCTCTGCTTCCATGCGCGCTCCAGGAGGCCGAAGCATTTGGAGGTCTTGGAGGAGAGGCGGGAAGGGCAGCATGCACTGGGCCACTCTTGGGTGTGGACACGCAGCCCAGGTGTGGGGGTTCCCACTGTCACCAGCTCCTCCTCGCTCCAAGTAAGAAGAATTAAGAAAGTGAAAGCAGGATTGCAGAGCTCCACCCACCATTGCCATCATTTTAGAAAAGACAGCACGTTTAAACGCCTCCCACCCAAACTCAGGTGTGCAGGGGGTTTCTCAGGAGAAGCCAGCCCACAGCTGGGATGGGCAGAGCCATGCCCTGCGCCTCGCTGCCCCCAGGGCCACCACGGCTGTCATCCAGCTGACGCCATCCTGTCATTCACTTCTGAAACATCTACCTCCTCCCAGCCGCTCCTCTGGGTCACTATGATGGGAGGGGTGGCAGTGGGGCTTAGGCGGGGCAGTGGACAGGGATGTACAGGGCAGGATCCGCAGGACATGTGTCTTGTGTGGGTGAGGGAGCTAGGGGACAAGGGGGTGCAGCCACCATGCTGCCCTGGGTTTGTGCCTTGAGCAGCTCGGTGTACCACACTGGCCGCCGTTCGTGGGAACAGGCCGTTGGGGGGCGCACCAAGCTCCATTTAGGGGCCCCGCAAACGTCAGACTGGATAAACGGATTGGTCCTCGGCTGAGGGACGGACTTTAAGGAACTGGAAGCCATGATGATTCAAGGCTCTCGCTGCTTCCTTTTTGACTGGCTTTGTTAAAGACAACAGGGCTCGCCATCTGCAAGGAGGGTGTCTTAGCCAGAAAACCAGAGGCAGGGCCTTTCCAGCAGCACTAACGAACGGATCGAGACTGTCCTGTGTTGGTGGTCGTGGACAGGCTGACACACGTCCCTGATAGGGCCTGCCGGTCGGACCCAAAGTCCAAAGGCAGGGAGAGTGTGAAGGCCTTCTCCCCCTCAGTGGGAGCCATGTCACTCTGGTCTGCAGCCAGCTGGACACCCTGGCCAGAGGTGGCGGTGGGCAGCCTGGGCGATGGAAGCAGCAACCTGGAAGGACGGTCCTGCACCTACGATGTGCTGCCCACCCTGACCGTCGTTGGTGGGAGAACAGGGACCGATGCACGAGATCCGTGAGCTTAGGAGGTTCAGTCTGGTTGAAATGCAGATAAAGCCCCTCTAAGCCTGGCCCTGAGGGTCCGCCCCAGGCCCCCCTGCACCAGCGGCAGCTGAGAGCCACCTGGTGCTGGCATCTTCCCTTCCTTTCTGAACGTGGAGGGGCCGCAGCATCCTGTACCAAACGAAATGGGTCAAATCACAGGAAAAGGGATGTTTCCACGGAGGAACACAACTGCCTCCTCCCAGAAAAAGGGGTTGCCCCCAGAAGCCGGACTTCCGTCCCTGACAGAAAACAGACCCTGTGGGCATCTCACTGAGCTGCGAGCTTTCTTTTTTTTTTTTCTTCTAATTTGACAATGTCCAGAAGTAAGGAGTCTCGGTCTAAAGAAATGCAAAAATAAAACAATAAACCAGACTCCGACGCTAAAGACTGAGGAGGAGGGAGCTGGGGCAGCGCGTGTGTGATGGGGGCTGGGAAGGATGCGGTCCGGGGACCGCTGTCCTGCTGAGGGGACTTTAACCGTGGCTCCCTGTGGTCACCATTTCCCTGCTGTTCCCATGCTTCGGGGGCCTGTGAGGCCAGGGCTGTGGTCCCACCTCCCAGAAGAGTGTCCAGGAGTGAATGCCGGCGACATGGAGGAGCCTCTGAACACCACGCAGGGCTTCACTTTCTCCACTTCCGCTCCTTCAAAGTCCGGTTGGCCAAGAATGTCACAGTGTGAAACTTCCCTGATTCCCTGATCACTGCCCCATTCCCTGAGTGTGACGCATTCTGTTTCAGATAACCAAGGCTTCACCATAGCCGTCCTGGTGACTGTCCTGTGTCTCCTCACGGCCGGATCTGCAATTTATCTCAAACGGAAGCCATTGATACAACTGCTGTTCACAGACAAGAAGACCACCATTGAAAAGCTAAGGTGCCCTGGGCACAGGTCATCTTTTCAGGGCAAGGCGGGTCCCTTAGCAAAGAGGAGGTCAGACTTCTGGGGAGTAAAACTGGTGTGGGGTTTTGATTGAACGTTTCCGCCAGGCCAGCGGCTTCTTTCCACTCCCCTTCACCCTGTTTGCTGCTTGCTTATGACACACATGAGCAGGGTGCCGATGAAGCTCACCCATGGATTTTTGCCACCCTGGCATTAGTGATTTTTATAAGACGCAGGATGTTAAAATGTTTTCACCTGGTTTCTGATTCCAATATATTCAGACAGTGTTGCTGAAACACCAGCTTCATACCAAATGTCTCCCAGTTGTCAAAGGGCCATGATTCTGTGGATTGCAAGAGCTAATTTAACAGAATAGTGGCTTTGGGGAGAAAACAGTCAGTATTATTTCTTTATTTATTTTAAAGATTTTATTTATTTATTTTTAGAGAGGGAAAAGGAGGGAGAAAGAGAGGGAAACATCAATGTGTGGTTGCCTCTCACACGCCCCCTACTGGGGACCTGGCCCACAACTCAGGCATCTGCCCTGACTGGGAACCGAACCCATGACCCTTTGGTTCACAGGCCAGTGCTCAATCCACTGAGCCACACCAGCCGGGGCTAGTATTTATTTTTTAATCTTGTGAGAGAGTTAGATGATTTTACTTTTGCATGCTTACCCACACGGAGTTAAAAAATCAGTAAATTGGGTTTTTTTTAGTATGATAGTGAACAAAATAGAAAAAATTAAATCACCTGGAGGGAAAGCGCCCTCAGTGAACACGTGTGGGGGTTGCGTTGCAGGTGTGTGCGCCCATCCCGGCCTCCCGGCGGCCCCCAGTCTGGGCAGGCTCACCTCCTCCACCTCAGCAAAGGCTCGATGAGAAAGGCAGCACATTCCAGCCCGGCCAAGGTGAGTCCGTGTGCACAAGAAGACATAGGCTGGGCTTCAGTGGGGCAGATCCTGGAGTGAAACACAGAGCAGCCCCTCAGTTCCTGAGGCGGTGGCCAGGGGCTGGGGGGCAATTGCAGAGCCCCATGGCAGCTCTACAAGGTCCTGCTGGGGCAGGCAGTGTCCCCTGTGTGACATGGTGGGGGGTTGTTGTGAGCCATGGTCCGTCCAGTCACACAGGCCAGCCAGACTCCCAGGAGGCCACTGGGCCTGCCACCAAGCACGTTCGTGTCCCCGGGCCCCTCCTGTGGTCTCAAGTGCCTCCCTCTGGGTGGGGTGAGCTCCCTTGGCCCACTGTCACCCCCAGTGAACTGAGAGTCGCACGGCCCTGAGCTGGGGAAGCTCTGTCCACTCTGGTTTCGAGAAGCCAGAGCCTTAACCCCCAGTACCTCCTGGCTCCTCACTGCCTTGTAACCCCCCCACTACCCTGGTGAATTATTACTGGAGTCCACTCTGATATGTAGTGTCTCCCCCAAGGATTCTGATGTCCCCAGGAACCCTTGACCACTGGACTCATTGGACAATAGTCCACGCTGCAGGAGTGAGCAGTGCTGGTGTCAGGAGAACCATCGCCATATACTTCGTGGGCAGCAAACAATTTTATCTCCCTTGGTCTGAAAGTGGAGGGGGTGGGGCTCCAAAGAGGTAGCCGCCACTCGTGACAGGCGTTTGCCACCGTTCATCCCCAGACGTAGGACTAGAGCAAGAACAGCTTTATTTCGGAGAGCCAGAAACGGGGGGTGACCCCAATAGGCATCAATCAGTGAAAGGGTAAACCCGCTTCGGTCCCTTTACGTGGTGACAGCTACTCCACACTCAGAAGGGATGAGCCACCGACACACGCCACATCGTGATGGACCACGGAATAATGACGCCAGGTGACAGAAGCCAGACAGGAAGGAGCAGATGCTCTGATGCCGTTTACGTGAAATTCCAGAAAATGCGTGCTCATTAATAGTGACAGAAAGCAGGCCCGCAGTTCCAGGGGAGGGAGCGGGGGTGAGGGCGGGAGGGATGACAAGGAGTCTCTTTGGGATGATGGATCATTTCATCATCTTGCTTATCGTGATGGTTTCATGGGTGTGGACATATGTCGAAATTGACCAAACGGCACATTTTAAATACATGCAATTAATCACGTTAAGTATGCCTCAGTAAAGCTGTTTTCAGAAAGAGAGGGAGGAAGGGAGGGCAGGGGGCATGAGGCACAGGCTTGCGCTGCCTCCGTTCTCATCTGTCACTAAGGCCGGGGCACCCTGCAGGACCTTCTAGCTGGGGCTCCCTAACCCCCGCCCTGGCCTCCGGAGCCTGCGCGCTCCTTAGCCAGGAGTCGTCCTGGGCTCTGTCCAGGCTATGTGCCCTGGGCGATGTCGTGTCTTCAAACTCCCTCGCCGTTCCCTTCAGTCTGGTCTGTGTCTCCATGTTTGGCACTTGCTCAGGTGTCTTGAACCTATTTGTCAATGAATGAAACCAGTTTTTTTAAATCCAAATAGAACTCAAGCCCTCCATTCCTGATTGGGGCAGCAGAGATGGGGCCAGGGGGGTGGGTGCTTCCATCAGAATTTGAAGTTTCAGTAAATAATGACAAATTCCCTCTGGTGCATCTCCTCGATTTCTACCCCTCACCCCACCCCACCTCCCCTTCAGCCACAGCTCACGAGTCAGCCCAGCCTTTTCCTTAAGAAATAACGTACACTTTTGAGACCCTTCTATCATGGCTTTTTGCTTTGACCCTGCAGGACAATCCCAAGAGACTGCCGCCATGTCAGAGTGTCGACATCAGCAGGCCCCTCAAAGCCCTGGACCTCCCGCGGCCCAGTTCGCCTCAGCGGGTGCTCCCGACCCTCCCTCAGGCTCCCCGCGCACCCAGTGTCCCCGCCAGACCCTTGCCAGCCACCCCTGCTCCCAGGCAGGTCCAGGTAGGCCCTCGGCTGCCGATGTGATGGGTGCAGTTCAAGTCCCGACTCTGGACTTGGACAGGTCGCTTTCCTTTGCAGGGCCGCTGGAAGCTCCTGGGGTGCTTCAGTGAGGCGGCCCCCGTACAGCTTTGAGTGCCGTGCTGGGTGTGCAGTAACAATGGTGTGGCGTTTATCAGTTACCGTGAGGGGTGTTTCTGTCGTCGGAGCAGCGAGGGTGCCCACGCAATTATTGTCCTGACCGTGACAGTTTGGAGATGAGCCGGGACTGTTAATAATTAGTCCCGGACAACAAAACAGAGGTGGTCACTCTGGGAACAGTGATGGGAGTGCTTTCTTGCTATTTGTCACTTTCCAAATCGTTCACAGAGTTTGCCGCCCGCAGCAGACTGTTCTAGATGCTCTGTGCGTGCCGTCCCGTTTTTGTGCTGGTCTGGGGGGGTGACTGTGTTCTGACTGTGAACATGACATCCCTTCACAGCAGGGAACGTGGGGCGGGACTTACAAACGAGCAACCGAAAAGGCACAAAGAGGTTGCCACTTTTCACGATTATCAGTTACACTTTCTTCTAGTAATTTTGTATGTACTATAATTATGTATATTTTAAAACCAAAATTTAGATCATTTTATATGGACGTGGCTTTACATACTCCTTTTTTGGCTTAAAATCATTCACATTTACCACAGGATTAAAAATTCTTTAAAAAAAAAATGTTATCCTGACCTGGCTAGCGTGACTCAGTGGACTGAGTGCCAGCCTGCGAACCAAAAGGCCACTGGTTCAATTCCCAGTCAGGGCACACGCCTGGGTTGCGGGCCAGGCCCTCCAGAAGGGGGCGTGTGAGAGGCAACCACATGTTGATGTTTCTCTTCCGCCCTTTCTCCCTTTCCTCTCTCTCTAAAAATAAATAAATAAAATCTTTTTAAAAAGTGTTACCCTAACGATAGCACTGTACGTGCATACAGAATATGTCTTTAAGTACTTGACAATCATTCTGGATTGGATAGCTCTAAGTTTTGCTATGATAAAGAGCTCTGGTACAAAGGTCGAGAGAGACAAATTTGGGACCACTTTATTCCCTGAGGAGAGATTCCTAAAAGTAAAAATACAGGGTTGAAGGTGGTATAACCACTTTAAATATTTTTTCAGGACTTTTATACTCATTCTCATCCCATTATTACAGAGCAGCTGTCTCCACATGTCTCCCTGTAACTGTCACTACTCAGCATTTCAGAGCCTTGCCGAAGTTACACAAGAACAAAATGTCTCATCGTTCCTGAAAGGGGGTGTTGAAGTTTCCGACCATCAGTGTGTCTCCTTTTAGTCTGTCTGTTTTTGCTTCATGTGTTTTGAGGCTCTGTTGTTTGTGATACACACAGTGGGGTGGTGTGCCTTCCCCGTGAACTGACCCTCTGATCACTGTGTGATGTCCCTCTTTAACTCTGGCACCGTACTCTGCTCTAAAATCTGCTTCATTTCATATTAATGTGTCTACTTTACTTTCGATTAGTGTTTACAAGGTATGGCTTCTTTCATCTTTCTTACTTTTAACCTGCCTGTGTCATTTTATATGAAATGAGTTCCCCAGAGACAGCACATAGTTGGGTTGTATCTTCTTCATCATTCTGCCAGTCACTGTCTTTTAACAGGTGTGTTTAGGCCACTTACATGTAATGCAGTTATCGGTCTGTGAGCATTTACGTCTGCCATTTTATTATTGTGTTTGTTCTTTGTTTTGTTGTGCTCCTCTCTCCTGAATTCCCGTGGGTTAGTTGAACATTTTTTAGTACTCCACGTTGATTTATCTAGAGGGCTTTTACATATAGGTCTGTATGTAGTTTTTTTTGTATGGTTGTTCCGGGGCAGAGTGTCTCAGCCTGAGCATCGTTGCCCCTTTGGACTAGATAACCCTCCGTCACGTGGGTCTGACCCGCTGTGCCCTAGACTGCTGGCCAGCCTCTGGGTTTCCATCAACTAGATGGAGTAGTCCGTGTAGCCGTGTCTCCTCACATCACCAGCTGTCTTCCAGGGCTGAGACCTGCTGCTCTGAAGGCTACAGCGTGTGTGCATGCCTTATCGCCGCCTACTGGCATTGATGCTTTATCATTTCAAGAAGCATATGCAGTATTTCCCAGCTCTCAGGCCCAGCCTTTATGATGCAGAGGCCTTGACTCCGACCACTTTGCACATGGAGAACCACTTCCGATGTTGTGAGTTTGGCTCTGCCAGATCTACTCCTGTGTTCTCCCTTTCTACTCTTTCCTCACTCCTGATGTTCCAGGTATCTTGCTGTCTACCTGTTATCTATCTCTCCTTGGTGTCTGAAAACTTCCTTTAGCAATTTTGGAAAAGCAGGCCTACTGGCGACAGATTCTCTTGGCTTTCCTTCATCCGGAAAACGTCTTCATTTCACCTTTATTTCTGAGGGATCTTTTCACTGTCTATTGAATTCCTGGTTGACTGTGTTCTTATTTCAACATCTGAAAACGTCGCTCCACCTCCTTCTGGCCTCCATGGCGATGAGAAATCGATTGAAAGCCCTGCCCACAGTCTCTCTTCCAGGGAAGATGTGTGGCCGGCCATTGCAAGAGGGAGGGAGCACAGGGCTCTGGTGCCCAGGGAGGGGAGCAGGGGCACAGCTTTTCTCTGGTGTTCACCTGCGGGTCGAGTAAGGTCAGGTATGGTCAAAATATCTCCCGTTTACTGGGTCACTTTTGTCCAGGCCTTGGGCTTTTTGTTGATCTGGCGCCTTTGGCATGTCCAGACCGGGGGCTTCTCCAGAGCCCAAGCCAAAATATTTAAAAAAGGCAAAAAAGAACCCAAGAACTGACTACTGGGTAGTTCCTTGAAGTCCACTTACTTCTCACAAACGTTCAGAGGCTCCTTCTATTGCCTTGTGGGTTTTCTCTGGACTCTCCTGTTGTTATTAGCGGGAGAAATGGGGTGAAATGTGCTTCTTCCATCTTTTCCAGATCTCATTTCTTTTTGTATTTCTTTGATTACTGGTACCCTTGAACCGCTTTTTATATTTCTATTACCAATAATTTGCTGGTAAATTGGCTGTCAGAAAAAAGATGCCCTGATTTGTAGGTGATTTCTCTACCTACAGCTGTAAAAACTTCCAACACGGCCCATTTCAAGCTGCTAACGTGACATCACTGCCAAGGAGCAGGGAATCAGCTGGGGGGCTGCTGCCAGCCACCCCAGGGCACAGCTGCTGCTTGCCCCGCTTGCTCCGTGAAATGTCTGTGCCTACCCTTGGCCAGTTTTTGCTCTGTGAGGGGTTCTGTTTTCTTCCTGGTTTGTGAGAGCTTGTTTTCTTAGTAGATTGAGAACATATACCCTTTCCCAATAATGTATTGTAAACATGTTCCCTAATTTGCTTATCGTTTCATTTTCATCATGATATTTTTTGGTATAGGAGGGATTCCAGTTTTGACTAGTCTACTTCTCTTTTCTCTTGTGAATTCTCCCATTCCGTTTGTGCTCGCGAAGCCCCTTGCCATTCTGGCATCAGGACCCACCAGTAATCTCTGTTTCTGTTGTTGGCTGTTGGCTGTCGGCCGCTCTTTCACATCCGTGTCTCTGGCCCGTCTTGGATTACATTGGCGGGAGGCGGGGGCACATCGCAAACTTTTCCGGGCTAGGGGCTTACTTGAGAATCGGAAGAAATTGTGAACGCTTAGAAAGTGCACCAGTACTCGATAATTTGCAGGCGAGTTTCAGATATCCACGGAGCCCTAAGCCCCTTCCCCACGAGTTTCCTTATCCTGAAGATTTTTACCTCTCCCTTCAAGTATCCTGCACCCTGTCAAACTGGGGGCTGTCCCCGACAGACCCCGTGACCTGAGATATCGACTTCCTGGTGTCTTTTTCCACCAGCGATTGATGCCTACGGAAGTGACTCCCTCAAGAGTTCCCTTAAGCAAGCCCCCAAAGAAGGGCTTCACTCTGTTTTATGAAGATGAGGAAGTATTAGCCTTCCAACATTAGTAGCTGAAAAATCCCCATTTCGCACTGCAGGCCGGTGTCTGTCTGCAGCTTCTCCGAGACATCTGAGGGAGATTAAGCTCGCTTTCTCCCCCCTCGAACCCGGGGGGCTGGAATTAATTCCACGCAGGTGTGGCGGGTGTTTGGCGGTGGCTCTCGTTTGGTGGCGCTGACATCTTGTAGTGAGGAGACCCTGCCCTCTGCCCCGCACAACACAGTAAACACACCGACGTGCCATCGAAACTCCCGGAAGGAAAACTCGGTCGTAAGCATTATGATTTTGGTCAAGCTCACATCTAAGAAGTCGGCTGCTTCTTCATAAAAAACATGTCATCTTTCCAGCAAATGTTCTGTTTGATTTTTCCTAAATCAAGGAGGGTTCACTCTGCTGTCCCCCTTGCCCACAAACGTACCTTTCCTTCTGGTGTACCGTTTCCTTCACGGTGAACCGAGCCCCGGAATTCAAACGTCCCAGCCTGACCCCTGAGCCTTGATCAAGGAAACAAACTTTAATTTCCTTTTTGGCCTGCCGGCTACTTCAGGGGAAAATAAATTGGCATATTCACCTAGCTGTGGGCTGATGGCTGCCAGGTTTCCCCAAACCACACCCTGAACGTGAAAGGCAGAGTGTGAGCTGGAGAACAGGAGAGTAAAAATGATGAAACAATAAATAGAACAGGGCGGGGCGTGGTGTGTGGCCGCCTGCGGTTGTGTGCGTCGGCTGGGACATCACAGAGTGTCTTCCCTGGGGTGTGACGTGCTGTCGAGTCTGCTCCCAGCCCCGGTGACCCTATGAGTCAGTGACGTGCACAGCGTCCTGTCCTCTGCAGCCCTGTTCTGCTCCTGTCGACTCCTGCCTGTGGGCTTCTTTTACGGAGTCGCCCCATCTCATTTAGGGTCTCCTCTCTTCCTGCTGCCTCTGTTTTCCCATAATTAACATCTTGTCTGAAGAACCCTGCCTTCTCATGGCGTGCCCGAGGTAGGACAGCTTCCGTTCTGTCCTTTTTGCCTCTAGTGATGTTTCCAGCTTTCATTTGTTCTTGGACCCACTTGTTCATCTCTTGGGCGATCCAGGGCATCTTTAGAGCTCTCTTCCAACAGCATCTTTTATATGAGTCCATTTTTTCCCTATCAGCCTTCTTTCCTGTCCAACTTTTACATCTGTACCTAGGAATTGGGAAGACGATGGTGTGGATGGCCTTGGCCATGGTCTCTAATGACATGTGTTTGCTCTTGGTGACCTCTCCTGATTCTGCCATCGCTGCCCTCCTGAGTCTCAGCCTCCTCCCGACTTCTTGTCTTCATTTGAATGGAGCGAAACAAGGTCAGCAAAATCTGTAGTAATTTCGGTGTCTTCATGGTCTCTGTTAAAGTTGTGTGTTCCTTTTCTGGTCATGGTTTTTGTCCCCTTGATGTTCAACTGCAGTCCTGCATGGGCGCCTCGCTGTGGCTGGCATGCGTCTGCCCAGCCCCGTCTGCGCGTGAGGTCTGCAGTCCCCGGGCACACGGACCCAGGTGGGGGAGGGACAGATCAGCACCCTCTGTGTGGCATAAGCCCCTTCAGAAGCACCAGGGCGCTTTTCTGCACCTGCTGCTGCTGAGTGGAGAGTGCACCCGACTCTGGGAAAAAGAAGTGGAAGGAAGAACGAGAAGATACAGGGGCGGCTGCAGATGGAGCCCAGGGGGCTCTGGCAGACTTGCTGGTGATGGCAAGTCTGTCAACATTTCATGCTGTTGTTCTCCGATTACAGCACCCCAAAAAGTCAATTTTACTATATGACCATGTTTAGGATAAAAAGAATAATATATATGTATTAAGGGGAGAAAAGGCAGGTGCATGCTACGCCTGTGCCTTGAGCAGGATGCTAAAAGGGCCTGCTGGGTGGGGGGGCACTTCAGGCTCCCCAAGGCCTGGGGAGTGGAGCACAAGGACGGGCTGCCAGGGTGTTTCCACAGAGGGAGAAGATCACTTTGCTTAACTTCAGACACGCTTTGTGAAGTTGACTGACTTGACTTCCGGGAGGGAAGGGGCCCCAGGAACACTGGGTGAGCCAGGGCCCCGCGGAGGAGTCCCATCTGACACAGAGTGTTACTTTTTTTTCCTGTCTGCTGGGTCCTTTACGACCTCCCAAACCTTCTGAGAAGCAGGCTGACCACCGTGGCCTAGCGTCAGTCCCGAGTGGGCTGGAGAAAGGAGGAGAAGCCATCATCACACTAAGGACAGATGTGCTGAGAGGGGACAGTGTCCCACGGGGTCAGGTCTGAGATGCTGAGAGGGCCTGACAGAGAGGGAGTCTGGTGGAGGGTGGGTGGGGGGCACGGGGGGTAGCAGCCCAGACTCAAGCCACCTAGGGAAACAGAAAGGTTCAGGCATGGATAGGTGTCCCTACTGTCACACGAGACAGGCTCTCAGTTACTAAACTTGAACTTAAAAGTAAGTGCGACCCTCAAGAAGATTAGAAAATATGAGGGCACGCAGGTGACATTCTTTTTTTATTTAATTGATTGATATTGAGAGAGAGAGAGAGAGAGGGACATTGATGTGCTGTTCTAGCTGGTGATGCCTTCATTGGCGGGTGCCTGTAGGTGCCCTGACCTTGGTGGGTCGGGATGGTGCTCTAACCAACAGGGGTACCCGGCCAGGGCCCAGGTGATGCTCTTAATTGTCAAGCACCGGTGTGTACCACTTTACTCCTGGAGAAAAAATGGGAAGGGACAGGGATACACCCTTTTGGGGTTTTTGTTATATTTCTAGAACCTATTCCACTGAGATCCTCTATGCAGTTTATTCTGAGTACTTGGCTTAATTCATTTAAGGGTTAAGCCAACACGTATTCTGCGGCCCATCTGAGATGGAGTTCTCTGCTCACAGAAAATTATGTCCAGACGAGGCTGTGCTAAGAAGTCACAGCAATTTTGTGCCCTGGCTGGTGTGGCTCAGTGGCTTGAGTGACGGCCTGCAAACCAAAGGGTCACAGGTTTGATTCTCAGTCGGGGCACATGCCTGGGGGGTGCGCACGAGGCAAGCACACATCGATGTTTCTCTCCCTCTCTCCCCCTCCCTTCCCTTCTCTCTAAAAATAAATAAATAAAATCTCTTAAAAAAGGACAGCAATTTCCTGCCGTGAGGCCGCAGGGAGCCATGGTTCTAGAAGGAAGGTGAGTGGCACCCTCGGTGCAGAGGGGGCCTCCTTCCCAAGAGAAAACAACGCATGAGAATGCTGCCCCTCAGCCTTCACCTGATTCTTTCTGAGGTCGCCCGGGAAGGGGCACCTGGGCTGTACGTGCAGCCGGGCCGTGGGATTTGGGGCAGTCTTGATTGTCAGGAGCCCTGGGTTTCCTGGAGAAGGTGAGGAAGCGGCTTTTCCTGCAGACAATGTTATCAGGGAACAGAGCTCTGAGCCGAATGTGTTTCCCAGTCAGATTAGCTTTTCGACTAGAACAATAGGAAGCAAGAAAAAACCACCACATGCGTCTGGCAAGTTGATTTTTGCCAAACCCAAATCCTTTCCTGAAAGGGCTGATAGACCATGAGAACGCTGCCCAGCCAGGTTTCTGGCCCCACTCCTCTGACCTGCAGAAATTTCCGGAAGTCGGCAATGGCAGGGTTCGTTGCTATTTTTATTCTTCTAACTGAATGGTGTATCAACGCACTTCTGTACATGTGTGTATGGGGGTTGATGGGGGCTTTATTTTGTTGGTAGAAGGAGTTTATAGTTGTTCTTTGAATTGTTATAAAATAGTAAGCATTTCTTGGGCACCAATTATGTGGCTGGCTCTGCTGGACCCTTACGGCATTTCTGACCCTCTGGACGAGGAGCCTGGGGGGCAGACACCACCGTTGTACTGCGGAGGGAGCAAGGCACAGTGGGGCCCAGCAGCCAGCCCAGCCCCCGGGGTGGGGGAGCCGGGGCGCAGAGCCACGTCCTCCCTTCTCTCGGGCGCACATGTGGCCGGCCGGATCGAAGGAAGGGAGGGAGACAGTGCAGAGAAGACAGCAATGACTGGTACAACGGAGACCGCTGATGGCCTCCATGACCTTTCCTCCAGCCCGCCTCTCTTGCCACAGAGGACGGGGGTGAAAGGACAGCAGGGAGCTCAGTCCTGCATTTCTCTTTCCTTCTGCTCCAGTCGCCCTTGTCCAGATGAGCCTTTCTTGGAACCAGCCCCTGTTCAGAAGTGACAGACTTGCACTTGGAAGGCTCTGCGTTTTCAGTAGAAGTGCGGATTTTCGGTTCCATGTTTCTGACACACGCGAGGTCACTGCTAACCAGTGCCTACTCTGTGTCTGAAGGGCCGGCGACACACTGGCATGTGTAAAGCACGCCTGGCTGGTCTTGTAGGCTCTTCTGACACCGACTGTAGAACAATCAGACTTGGCCTGAGTAGCCAGGGGGTGGGGGTCTGCTTCGAGAAGGTCCAAGTCCCCCTCCCTCCCCAGACCCACTCAGAGCGATGACCAATTAACACGGGCTGTCACTGGTAAGTGACAGCTACTCATTTGTCAGTGCTCTGTCAGTATATAAATGTCAGCAAAACAAAGTGATTCGGACTTGGATTTCAGAGCAGTCTGGGGAAGGCTGGTGCACTCCGAGGTGGAGCTCAGTTTCCAAAGCCCCCAGCAGAGGAAATTCCGCATTTGAATGAATGGGGGCCTGTCACCCCCCGCCCCCCGACCCTCGTGGGTGTCTGACATTTAAACCAGCCCTCATGGAGTCCTGCCATCAAATGGCTTAGCTCCTTGCCCATCAGAAATGCCAGCATATGATGAGAAAAGGAAATCCACTTCTCAGGACGGTCTCCCAAGGAAGGCAGATGAACTACAGGAAACTGATCTTTGGAAAAGCCTTCCTGGCCGCACACAACCCAAAGCTACTAACAAAGGAAGAGCTGGATCGTGTCCCCTGTGCCTGTCCTCCGCTCTCAGGGTTCCCCCTTGCTCTCAGGGGCCTCTGAACCCGCCTTCTCCCACAGGTCTGCTCGCTCACCAGCCGTGGTGCTTCACGTCCAGGCACACGCACCCCTAAGTCCTGTCCCTCACATGCAGCAGGCGGGTAGGGAGTATGCTGAGCTGATGTGAATTTTAAATATGAAAACACAAGCTTTGCCCCAGTACCAATTATTCCCCATGCAGCCATTGTATGTAAGGAGTCACAGCTTAATAAAAATAAACCTCAAAGGTAGCTGCCAAGGGCTGCGACTCCTGCTAACCTCTCCCTCACCTGCCCAGGACTTCCAGAGACTTGAACCCAAGTGTCTTTGCTTTTATATCATACACAAATTATTCACATGACAAGCCTGGAGAAAAATAACTTCAGGGGGAAGCCATTCATGTGAGTATGGTATTCCAAGGAGCGTGCGATTCCCGCTCATTTCTGTGGCTATAAACACACAAATTGTACATGAAAACAGATGCCTGATATTGCACCTTTATACTTTGTAATAGGTAACCTATGCCTGTAATTAAAAATTCCAACAGTCTATTCAGAAACCGGTCCCCCTGTCACCAGGCTCCCTTCCCAGAAGTGACGGTTGTTACTGAGCTTTGTAACAGACAGCTTGGAGCACAGCAGAAAGTCTCAACCCCACCCGTTTCTCCCTGCAGAGTGAGAGATGGTGGAAAACGTGAAAATTTCCAAACACTCAAAATGAGAAAGAAAACTACAATGAAACCATACGGGCTTATCACCTGTGTTCAGCAGCCATCAGCCTTCTTGTTCTTGTTGCTCTTGGATCCTTATTTTTCAATTAAAGTGGCCATTTCATATCAGTTACATGGAGATCTCCCTCCTCTTTTCCCTACTGTGTGGTATTTCAGTGGAGACAGTCTTATGGGAGCCCCCTCGAAGGTAACTAACTGTTTTTGTTCTGCTCCTTTTAAGATTCTCTCTTGACCTTTAACCTTTGGCATTTTAGGTTTGATGTGTCTTAGGGTGGGCCTCTTTGGGTTCGTCTTGTTTGGGACTCTCCGTGTTTCCTGGATTTGTATGTCTATTTCCTTCATCAAATTAAGGAAGTTTTCTGTCATTTTTTTCAACTGATTTTCCAATTTCTTTCTCTTTCTCTTCTTCCAGCACCCCCATGATGCAAATGTTGATGTGCCTGAAGTTGTCCCAAAGGCTCTTAAACTGTTCTCACTTTTTGGATTATTTTTCTTCCTGCTGTTCTGATTGGGTGTTTTTCTGCTTCCTTATGCTCCAAACTACTGATCTGATTCTGTTTCGTCTACTCTACTGTTGATTCCCTATAATGTATTCTTCATTTTAGTTATTGCCATCTTCAGACTGTTTTTATTTCCATTTTTGTTTCCTATTTCTTTGTTGAAGTTCTCACTGAGTTCATCTACTCTTCCCCTAAGTTCCTTGAGCATCCTTGTAACCAGTGTTTTGAGCTGTGCGTCTAGTAGATTGCTTGTCTCCATTTCATTCAGTTCTTTTTCTGGTGTTTTATTCTGTCCTCGCATTTGGGCCGTGTTTCTTTGTCTCCATGTTTTGGCAGCCTCCCCGTGTTTCTTTCTATGTATTAGGTAGAACTGCTACATCTCCTAGGCTTGGTGAGTGGCCTAACGTAGTAGGTGTCCTGCAGGGCCCAGTGGCACGGCCTCCCCTACCACCCAGCTGGGTATTCGAAGTGCACCCACTATGTGGGCTGTGTGCACCCTCCTGTTGTAGTTGAGCCTTAATTGCTGTTAGCACATCACTGGGAGGGACTTAACCCCAGGCTGATCAGCTGTGAGGACTGGCAGAGACTACAGCAGAAGAGCTGCTGTGCCAGGGCCACCCCCACAGAGCAGTACTTCCTTCAGCAGGGCTCTGGTGCCGGAGGAGTCCGCCCCTTCAGTGTGTCACTTGTGGAGATGGTTGGGTGGTGCTCTAGTGTGATCTGAAGCTGACCACCAGCTGCACTGGCTCTGGGACCTTCTGGGAAGTGCAGGACAAGATCAGCTACCACCTGTGCCCCGCCCTGGGGCCACCCAGTATGAGCTACAGAGCCACCGCAGATGACTGCTACTTAGACTGCACTGGGAGGTGCCTGGAAAAGGCCAAGCTATGAACCCAGGCCGGCTACTGCTAGTGCTGGGCCTGGGACCACTTAGCAAGAGATACAGGGCATGCCAAGGCCAGATGCTATTTGAGGTTTGTGAATCTTGAGAGGTTTTAGAGAAGTCTTTAGCATGAGCCAAACATTCTTTAGCATGTTTGTATGAAAAACCACTGGAAACAGCTTGGGTGGGCCCAGAAGTTGGGTGGAGCAGGGTCTCAGGGAATCATCAAGGCAAGGCAGGAGTGTGAGCCAGGTTGACAGAGACTCAGGTATGGCACCATGTGCCTGCTCTGTGGGGTTTGGGGGGCTCAGCAAAAGAACAATGGCCTCTGCCAGCACTTCTCTCTGGAAGAAAGCTGCCCCCCAGCCCTCACCCTGATTTTGAATGATTCACTTCCTCTCTACACGTCCCCAGCTTTTTTTGAGCTGCTTCCCAGTGCTGGAGCTAAAAGCAAGCAAGTCTGAGTAACTCCATACAAGCGTCCTTTAAGAGGAATACCTGGGCCCTGGCTGGTGTAGCTCAGTGGATTGAGTGTGGGCCTGCGAACTAAAGGGTCACTGGTTCGATTCCTAGTCAGGGCACATGCCTGTGTTGAGGGCCAGGTCCCAGTAGGGGGCGCGTGAGAGGCAACCAATGTTTTTCTCCTTCTCTTCCCCTCTCTCTAAAGATAAAATAAATAAAATCTTTCTTTTTTAAGAGTACTACCTGGGACTCGAAGCCCTTCATCTCCCTCAGCCTCAATCCTGTCTGGTTTTACAGCCAGAAGTTAGGGGGACCTCCACAGCCAAGACATACATCCCTCCTGATTTGCCTCCAGCATACAAGGGTGCAGGGCCAGCCCGACTGTGTCTCCACCCCTCCCCCTAGTCTCAGCACAGCGGCTTCTGTAGGCCTCCAGCTGCAGCACTTCCGTTCAGGTGGACTCCGGGCAGTCCTGAGTGATGGTGGTTCTGTAGTTCAGTTGTAGGTTTCACGTGGTAGTGGGAGAGGCGAGTGCCAGGTCGCCCTACGCTATCAGCTTGCCCGGAAGCCGGAAGCCTCCTAGACCCCTTTCAATGGCTCCGAGTTTATTCAGCCTCCCAGGTGTTGCCATTTGAGCTTCAGGTCCTCAGGCAATTTGTGGTCACAGGTTTATTTTCCTGCCTGGATCTGCCCAGCCCGAGAGAGCGCTACTGGCAGCGTCCCGGGGCTGGTCAGCAATCCCGGCACAGCCCTGCCTGGGGTGCTGTGCCGTACAGAGCCCAGCTTTACTGGGGACAGGTCGGGAAGGGAAAGGTCTCTATTGACGGGCTGATGTCGACTTTTGACCCCTATCTCCTGCACCTGAACAGGGTATTGAGGCCAAAGCCCAGGTGCCCCTCATTTGGCAAACACCTGCAGCCTCAGACCACTCCTCGCCTCTCTGGGCACTTCTGTGTCTGAGGTACTGGCCTGAGAACATCTCACTACCTTGGACCTCTCAGATGCTTTCAAGAAAACTTTGAAGTGTGTTTTACCCAACAGTTTTAGTGGTTTTAGAGAGACCGTAGATCCAACCAGCCCCATCTGCCACGTGACGAAATGGAAGGCCCGCCTCCTGACTGTGGCTGGGTCCGTGCTGGGGGATCATGGTCTGCAGCACGTGCCTCGTGCTGCAGGGCCGTAGCTCCCACAGCTTCACCTGCACTGAGAGGGTTTGGTGCTCGCCAATGCCCTCCTTTTGCCACCTCCCCTTTCCTTTCTCAGCTGGCCAAAGTCCGTTCTGTTGTGCTTCCTTCCAGGAGAGGCCTGGGGACATCCAGCCCCTGGACTTTTGCGAGTTCAAAGACACTTGGCTCTCTTGCTTTATTTTCCCAGAGACAGTTTGGGCAGTTAGAGTTAACGGATCACACTCTCCTTCCCCAACCTCTTACATGCTTCCTCTCTCTGCTCTGGAGAGAGCTGGAGCCGGCTTTCCCTTCCGCTCTGGGAAGGGGCTTGTTTGGTGCAGGTAACGCTCACGACTCCTCGTCCTCGAAGTCCACTGGCTTTCCTAGGCTGCATCTTAACAGTGGGGGTCTGATGCATCTCCCCCAGGGAGACATGCGCCCCGCAACCCATGCATTTGACTCTTTGCAAATTAAACCTGAGAATTTCTTTGTCTTTCCTGTTTGCTCAGATCCTGTATGTGATACCATTTATGCATATGTTGTACCACTTTTCTCTTGATCTGTCACTTACTATCTCCCCACCCCCCCACCTTGAACCCTGTCAAGCAGGACCCCACAGCCTTGACTGGTTCCGTGCTGCTAGCTTGGTCCTTGGTCTGTATCACAGCTTTATTTTTTTTCTTTCCCCCTTTCTCCTCACTTTCGCCAGCTCCCTTTTAGTTTTCTGACGTATACATTTTTTCAGGGTGGGGTCTTAGTGTGCCTTTCTGTCGTGGTTCCTTTCTTCCTTTTCCTTTCAGTAGTTTTATTTAAAGGAGCAGCGTTCTTCCTGGGAAACCAGTTACAGGACAATTAGAGGCCAGGCCAGGCCAGTGCTCGGGGTCAGCTCCATGTGGCCTGCCTCACAGAGGACATGGGACAGATGGCTTTGAGGGATGATAGTGGGCTGGCCTCCCCTGCTCTCGCACGGACTGAGCCAGGGCCCGCTCCCCGGCTGCAGGCCTGCACAGATGGCCGGGCTGTCTGCGTGCTCGGCCCTGACACGGGGTGTTCTCTGCTGGCGCCCCCTCCTGTTCCAACCTGGGAGGACGGCTTCCCTCTGTCTTCTGTTGGTGGGGCCACAGCAGGCAGCCCTCCTGGTCTCTCCTCACCCTAGCCTGCTGGAGACTTTGCGTCCTTTTCACATGTATTTGGGGTTCTAAATTTTCCTCAAAGATGGAGTTTTGCTCCTTTTTATGCATTTTCCTTACTGTTTTTGGCTAGTTTTAGAAAGAAGGTGCCAGGGACACCTTGCAGCTGGCTATAAACGTGCTCTTTTAAGAGCACAGATTTGTTGAGAGCCCTGCTTTTTCTGAATAGAGAACACAAAGGACTCAAGGCATCCCCCGAGTGCCCGCGGTCCTCCGTGTTGCCTCTGAGAGTGTATTCCTCACAGGGCCGGAGGTGGGCTGCCCCGGGACCGCGCGAGCGCATCAGCATCCCTGCGGCATCTGTAGCATCTTCCTGTGACCACCTCCTGTCTTCCCAGGGAGACCTCTCTAAATAAGCAGGAAGCATTTACTCTCGCTTCTCATGCAGAAGTAGCTAACAGTCGACAATTCTTTATGCTGACGGTCAAGGCAAAGGGCTATATTTGTATCTGAACTGTTTTCAGCCCTCTGTAAAACTGGAAACACGTGCTTGCCGCTAGAACATGAACTGAAAATGGAGAACTAGAGCAACTCCATTTCTAGTGGCGTGTCTCAGTTTCCCTCCAGTACCTAGAAGCCGAAAAGGGGGAGGAGTGGGGGGTTTGAATTCCTCATTTTCTTGTTTAAAATGAAACAAGGGAATATTTACTATGAGCGGCCTGGCCTGAGGCACGTCTCCGCTCCCTTCAGGGGGCTCCCTGTGGCCAGGCCGGGCTGGGCCTCCAGGAGCGCCCAGGGTTAGGTGTTGCAAAGGCAGCGTGAAGAGCAAAGACTGAGAGGGAGTGTGGAAGTCCCGCCCCTTCCTCTGTGGTCAGGTGCTTCCTGGGTCCATGTCTCCATGCCTGACTGCTGACAAGTGAGGATGGACCCGCTGTCACTGACTCCACTGTCCCCCTGGGCCATTTTGTCCCCGTCAGGCCTACTGGGAAGCGAGTGCCCTACCCCAGCAGTCTCATTAGAATTAGCTGGTTCCCGGTTCCATCAAAACCCTGCCCTGGACGTGGCAGGAGGGCGTGGACTGGTACCTTTGCTGACCCCCAGGTGTGAAATCAGAACTTTCAATCAATGTCCCGACAGCTTGGCCTGTTATCACTATGGTGGCCCATATAATTTATCCTCCCAGCCAGGACACAGCTGGGACCGTGGGATTAATAATTAAACAGAGCTGTATACTCAAATTGGGAACAGCCCAGGCAAACCAGAATGAATGGCCAACCTAATTATCTCCTAAGTTTCTGTGATAAATCCAAGTATATTGTGATACATTACAATCAGTAACTCACTTTTTCTCCAGCATTGCAATAAAAACCCAACTTTATCTTGAGATACTTACTCATACTTAGCAGCAAAGCTAGTGTCATTTGATAATGAATTATTTAATCCTTAAGTCTTTCAATTTTATGGGCACATACATTCATTTTCACGTTGCACGCTAATGTCTTGCTCACGGTTCTCTGCCCTCATAGGAAGTAGAGCGTGGCTTATTGCCAGTTTATTATGCAGAGGCAGGTGGCAGGGCCACAGCACCTTGAGATGGCGAATCGCTCCATCGGTAACAGCTGTAGGACCCCGTGCGCCTCGCCCAGCACCGTGTGTCCGGCCCTGTGTGGAGAGCTACACTTGGGCACAGAAATGTACAGGTGGCGTCTCACGTGGTCCTCACATCACCCCAGGAGGAAGGTGCTGTCACCGTCCTCTCTCTGCAACTCAGAGAAGTTAAACAGGGCACCTGGGCTCCGAGAGCTGCGTGCGGAGCCTGCGGCCACACAGCCAGCCTGCCGTCAGGGCTCATGCATGCAATGCGTGCTAGTTCATACTCCACAGCCTGTTCACGTTTCCTTTAGTGAGAACCTTTGCAGAAACGCCCCTTTGCAGTCTGTCCCCGTTCCGTGGCTCCTTCCTTTCCCAGCCTGCCAGCTGCAGCAACATGGAGTGTGCCCCACCTGGCTGCGCTAACAAGCGTCCGGGGCAGCTTCCTCTCTTTACAAAGACGCCAAATGGTGACTATCCTGTTGCATCCTTTCGAGTGAGCTCCGGCCGCTGAGGAACAGCCACTTTAGTGGGATAAGTACTGCAAGACACTCAGCTCAAGTGTTTCAAACTCACCTGCGTGCTCCTGGGTGCGTGGGAAGCTGCGTCCTGGAACCGTGGGTGACTCTAGATCGCCGCCCATTGGGCTGTCCTGTGCCCCTGGGGCTTCTAGCGCCATCCCTGGAGATGGTCTGGGCTTTCGGGGGTACGTCTGGGCCCCTCGGACCAGAGCACTGCCCACACTGGGGTCCTGGCCCGGCCCGGCCCCAGGGAACCCCTTATGCAAGTGGCCAGGGTTAGCGGGGAGGTCCCACGAATGCAAGTGACTTATGGTTTTACTGCCATACTGTTTCCGCTGTGTTTCTCCTGTTTCTGTGAAGCACTTGAAAATGTGCAGCGTGAAGGAAGGCTGATGTTATTTGTTGTTTTCTGTGCTCTGGGGGCTTCCTAGACATTAGTGAGCCTGCACAACAGTGCTGCGCGATAGGCTGTGATCTCCCCATTTACAGAGGGAGGAGCTGAGCTTCAGGGACAGCAAGGGGGCCCTTGACTGGAAACAGAGTGTCAGTCTCTGGCGAGAACCCGACTGGAATAACGCCCCAACTCGCGAATGGAATGTTGAGAAACACGGTCACCACCTTTACACATTGAAAAGACGCCTAGGGACATAGGCAGACTCCTACCCAGTGGGGGCGCCGGCCCTGAACACCACCTTTAGCTGTCTGCCCAGGCCTGCGGGCAGCGTGGTCCTGAAGCCCCGCCTCCACGTGTGTGGGACCACCTGGTGCAATGGGTGACTCACATGTTGGAGACACCTTGGCGGGAAGACCCCCAAGGCCAGCCTTGCCGCCGCCACCACTTGTGTGGTAGGAACACTGTATTCAGGAGATGCACCCAGGAAGGGAGACCAGTGCCACGTGTCCACTCACCATGCGCCACCCCCCACTTTTCGGGGGACATGAGTGGCCCCAGAGGCCAGTGCCTCGTCTCAGTTCACAGTGATGGGTGATCACGCACCATCTCATGGTTCATTGCAGGGAACTCGTAAGCCGAACCCTCCCCAGAAGCCGCTTCCTGCAGATCCTCTGAGCAAGGTGGCCCGGCTCACCCACGCCTCCACCAGGACCCCAGGGCAGCCAGAGTCTGGGCTCCGCCTGGCCCCCCTCAGGTTGGTGAGACACAGACACCCCTCTTCTGTTTCCCTGGGCTGTGTGGGGCCACTGCGTGAAGCCAGGCTTTCAGACCACGGCAGGATGGGGTGGGGAGGGCAGTGGTCTGGGCCAGACTTCCTGCACCCCCCACACCTGCGGGCCATTGTGAGCCTATGAACCCAGGTGTGACCATGTCATCCTTAGTGATGGCCCCAGTGTGCCCAGGAGTAGACGGTGCTCCCCAGAAAGTGGCAGCTATTGAGGCAGGCCACCAAGTGATGTGATATTGTGAAAGCGATCCCACACCCCCAAAACAGTCACAGTCCTTGACAGACGCTGCCACCCACCCCCCCGCCTGAGCAGTGAGGTGGGGTTGGAGGGGCAGGGAAAGCAGGGGCCGGCTATGGGGAGTCAGGCTGGCAAAGAGCTTCTATACGTGGGAGCTTCCGAGGACAACGAGCAAAGGGACCACCTTACACACTTTCCGCAGCTGTGGTGGCCTCTCCCACTGTCCCCCAGAGGATGAGAAGGCCTCACTCGTCCTGCATCCTGACTTACATGGGGAGGCGAACCGGGTGGGGCCCTGAAGCCAGCCCTCACTGGTTTTCAAGGGCCAGTCAACTTCCAGGAATTGGGCAAGCGAGGTGTTGAACCCAGCCTCTGTTAAAAACTATATTATACACTCACAGCGATACAAGTTATATTTAAAATAAGATGTCATAAAGGCACAGCACACCCCCCTCCCATGCTTTACCACATTTGACTGTCACCTGTGCTCTCCTCACAGTCACCTGCACCTGTTGTTCCCATGCGGTGACCACTGCCCAGCTCGTCCTGGCTCAGGCACGTGGCCTTGGTAGCCTGGTCTGTGCCCTGTGGAAACAGGCGGGTGCTGTGGATCAGGCCCTCGCCCCCACCCCCGCCCACCTGCCCAGCACACAGATGGGTTAAAGTTCCCCTCCCCTGTCTCACATGCCCCCCCCCACCAGCAGGAAACCAATGGCCAGGCCCTGGGTTCAGTGCTTCGGCCCCTCTGCAGGGGGGAGGGCACCTGTCGGTGACTTCATTACAGCTTTGGAGGGGAACGCCTGGCCTGGGAAAGCGCTCGCTGCCACATCAGTCCCGGAGAGAAAGCCGGGCAGAGGGTCAGGACGGTGCTCTGAGTCCCAGCTGCGTAAACGCAGACACATGGCAGAGCATCCTAGTGATCTCACTGCAGTCTGTCCGCGGGCCTGGAAGTTCCTTTTCTCGTTCAAAAGAGCCATCCCCTTCTCCTTGTCGGCCTTTACCGATTGGAAAGACACTTTGCATGGGCATGCCTAGGGGACAGCGCCCCCACGGTGGCCGCCTCACCTCTGCTGCTGCTGACCCAGCACTCACCTGGGTGGCCCTGTCCTGGGAGGAGAAGGACGCTCTGTGGGGGGCCCCACATGCCGGGCTGTGGTCCCTGCAGACACACTCTGGCCGGTAAATACAAGATGGGCTGTACGTGTAGATAGCTCCGGATTTTGGAGATTAAGTGCCCCCAAATATCGACTATTTCAGGAACTTCTTATGTTAAAATACTCCGACTCGGAAGGTGTTGGGTTAAATGAAATTGGTTACCAAAGTTTCATCTCTTTCTGTTTTGCTCTTTGACCTGGCTACTAGAAAATGCTTCATGGCACCTGGGGCTCACTCCCCTCCTGCCCCTCGGGCGCCCACTTGTGGACAGGAGGTATAGCTTCTGGGACGGCGCCTGTCCTGGTCAGAAGTCCCCAGCTGCTGGGAAGCCTGGTCCCTCAGGGGATCTGCAGCCCCTGCCGAAGTTCAGAGTGGTCCCCAGGTCCCAGCACAAAGGGCGGGGGTCTGATCCGGGATTGGCGTTGGAGCGCAGGAAGAGACCTGCGACCCGGGGCGTCTGCGCCCACCCAGAGGGCCCCCGAGTTCTCTGACTCTGGCTCTGGTTTTCTCCTGACACAGAGCGGCTCCCGAACGGCCCCAGCCCGTGCCCAGGCTCGCCTACCCCGCCTACACTAAGTGAGAAGCCGGCGACACTTTCCCACGGTGAAGACAAAAGTTTGCACTACCTTTCCACTCCAGGTGGAGTTACTTTTTTTGTCCCAACTTGTAGAATTCAATGTTGACAACACCGTCATTTTACGGACCCCGAGCGGCTGCCGGCGGCGCTGCGCTGCGGGCGGAGCTCTGTGAACCTGCTCAGGTACTTGTAAGTTATTAATTTATGCAGAACACCTGTCACGCACGGCGTGCTGCCGTGGGCGATTCCACCACCGCCGCGTTGTCCTTGGAAGGAGGGCTTCTTGTGCGTTCACTAGCCAAGTGAACTTGAAATGCCATGCTTGCTGGGACTCTGGACAGGAAGTTGCCTTTCTGATCGAGGCTTTATTGGTGAGCAGTCCCTGACTAGCCAGGGCAGTGGTTGTGGGGCCAGATGCAGCGCCAGAGACCCCAGGTAGAACCTCGTGTGATTTTCTGGAACCTGCCACCTCAGGCTGGGGCCAAGAGCTGCAGGTGCAGGCCATGCTGGGCCCACCAGGGGCTCCACCTCAAAGATCCAGGAGGGCAGGGGAGCATCAGGCTTCTGAACGGGAAGCTGTGGAGAGAACCTGGGTTTCAGAGAGGAGTTGGCAGTTGTGGTCCCACCAGGTCAGAGACTGGAACACCAGGCCAGGCCGAGACTTGACCTTGAGCCCACTGGCCATGAGCCTATTTGGAGAGCAGGCCAAAAGGCTTGCTTTATAGAAACACCAGCAACTCCTCTTGCCGGCGACCCACTTTGGAGGGCTGCCCTCAGCACCTGATTCGTGCGGGAAAGGCAGGGTTTCCGTGAGGATACTCTGCCGAGCCCTGCAGCCCCATCTCCCTGCACTGTTGTGAGCTCAGCAAACTGCCACCTCGTCCTCTGCCCCGGAGTACGAGGACTGTGTCAGACAGACAAGGGGGCTCTCCACGGGGCCATACCAGTTTTCAGATGTGAACCAGTGACCAGATCTAGTGGATCACTTCTGTAGATAAAATCTCCCTTTATTGCAAGGTTCAGCTCACTAAAAATTAGGCAGAAGCCCTAAGCTTGCAGAAACTGCAACCGAATGCAACACTGCGCTCCCTGGTACCGGCTACATCTGCGTCTGCTTATTAGCATCTGCTGGCCAAAGAACCAAAAGTTACTAGTAAGTTCTTTGTGGGGGGAGGGGAGCCCTCTTTCCCAAGCTTGGCTGCAGGGATTTTGAGAAGATGTTTTGAGCGTAAAGTCTGAATCTGTTAAACACCTGAACCTACCTGTTGAGCATCACGGAATGCGATAAGGAGACTAATCTCTTGACCTCGATAGTCACGAACTGCAGCCTGGGGCAGCAGCTCTTCGGCCTTCCACTCTTCAGGCGACCAGTGAGGGAGCCTTCTGCTCAAGGAGACCGTGAAGACGCCCGTTCTGATGGCAGGAAAGGCGCGAGGTGCTCAGGTGATGCGAACAGCCACTGTGCCTCTGTCTTCTCGTGGGCCACCCCACTGGAAGGCGATCGACAACAGTCCCATCATTCACCCTGTTCTGTGATGACGGCTTCATCTGGGGTCCTCTCCGTGGTTTCTCCCGGCCTTGGATCAGAGAAACAAAACGTACAAGAACCCTGGCTTGCCTTCCTGAAAGCAAGCCTGCATTTTACTCTCCCATCCCCTCCGTCTCCAGGCAACGCAGCTTTCATGGCCGTGGGTAGCGAGTCCACACCACACATACACACACACACACACACACACACACACACACAAGGGAAACCAGCACGACCACATGGCGGCTCTTGTCCTATGCACCTGTTTATTACACAATTATTAACTTCTTAAAAATGCAAATCCGTGTTAGAAAATATTACTGTTGGGGCGTCTGGACAGAATTACTGTAACTGCTATTACATTTGCTAATCATATTGAGGCCACAAAACATGCTGTCGAAAAGTTTACAGAATTTTCACGGTGCATCATGTGGGCCATCGTGGATGCCCACAGCCTTGGCTGCGGCCTTGGAGCCCCTCCTCCTGTTGGGAGGCAGAGGCTGGGAACTCGGTCCGTGTCTGTCCTTCGCTCTGATTCCTGTGCTGCTTCAGGGAACCAGGGTGGTCTGACAGTCGAGGAGGTTAATGCTGTGATCCCCCACGTCGCGTCATCACCGGCCACTGACAGGCCGCGGCTGGTGACACTTCCTTTTCTCTGCAGTGCTGATCGCTTTCCTAGAGCCATGCAATGTATCGCTGGGTACGAACGCATTTAACCCTCACAGCCCCTTACAGTGCACAGGCGAGCTCGTTAAAGGAATGGTGCTTCTGAGATGCCTTCCGTATCGACTGAGCATACTTAGCAATAATTTCTCTTTTACTATAACTTAGGAAAGGAAACAATAGCCAGGTTTTTTGGGCGGGGCATGCCCCCCTCTTTTTATGTCCTCAGAGATGATGGAAACGAAAAACAACACTTATCTTTCAATGGCAGCCTATTTTTCACGTTGCTTGAAGTTTTGTAGACACGAACGAGAGTTGGTTTGCGTTTCCACGGCCCTCGCTGAGAACGTCAGCGTGCTGGGACTCACAGCGGGCCCTGAGGGTTGCCACTTCGCTCCCTCTGACTCACTGTCACTGTAGGTTCCGTGCCCCCCCTTTCCTGGCGTTCCGAAGTCTATCTCCCGGGCAGCTTTGTAGCGGTTTGTCCTCCCGACACAGGGAGTCAGGTGTGCGGCCACCGAGAGAAACGACGCCTAGCAGTGTCCAGTGTCAAAACGTGTGCGCGTCGGCCGTGCGGCCCACTGTGAGTTTCCCAGCTCACACACGTGGGACGATGTCACAGAAACCGCTAAGGCCACAAACTAACCGGCAGGAGAGCAGCCACTCCTGACCGGTCTCATAGGGGACGTTTTCATTCTCGAGCTAAAAGCAGAGGCCGTTGTTCTCTGGCAAATCAGCACCACACACAGAGCGGTGCATCCCCAGAAAGAGCAGCAAACGCTCCGACCTACGACAGACAGTCCTCGGGAGCCGTGGCCTCCACAGTGCGAGCGAGCCTGGCGCTGGCCAGGTAGAGTGCCTGCACGTCCCTCCCATCTCTCACCTGATGTGCCCTGAGACAATGAGACCTGAGAGGCCGGGATGCCCGGGCCGCTGGACACACTTTGTCCTGCAGCCTCGTGCTCTGCAGCCCCACCCCCCTGAGGCTTGTGTCATCGGACACTTTGGCTACAGGGGCTCCCCTCGGAGTTCTGGGAGCAGGGAGCCCGGGCTGACTTGGGAAACCCTTCCTCACTGCCAAACACAGGTGACCCAGATAAACATCACAGGAACCCACCCCGGTGGCTCCCAGTGCCAACGCCGACGCCCAGGTGTGACTCTCAGGCTGTGGCTTTTGCACACTGTGGCCGGCTGGAGGGGGACGTGGCAAAGACTGCCTTTTCTCCTTCCCACCGCCACAGAGGCCAGCCCTCGGCTGCCAGTTCCTCCCCGTGACTCATGAGCAAGTCCGTAAACACAGCTGGGCACAGGTGACCCCAGACACAAGCTCCTTCCTCAGACCAAGCCCAGGGCTCGTGTCTCTCCAGCCTCCGACAGCCTCTGCATTCCTTTGTAGCCACTTTAGGCCAAAGCAGTGACTGCTGTGGCGTGTGGCTGCCCCCACAGGCCACGCACCAGGCACCCAGGACCCAGCCTTCTCAGGGCTGCAGCTTGGAGCTCCCCCACCAGCCACCCTGCCAGCCTTGCTCCTACAGAGTCCCACCCCCAGGTCCAGCCCCCACAGCGGCTTCTGTCCAAAGACACATTCTTATGGGGGGCAGCCAGGGACCCTAGAAAATCAGTCTCTTGCTGACTGCACAGCTCTCCCGCCCCCCGTTCAGCCCCTGTTGGGTTCTGTTTCTCTTAAACCTGTTTGAAAACTGATCGTGACACAGGGAACTCACTAAGGAAGTCCTGGGAGGCTGAGAGCCACGTCTGCACAGTGAGGGGCTCCTGGAAGCCACTTACCTACACGCGAATGAGCTGTCCCCTGCCTTTCATAAAGACGACCCCGCCTTTACTTGGGGACAGCAGTGGCAGTGCTGAGAGCCTGTGTCCTGTGAGGGAAACCTGAAGAAGCGCCGCATGAGAAACTGATACAATCCGCAGCAGTGACCGTGGCAGCCCGAGGGTTAACTCACCGTTTGGGTTCTCTGTGCGGCTCCATCTCCCGGGCTGGCCTCTCGGTGACCACCCTGATCCTCCACATTATCTTCAAGCCCAAGTCCTGTGTCCCCCGAGTCTCCCTTCCGTAAAATAAGTGTTCAGCCCTCAGTATAGCACATTTTACGTCAGACAAAATAAATGGGCACTAGAACGGGATCATCTCGGTTTCACAGGGAGGTGGGATGACCCTATGTTCATGGCCTATAAGCAGGCACTTCAGTAGGACAGTGATTGAAAAAAATACGTCAAATTAGAAAACAGAAACCCCACTCAGTGTCCCAGGCAGGACAGGCAGTAGCCGGGCTCAGGTGCTCTTGAACATTCCCCCGTCGGGTCCCTCTGGGAGCTGGGGTTGGGGTGGGGAAGGCCCACGGGGTGGGGTGGGGGGGGGGCGACATAACTCTTCCAAGCTGGGCTGCAGGCGACTCGGCACAGCGCAGCTGTGGCTGCTCAGCCAGCACGTCGACTGCACAGCCTCGTCCCTGGTCCTGCTTGCGTTTGCCGACTCTTCGTCACCTGCCTTCGTAGGTTGCAGGCCATCGCTTTTGTGCACCTTTCTCCAGTGACACAGCCTGCTATCTCCGTAGAAAAAGTCTTTGTTAAGAGTCTTATATCCAATAAAGGCATACAGGTCAATGTAAAGATGTGTCCTGTTCATTACTGGGAAAACTCCCAAATGGGGGAGGGGGAGCCTCCTGTAGGAAAGCACATCTGTGTTCTCATTCCTTGATAGAGACACAAGGAAAGTTTGGAGCCAGATGCGGGAAACAGCAGAGCAAGGTGAGCTGGGGACAGGGGACCAAGCTGCCATCCATCCACACTACCCAAGTCGGGTGACAGGATAACAGGCCTTCCACAGACACACCTCAGGCCGGGGCGGGGTGGGGGAACCTGACACTTTTTTTTGAACAAAGTGAATGCAAAACCTATCAATAAATTTTGTAATATTCATCTTATTTATGGAAGAGAGAAATTCAAAAAGCCAGCAAGCAGAAATAGAAACATTTACAAGAGACGTATCCAGAATGAAAATCTAAGCCTAATACAAATCTATTTATAATTTTAAAAAATAGCATCTAGCTTCATAACAAACTGAAGCAAATACAAAGAAAAATAGGGTTACAGAATGGTAACAAGGTCTTTATATTGTTACTTCCCTCCACCCGTGACAATACAAGCAGGCAAAAATTAAGTACATAGAAGACCTCAAACAGTTAATAATATAGATCGAATTGATATGTATCAAATGGAATGCTCAAGCATAAAGAACATTATACCTTCTTTCAAAGGCCTCTGGAAATATATGTATACGTGTGTGTTTATAATTTTGTATATTAAGCTACAAAATAAATTCAAATTCCAAATACCACAAATTCTCAAGATTATAATGCACTAAAAGTAGAAAAACAATTCTCTGCTCTAGAAATGTGACAAAAAAAACGGTGAATTGCAAATTATCGAGAAAATAGCAAAGGAAACCATCTCTGCGTCTGCATTTCTCACACTCCTTGAATTACAGGAACTCACCGGGATGCTCATTAGACTCGTCCTTCCCCTGGAGACATCAGCTCAGAGCGTCTGGGATCAGCCTAGACGCTGGTGTCTAAAAAGTACCTGCAGGGGAAGCTTTCCGTTAGGGAAGCTTAGAGCACTCCCTGTGGGAACACCGCTGAGGGGGAATGCAGAACCCTCACTTCACATGTCAATAAACAAAGAGGATGAAAAGGAACTAAATATGCACCCTGAAAAGCTACAAAGGAACGATGCAAAAATAAAATAAACCTAGGGGGAAAGAGAAGGGATGAATTAGCAGAAATAAAAAGTATAAATTAATTGGGAAAAGCAAAACCATGGGTGGCTTCTTTGGGAAAATTAAAACACAAGATAAACTACTGCCCATTCTCATTAAGGAAAAAAGCAAATACACACAGCGTGTGAGCATGTAAAATCCAGAGACACTCGAACCCGGGGAAAGGACCTCAGCAATACAAGCATTGGTTCGATACTTAAAAAGCTAATAATCTGCCCTGGCTGGTGTGGCTCAGTGGATCGAGCAGAAGCCTGCACACCAAAAGGTCACCGGTTCGATTCCCTGTCAGGGCCAGGTCCCCAGTTGAGGGCTTGTGAGAGTCAACCCATCGATGTACCTCTCAAACACCACACACCAATGCTTCTCCCCCTCTCTCCCTCCTTTCCCCTCTCTCTAAACATAAATAAATAAAATCTTGAAAAAAGTGAAAATCTAATAATCCAAGTCACCAAATTGACAGACTGTAGGGAAATATGCCATATTATGGTTACCAGAGATGCTAAAAAGATAGTTGATAAAATTCAATATCCATTCCTGAGTCTCTAAAACTCTGAATAAAGACTGGAAACCCTAGGACCTGAGAGGCACTAGAGTTGTTTGTGGAAAATTACATTCACAAATATCCAGCTGCACCTCGTGAGCAGCCGTTTGGGCTAAGTTACCCGGCCACAAGCAACCACTGCCACGCATGAGTGACTTACGGTGTGGAAGGGTCGTTCTTACTCACAGGCCATGTCCACTCGGGGCGAGCAGGGCCCTGGGCTCACGCAGCCGCCGCCGTCTGGGTCATGGCTGATCTTGCAGCAGAGGGACGAGAAATGGGGGTGGGGGGGTCTCTTAAAACTTCTGCTCAGAAGGCAGGAGCCATTTCTACTCACATTTTGCTGACCGAGGTCAGCCCCTGCCCTGGCCAAGGCTTCGGCCGGGAGGATGAGACCACGTGGCCAAGCTTTTGCCAAGGAGAGGAGGGGTGTGCCCGCCTCCCGCAGACGCGGCTGGTGAGTGAGACCCACAAAAGACTGAGAAGTGAAATTGAGGTGCCCGTCAACATTGATCACGGCGGGGTGGCACTTGGAAAGTTGTCTTTTCTTAGAGAGGTTTAATAAATCTAATGTGGCAAATGGAAAGGAAAATGCATTTGTACAAAGGGTAAAAAACACTAATGAAATATCCAAGGAGAGGGCTCCATGTGACCCGCATGTCTAATTCCTGAGTTCCCTGAACCGTGTGGAATAAGGCTGAGAATGGCCAACACCAATGAAACCGGGGGCTTTCTCTCTGCGCCCTTGCCCCCAGCTGCGGTGCTTTCGTTGCCTTTCATCGGCGTTTCCTTGCAGAGAAAACCCCGCCCCCCTCAGGCCTCTGCGGCTGGTCTTCTCGAGGGGCTGAGGTCACCAGTGTCTCTCGGGAGACACCGCACGCATGTGGCCTGGCAGCTCAGGTGGCTGACTGTGAGTGTGCCAACCAGCGGGCTTCGCTGAGGTTAACTCCCACTTCTCTCTGTGCTGCGTGATCAGCCTCAAAACACACTTCTGTTCAGAGGCTGAATTTAATATACTCTGGCAAAGCGGTCACTCTGCCAGCAGGCCGGGCCTTCCGTGGCCAAGGCCCAGGGATGTGCAAGCATGCTCCCAGGCAGGTCTGCTCGGGAGAGACTGACCCTCCGCCAGACCCTCCAACAGAGCCGCCTCGGAGCCGCGTATGCAGTGCTTTGATGTGAGGCCAGCGGCTAAGGAGCAAACTTGGCATGCGGCCTCCTGGGCTTTCGGGAGGAACACCAGCCCACGACACCTCCTGGAAGGCCTGACATTGGGTGGGGACGCTGTCACTGGAACCACACAAGGGAGACAATTCCCACAAGGTCCCAGAGTCGCTCAGAGGTCTGTGTGAGGGCAGGGCGGGAGGTGGGAGACCTGTGTGTGTGTGAGTCCCAAAGGCACAAGGGCGAGCAAACATCCCCGCTCTGTGGACGCCCAGGGACCACGGCACAGCCTCATGTGCTTGGGTAAAAAGGTGTATTTCATTCAAAGTGGGAATGGCCGTGTGCTACAAAAGTCACGGCGAATCTTCAACTGAATAAATAATCAAATGTACAGCCCTCGGAGGTGCGGAACCGCACGTCTGAGAGCAGCGGTCACGTTCGGCTTCCTGTCGCTTGGCTCTCGGAGGAAAGCGGTGCCCGGGTCAGCGGACGGAAGGGACAGCTGGCTTCTTCGGCATCTGCTTCTTCTTCCTCTCTTCTAGCAAGGAGACCACATTCTAGGTCAACAAAAACAGGGGAGTGGAGTCCAAGGGCCTGGCTTTTTTTTACGTACTACAGCGTAAGCCTGGAAGCACAGAAAGAAGGTCCCAACCTGTCTGTCAAACACTCGGGCCATTTCCAGGACGCCTTTGCCGAACTGAAACAGGAAACAAGGAAAACGGCGTTGCCTGCCTGCACGTTCTTCCCCGGGGACAGCTCGGGGGAGCCCGCGAGGGACTTACCTCGTTTTTCACACTCGCGTCCGCCCCTTTGTCTAGAAGTAGCTGGACTAACTCTTCGTGGTTATTTAGCACCGCCACCTGGAAAGGAAACAGCAGCCGGGCGAGTGGGCGCTTGCCTGCCCAGAGGCCCGGCAGCAGCGAGCTGTCCCTGAGCAGGCAGGTCCAGGGGGGCCACCGGCACCTCGAAGGCGGGGTCGTGGTGGCTTTGCCCGACAGGCCTGTGTCCCGTCACCCGACAGCGAGGACAAGGGTGAGGAACGAGAAATGGACCCTGCCCTGCCCTGCCCCACGCTGGGGCAACACGGGAGACACAAGGCCAGAAGGCGGCCCTGACAGCAGCGCCCTCTCCGCGTTCGCAGGTCTGTTCAGATCCCGCAGCTGCCTTGGGGACAGGGTGGGCCATTCCAAAAGAAGTGGCTGTAAAGCAGACAACAGACGTCGGGTGCTGACACCGCCATGCCTTCAGTGGGAAGCCGGTGGGGAAATGCATGGGGCCGAAACCCGCCTGCCGACTGAGAGGCCTACCATCAGCGGCGTCTTCCCGTCTTTGTCTCTCACGTTCACGTCGGCCCCGCCTTCAATGAGCAGGGAGGCCACCTGCTGGTCACCAGAGACGGCGGACACTCTCATGAGGGGGGTCCAGCCAGAGCCAGTGTCCACAGCGTCCACCTGTGAGGAGGCCGCAGGCATAGGGCTCAGTCCAGCTGCTTTTCCTTAACAGCGTTCGCCAGAGGCTTCCCAGGACCGCCGCCTGCCTGAACCCCCGGTTGGAGGGGGCGGCCTCTCCAGGCTCGGGAAGGGGCAACTGGGCTGTGCCACCGTAACTCACACTGACAGCCGTGCGGTGAGAAGCTGGGCGAGGGTCCCTTTAGCGGGTGGTGAGGCACCCCAGGACTCCCATGGGGACCCTCAGCCACGTTTTGTTCCCATGGAAAGGGGGTGGGACAGAAAAGTGAATTAAACATAATCACTCTTGGCTCCCGGGGAACCACCTAGCTCAGTCTCTCTTGCCTACCTTGCCTCACCTGCTTTTTAAATAAAGTCTCTTTGCTTGCTTTGAAATATCTGTTACGGCTTTAAATCGTGTCTGGGACCAGACAGTAATGCAGACACGCACCCTTATACCTGTCGATACTAATTTTAAGCAGGAGGCCTACAGGGAAATACAAAGCAACCAAACCTGTCCCACAAATTCTGACCTGGAAAGGTAGCCGACCCGGTGCCCCCACCCCAACACCATCTGCCTGGCAGTCAGACGGCCGTGTCCCACAGCCGACGCAACCCTGACACCCCCCGGTCAGGTGCTCTAAAGGACGTGGTTTAGAAGGAGAGCAAGTACCTGCTGCCACCTCTCGGTCCCAGAAGGACCTCATCAATCCGAGAAGAGAGGCCCTGGGCAAACGCCCAAGCGCAGGGCGGAAACATGCCCCGCATTCTATTAACAGACTTGCTCAGCGGTACCTGCAGCCTTAGTAACACATCAGAATGGAACCACAGGGACCACCAGAAGGTCCTGGGGGCGTCTCAGGTTATTTGTATGTATGAAATTTCCCACCACAGCATCTTCAGGATTTGCGGCTCTTCCTCGTGCAAATAACAAATAACCTTTGGGCAGCAAATTTCAACATATTCAAATAATAACCGAACAACCACTGCGGATTACATGGTGCTTTATAGAGTCTTCAGTGCCCCTTCACGCACACTTTCCCCTTCAGTCCTGAGGGTCAGGCCAGGGCAGGCACTTTTGTCCCTGGTTTATAAACGATGACACCTTTCCTGAGCTCCCGTGGCTCAGGGAACACAGAAATGGTTCCCATGTGAGTCAGCCCCTCTCGGTGTTAAGGTTCCCGTGCTCAGGAGGAGGGTGGCAGCGACACCCCGGTCAGCTCCAGTCCCCACCTCAGACCTCCAAAGCATCCGTGGACCACCTGCCAAGACCACAGAGGGACTTGCGCTGATACCACCTATCCGCCACCTGCCGGCCACACAGCACCTTTCCTGTAGCTCCAGTGCTACGGAAAAACGTGGAATCAACCCCAAAGACGTGTGTTTCCATCTGAAGCCCAGAGAGCTGACACTTGCCAGATCCCTGTATGTCATGGTACGTGACGGAGGCCTGCCCTGTTTCAGCCAAGGTTGGCTCTGTTTTCTCCTACAGACTTGACTTGGGTCAGAACCACGGGCTGAGCGCATCACAAATTACCAAGCCAGTGCCACATGGCTGTCTCTGCCACGCCAGGCTGGGGTGGCCCAGCCCATGCCCTGGGCCCACAGGCCCATCCTTCTGACCTCTGTGCATGTTTCTCAAAGAAAACAAGAAATGCAATAAAAAGGAATTGTCTCGGTGACTGAGATTTTGCCTTCAAGGGCTCCTTTTCTCAGCCCTCGGAGAGAAGCAGCAGGAACCGTGAGCCCACAGCGCGAGCCTCACTGCCCCTCAACCGCACGCCCCAGACCAGCCAGGACAAGTCCACCCACACCTTCCCGGAGACAGGACTCTTCTTAACCGGAGTTTACTTTCCAGGTCACCCACTTACTGTCTCGATACTCCACACCCTCTTGCAGTCACAATTAGGGTGGCACCTATTCATTTGTCCTTATTTCCATGCCTTGAAATTTTTATCTTCCTTTGAAGTCTTAGACGGAAGCTCTCAGAATTGCCAGCAGTTACCGTAATGGAGCTAGTTCCGGTTACCTGTCTCCAGAAGACCCAACTGCACTTGCACTTGGTAAGACAAATCTGCACTTTCGGACAACACAAACTCAGAAGCGGACCAGCTGCCAGCTTCCAGAAAAAGACGCTCAGAGCTGAAATCTGCTCTGGCTACAGTCCGTTGGCTCTGTGGAAAGTTCTTGTAGTGACTAATCTTTAAAGCAACCCGAGAGGGAAAACAATCTAACTCTAAAGGCCACAAGAGCGGCTGTGGCCGTGACAGCCCCCAACATCTGCATGTCTGCACCCCGGGGCTGTCTTTGGTGGAGGCCCAGGAGAGCTCGGCCGACAGTCGGAAAGACGAGGCAGACGAGGGGCGGACGGGGAGAGAACACTGTAGGTGACGTGGCAGAACCACGTCCTGCTCGGGCGTCAGGGGTCTTTCTTTCTTCCCACCCGAGATGAACCTCCAGGACAAGCTAAGCCTCACTATCATACCAGTTCTGCAGTGACCTCCAGGAGCCCCTGGCTGGAAAGCCACAGCACTCTCCCCAGCATCTCTGAGTTCAACCGACAGGCCCTGCATCCCCTAGCTCCTAAGGAAGGCATTTCAGGCTCCCGCCGAGGCGTCCGCGGTCGGGACGAAGCCCCTACCTCGCAGCCATCCTTTATCATCCACTCGATCACACCGCAGTGGCCCCCGTCTGCGGCCCAGTGCAGAGCCGTGCAGCCCCCCAGGTCTCTGGCCTTCCAAGAAGCGCCGTGTCTCCGGAGATATTTCACAACTTCTAGGTGTCCCGCGTAGCACGCAAGCATCAGACTGCAACAGACGGAGAAGGGGCGTTTGGCCGTGAGCCCAGTCGCCGAGCTCAGGGCCGCATTCCACCCCACCTGGCTTAGAGCTAAAAAAGAAGCCCTCATTTCAGTCACTCACATGAAGGGTACGTGTGTCCTTACGTGTGTCCCGCAACTGGTGACTAGATAGACAGAATGTGGCCTATCCACACCGCGGGATATTGTCTGGCTGTGAACAGGGAGTGACGCACTGGTAAACCCTACGGAGTGGATGGGCCGTAAAACATTGTAAGTAAAAGAAGCCAGAGGCAAAATGCCACACACATGTGATTCCATCTACAGGGGTTGGCAAGGCAGGTCACAGTTGTGAGTAGGTGAGATGGTAACACAGCTGCGGCAGCCTCACAGCCTGCCTGCCTTCCTCCGTGTGAGGGACTGTGGACCTGCTGTTGCCCAGGCCTGTCTATGAAACGTCCAGAATAGGTGGATGTCTGGACCCGGGGAGCAAGTTGGTAGTCGCCTCGGGCCAGGGCGGGGAGAGGAACTGGGAGAGACCACTAACAGGGGTTGGGCTTCCTCCCGGGCTGGTGACGTCAACGCCCTGGGCCCCTGGGTGTAGGCCCCTGGGTGGGGGCCACACAGTGGGTCGACAGACAGAGTTTCAAACACTGAAATGCACATTTTAAAGGGGAAAATTTCATGGTATATAAATTACATCTCAACAAAAAACCACCACGGTAAGGGAGTAAAACATGCGATTTTAAAGCACCCACCAGGCCACGGTGATATTCAAAACAGAGTAAGGAGCTGGTTTAATAGTTCGGTGTCAAATGAGAGGTCTTTTGTCCTTTCTCTAAATATGACTATTAAAGAAAACAAACATTTACCCGGCTGATAGAGGATGAAATGCAGTCCCACCCCCACTTGATGAGAAGCTCCTTCTCACAGAAGCCTGCCAGCCAACAGATGCAGAAGGCATCACAGAACGAGAAAGTCCCTTCTTTTCAGATCCCAGTGATGTCATTCGTTCAGGCGAGGGTCACGGGTGGCAGCTCAGGGAGGGGGCAGGACGGGGGGGGGGGGGGGGGGGAGCAGGCCACTCACACAGTGCCGGGCCAGCAGCCCAGAGGCGGTTTGCTAGCTGCAGCGGGAAACCCTGTCTTCACCCAGGAGAGACTCAGCCGCTGTGCCCCAACCAAAGCACCAAACCTGGGTCCACCAACTGTGGGCCCGCCGGGCATCTCAGACCTCTGGGGGTCACACCACCAGGTCGGCAGTGTCCTCGCTAAAAACGTAACCTGAACCTAACCACGCCTTTTCACCAATTTTAACTGACAGGAATAAAAGGGTGAGTGAGCAAAGCAAATGCCCGCCCCACCGTGAGGAGGGGGTTAGGCGACACATAGGGTGTTCTGCACGCTACAAGATGATTGGTCTGATCTCAAGAAGTCTTTGCTGTGAGAAAATATATAGATTTTTAAAGGATATAGGGCCAGTCTAGAACAAGAGAGACTAAAGAGCAAGACAAGCAGATGCAATGGGTGGCCCTCAACTGGATCATAGTCTCCCCCTGCACCCCCAACACAGCAGTGGATTGGGGGACAGTGAGGAGGGTCCCATGGGTGATGGGGGCACCCATGATGTTGACGAATTAGGTGGGATGATGATGTGGGTCACGCAGGCAGCTGTCCCGGCTTTAGGAGACACGACTGAGGTACTGAGGGATGGAAGGTTACGCCACCTACCACTTACTTTGAAAGAGGCCCCCCAAAAGCAAAAAAAAAAATGTAAAGAGAAGCAAATATGGCAAAATGTCAACAACTGTCAGACCTAGGCGGTAAGAGAGCCGCTGTTTACTGAATACTACTCTGTCAACTTTTCTAAATGTTCGAAATTCTCAAAATAATGAGTTGGGTGTGGGGAGGAAGGTCTCCCCAACAGGAAAGACAGTTCATAGCAGAATAAATTAAAAATTAATATAAAAATGTTTAGCCCTGCTAGTAATAAAAAAAAATAAAAATTTAAAGTTTTCCACCAAGTCTCTGAGGAATTAATCAAACACCTAGCACAGGCCCAAGCCCCATGCCCACGTGCCTGCCTCCCCACGCAGGCCTCCCTCTCCCGAGACCCCCGGGTAGGGCGGCCCTTCACCTGCCCAGGGGCTGGGGGCTTGCCTTGGATAGATATCGCCAAAGTGCTTTCCAAAAGGTCCCATGAGCTTGCATTTCTGTCAACTGTACCTGGAAGTGCCCACGGCACTCACCCCAGACCAACACTCATATTGTCTTCTAACAGTGTCACAGGTGGGCCATTTTTAATTTTTTTATTACTCTCAGAGCTGCACACTTTTCATGTTAATTTAAACTTACTCTGCTGTGAATTGTCTTTTCGTGTAAACTGCTTTGTTCTACTACATATTTTAGAAAGAAGGGAAGGGAGGGAGAAAGAGAAGGAGAGAAACATCAATGTGTGGTTGCCTCTCGCACGCCCCCTGCTGGGGACCTGGCCCGCAACCCAGGCACATGCCCTGACTGGGAATCGAACCAGCGACCCTTTGGTTCGCAGGCGGGCACTCAATCCACTGAGCTACACCAGCCAGGGCTGTAATTAAGTTTTTTAAAATGAGTAATGTATTCTTAATCTTCTTCTTAGTGATTTCTTACAATTCTTTTGTCTTTCACATTATAAGATCGGACAGATACGCCTGTGTTTTCTAGTAGTTTTCTACGGCTTTGATTTTTACATTTAATTCTTAATTCACCTGGAGCTTATTTTGGAGTCTGCTATAAAGGCCAGGATTCACCTTAATTTTTTTCCTCAAATAGCCAACTTTTTCAATATTTTCCTCATTGGTTTGTGTTATTCTCATCAACAGCACCCATTTCAATAAAATGATCAAATCTACTATTTTCAATGCAAATGCACCATTTTCTTTTCAAGTTTGATTTCCTCTATAACCACCACTACATACCCTTTCCATTTTCTCATTTTTTTTCTCCTTAGATTTGCAAGAAACTGGTCTATTTTATTACAGAGATTTTTAAGAGGTTGCACTGACACTTCTCAATCTTTATTGTTTAATTAATCAATTTCTACTGCTATTTTAATTCCTTCTCCTGCCTCTCAAGTTTTCTCGCTTTTCATTTTCCTTTTTAAATCGGTATTATTCTCTCCCGAACTTCTTGAGTTGATGGTTTAGCTCCAAAATTACCTAACAGCTCTGTGGAACACTAATGTTTCAATTTGCAAGTGATTTTTAAACTGTCAGTATTCAAAATCTCTCTCTGCCTTGTGTCCAGGGAGCACAAGGACAGTAGGCTGGCTGGTTTGAGAAATCAGCCAGTGTCCTGGAGAGAGCCTGGGCCTGGTGCGGCATCACGTGACTGAGCTCTGGCGTGAGCTTTGCATTCTGTTCACTGTTCTCCCCACGCACCATGCACAGAGCCTGGCATGCCGCAGACATCCAGTAACTACTGGTTGACTTAAATGAAGTAATTAAACCTAGTCACTAGCTCAGTGGTTGTTTGTAAGCCTTTCTCGAACATGTCGTCACCTCTAGAAGTTACGGTGTTTGGTAAGCTTCTCCTGTAAGGCACTCAGCCCGTTCCCCTGAGGGAGGTTCTCGGGTTGTGTCTTGTGATTGCCATCAGCTTCTTCGGAAACACTAGATACTGAGGCAGTGGGAGCCCTCGGAGGAGGCGCGGAGCGCCAAGGGGCCTACTGCCCAGCGCCCAGCACGGAGCTGGTGGCCACGATGCTGATAACCGTTGCTACTGAGCTCTCTGTGTGTGTTGGGCACTGGCTGGGGGAAGGTGCGTGCGTATAACAGACACCCCACAGACACCCCACTGAGTGAAATGACAAGGGAACAAATGAACATTTTTTTGTTATCCCATCTTTCCTTTGTGAGATGGTACTTGACCTCTCCCACTGTAAAAAAAAAAAAAACAAACAAAAAAAAACCCCACAAAAACTGCATCACATCTTTGCATTAAATCAGAAACGCTCTGGGCAAAATCCAGTAACACAAGTCTGGGAGTATTTAGGGCCCATTCCAATCACCTACCTGTCCTTGCCACTTCCGTTCCTCAGGTTCACGTCTGTGCCATTAGAAATGAGGAGTTTCACAAGCCTGAGGGAAAGGATGTGAGTGCAGCTGGATCAGGAGCTGTGATGGGCAGGGCCCCACGCCCATTGCTGTGTAAGATACACCTGCACCGCGCTTTCCTGCCCATCTGCACAGGCCTGCCGGCCCGCTCTAAAGGCGAGGCGTTATTAAACCAGAAAACAGGAATCTGCCTCTCAGCACACACACAAAAAAGGGTGCCCTGGCCAGTAGGGCTCAGTTGGTTGGAGCTTCATCCTGTAACGCAAGGGTGGCAGGTTCAATTCCAGCCAGGGCACGTTCCTAGGTTGTGGGTTTGAGCCCCAACCCAGGCGTGGGCACATGCAACACCGGGTCCAGACTTGTATGATCCCTGGTATGGGTGCATCTGGGAGACAACTCATCAACACTGCTCTCTCGCAATGTTTCTCTCTCCCTCCTTCCTGTCTCCCCACTCCCTCCCTCTCTAAAAGCAGTGACACAAAAAATGTTCTGGGGAGAGGATTTAAAAAAAATGAGGTTTCACCCTTTACATGAATTGTCCACTGAAAACAAACTACATCGACAAACTGGACCATCAAAACACAGTTCACTGTCAATTTAATGGTCCTTTAAATACATTTTCAAACGCCAGCATTGGATGAAAATAAATTTCTTTTTTTTTCAAAATGGCATTTTAGTTAAAATACAAATATGATTGAAAAGTAAGGTGTTAGTATTTAAGTCTATCTCCATGTGAAATAGAGAAAATAAAGTGTATCAATGAAAATGATATCTTAGCAACCCATCAGGGAAGTTCATTTTCCGGAATTAATATCCCCACCTTTCTTTTTCTTAAAGTAATTCAGGTTCCAATAACCAGTTGTTTCAGGATAGAGAAAATATAGTGTAAAACATAATCAAATGGCAACCTCTCTTCCTCACCATCTGATTATACATTTCTATATTCTCTCCTCCATAGCACGTAACTTCATGAGGAAAACAGCTGACCTTTTGCTCGGCTGCATTTCATAGGGTACGGTTTCAGAAAGAGAGAAAAGGGGGTTCCTCTGTCACCCTGTCCCTCCCCTCCCTGACGGGCGCCTTTGGGAAAAGGCTCCTCCTCCAACCACCAACAGGGCCGGTCCGAGAAGGATGCCTACCTGGTGTACCCTTTCTGAGCCGCCACCATCAGAGCCGTGAAGCCCAGTTTATTGGGGACATCAACCTTCACGTTGCTTCGGAAGAACACAGAGAGGAGGTTAGCGCACTCGGCACGGCTCCCTGGAGATTTGCAGCTGGTGTCTCCTGCGGGGCACAGGTGGCTAAAATGGTTCATTTTACTGAAAATTCCAATTCCTTCTGGACCATTAAATTCATGTTGTCCTAGGCTGCCCTGCCGAATACTTTAAAAGATTCAAATTCACAAGCACAGGAGAGAAAATTGCTGTAATTTCACTTCAAAGAGGCACTCCCTTCAACTCAAAACCATTACGCGAGCCGACAAAACACTCCATGAACAGCACGGCCCCTTCAATGGGCGAGGACACCGTCCTCCACGCAGACCCTCCACTCCAGGGGACGGGAGCCTCCACGGCGGCCACGCTCGCTTTCCCCTCGACTCCCATGTCACCCACGGGCATGCAGGCCTGTTCCCAAAGAAGAAAGTAGAGTTTTTGCATACCAGCCTAGCAGCTTCGAATTTTTGTGGGAACCTTCTCTTCCCCAAAGTACGGAGCCCCAGTTCACAGATGAACTGTCTTCAAAGGCACGTAAAACCACTGGTTCAAAAAGAATCCGTACTCCCCAGCGGAAAAAAAAAGGAAGGAAATCTTATCTGGTGCAACAGCATGGATGGACCTAGGGAGCACTGCGCTAAGTGAAATTAGCCAGTCAGAGAAAGACAATACCATGTGATTTCACCTAGATGTAGAATCTAATGAACAAAATAAACTAACAAGCAAAATAGAAACAGACTCATCGATATGGGGAACAGGCTGAGCAAAAATTTCTAAGAGTCAGAAATTATTTCTGGGAAGATAGTGTGACACCCAGACTTGTAACTTCCGTCTTTCAGTTCGCACTAAATAATTGCCGACTGGCACATGTGCGTGAGGCTCTACCTCTGTGCTCGCTAACTGCACTGGGCTTACATCGGCCACCCGGGATGGACTACGGGGCCAGCGTCAAAGGCATGGGAACTTCTCAGAGAACAAAATAAAGCTGCATCCTGCATTTCTCTGCACTTCGTGGGCACTTAGTATTAAAAAGTTTAAATGGCAGAGTTCTCTCACCCTCCTTGAAGCATTCGAACCAGCAAATCTTCGTCATTCACGTTGACCGCTCGGTGAAAGTACTCGCTACTTATGGGCTCTCCTGCGGAAAGGAGACGGGAAGAAGTCATCCCAAACACAGGGGTCCGGCACAAATAACGCCCCTGTTTTATTACAAAGTCATAGCACGTAATTCTGTAACGTGAAAACATCACACTCAAGCACACCATAGGGCATTTTAGGGGAAATGTTCAAATTAAAACTATAAATTGCTACACCCATATTATAGTGCCCTACCGACCACACTCGGGCAGGCGCTACGTCTGTCAGACCCTGCAGAACGCAGGCGGGTCGTCCCAGCTCCTCGACCTTTGGCCCACGTGCAAGTTCGGGTCTGCCTCCAAGAAAGCACCAGGCTGTCCCCATAAGGGCGCCCACATTTCCCATTCGATCCTTCTTTTCCCAGAAAGCACCTTGTTTTCGCCTCTCAAGAGAAGAACATTTAGATCATCCTAAAGCCTTGGGACATTTTCAAGTTGTGAAAGTCTTGCTTTGCGGATGTTAAACAACATTTGAAAACCATCCTCTTGGATTTCACAAGATTCAATAAATGTCTCTGACGTGCAAGGAAAGCTCCCCAATTGTCACAGCACGCTGGGTCTTCTTTGCCAAAGTCTCTAACTACTTGAACAACGAATGGAAACAAGACAGGCCGCTTTAACACTTGAGATCCAAATTTTCAGTCTTCCCGGGACTGCAACACTCACATTGGCCTTGTCTCCTCAGAGCGTGTGGGGCAAAGGGGTCCCACCCAGAGAGGCGGGACACAGTGAGATAGCCTGGATTGGGGCGAGAGCCCGTCAAGGTGGGCAGAGCAAGAAGACGGAGGCTGAGAAAGCTCGGGGCACAGAGAAGGGGCCGGCAGGAGGACACTCTCTCGGGTGGGGGACGTGACTCTTCGGAGAAGAGAACCGGGCAGAAGGGCCAACATGAGCAGAGTGTGAGGACAAAGGGGAACGTGACACAAGCCCATCTTGTGAAGCATTTATTGCGAGGCTCCATTTGTTTCACATTCCGTGACTGCCTACTTTTTAAATAGTTATGCTCCAGCTTAATGATATAACAAAGTGAAGATCTTAGAATGAATTGTACCCGGCACATCACAAGGGCCCAGCATGTGTCTGCTGCTGAGGTAATGGTCATGGGCCAGCAGCTGCCCTTGTCCGATACAGCCCACCGGTCACTTCTGCCTCCCACGCTTGGAATACAGACCATAGGCATGGAGCTGGTTACGCCTCATTGTAGTCATCTCCAAGGTCTCACCTATTCATTCAACGAACGTTTACTAAACCTTAATTAAACTGAGGTCCCAGAGAGAATGGGACAGACACGTGTTTCCCCCTTGCTGCTCACAGTGCGGTGCCCACTTTCAGCCTGTTATTATTCTAAACCCCAAAAGGAAACACCCACCGCTGCCCAGCTTCCTCCATCCCCAGCACTGTACCCCAGACTGCCCCCTGGGGCTCAGTGTACCCCTGAACCACCTCTGACAGCCTGGCTGCCCACCGTCCTCGTCGCCGGATGCTCCTGCTCTGTCCAGAGGAAAAGCTCTCCAGACAGTCCCGGGCCCAGGAGCCATGGTTCTTCTGGTCTCTTTAGGGGGCCTCAGCTGGTCAAAGTGCAGACCGGAGGCGGGGAGGGGGGCGGAAAGAGGAGGGGTCACCATCAGTGAGCCAGAACTGATGACCTCTCTCCTTTTTGGAAAAAATTCATTTAAGCCAAGTTGAAAATGTTTGGAAATAACTGTTTTGTCTGCTAGAGCTTGCCAATGTCCTGAAGATTTTCTAGCCACGTTACTCTTCCTTTTCATCATTCCACACATATTTTCAGACCAAGCTTTAAATAAAAATATCATGATGAACTGTCAAAAGGCAATGCCCACACTGTCCCCAGCCTTCAGAGGGAGGCCATACCCAGCCTGGAGGTTCTGCTGGGGGCTGTGGAAAAGGGCAGAGGTTCCCCCAAAAAAAAACATTTGGTAAAGTCTGAGGACATTGTGGGTTGTCACAACTCAAGCGTAGGTGCTACTGGCATCTAGCAAGTAAGGGCCAAGGATGCCACAGGATGGCCGCCAGCATCCACAGTGCTGAGGGGGGATACCTGGGCTAGAGCAACGGGCACTCAAAGTGATCTACTTGGCGACCCACCCTCACTTCAGGAGACAAGGAAACCCACAGCAGCTTCCCTTCCCTCTTGCTTCCCAGGAAGGAGGGGAGGGCGCTGTGGTGGGGGAGTCTCTTTATGACCAAAGAGCCCCCACTTCTGAGACTCTCCAACTTCAGCTGCTACTAAAAATACAAGGAATCTGCCTAAAATCAACCGGAAGGATGTAGGAAGTCCCCTCACTGCACTTAATTTCAAAGTGTGGCACCTTCACTGAAACCCTACTAATTAGGACTGATTAATCCTACTAATTGAGGTCCCAGGTCTAGGACTTCACACGAGGTCTCCTGCAGACCACAGCACTGGGAGCCAGAAAGGCTGAGCGGGTGGTCCCAGGTCACCTGGGAAGGCCTCGTCCGGCCACACGCCCTCCATGGGTGCTTAGTGCGTGTGGAGGTGGCCATCCAGTCACTACATGCTTCCGTTCATGTGAAGTGTTGAGCACAGCAGGCATGGTAAATAAGTGAATAGGACCCTCCCCCCAAACCCAGCAAGTGTTACGTGAAAGAGGTGCCTGAGCCCAAAAAGCTTCAGAAAAGTGCTGACTTCATGGGATTCTGAAGAAGCGTGTAGAAGCACACGCAGCGTGCCAGCACACTGAGGCACCCACCACCCCCAGTGCCTGCGCCCATCCACCCCAGCGGCCAGCCTGGCGCTCCAGGTGCAATCACTCTCTGGCGCGTCCCGCCCAGGAAGCCCTGCCGCGTGCAGGTGCTGGGAAACGAAATAAGTAAATGAGTTCCTTCTGTGCTTGGAGGCCGGGGACTGTGCGGGGCCAAGAGCAGGGCCTGTTGATATGAGCGTGTAATCTACATAAACCTATTGCCTATTCCAGCTCCTGCAAGAGGTAATAATCAGGGCTCTCATTACTTATTCTGAGAACAAAGGGACAGCTCCGGGAAGAGAGGAGAGCAGCACAGCCATTCATCATCCCGGCTCACTGAGCTCCCGCAGAAAGCAGCGGTAACCGGCACTCGAGGGCGCACACGGCAGCTCTCTCTCAGCGCAGCCTCGTTAACCCCTCGCAGCCGCGGGAGGAGGGCACAGAGGAATGGACCGAGGCACGGAAGCGTCTCCGTGTTTCCATGCACTTGACAGAGCAACTGGAAAGAAAGGGCTCTTGTGTGCAGAGCACAGCAGGTCCTCTGCCCCCACGCCCGGCCAGAGGCACGGAGAGTGGAGGAAATTCCAGGGGAGCCAAACGCCCCACTGCTCCCGCCCCCGAATCCCTCGCCACTCTGTGGGCCTGACCCAAGGGACGGCCATCAATCTGAGCAACTGAATACGAGAGAGGCAGGATTTGCCCTTGTTCTCCACTGTTTTCTCCGAGGGTTGCCGTTACTAATGTTGAACGGAGGCTGCTGTGGGAAGGCTGTTGTGGGGGCTCCCGGGAGGACCACACGAGGGGACCACCATTCCCAGGAGGGGGAAGGGCGGAGTGGTCTTTGGGAGCCCCACTCGGGTCCTATGAGAGGCTCAGTTAACTGCAGAAGTCATCACCCCCAGACTGTAATGGGGCGATAACGCCTCGCTTGGTAGAAGCTAGGTCTCCATTAACGGCGGTGAATAAGTGATGAGCTCATCGGAGAAGAGATTTGCCAATTAACAGGCGGCTGTGGTTTTTCTTTCTCTTCAAGGGCCCAGCTGATTAAAACTGCATGCCTCATTTAAGCAAGCGTCTCGTGTACTTTACCTGGGAAAAAAAAGGCTGAGCATCCTTTATGCAAACAAAGTACATGATTCATTAAAACACTTTCAAACTGAATGCAAATTATCCGCCCACAGAAGCACTTCCACTGTTTTGTGTCCTGTGCACATTTTTAATTCTTTGTTTAGCACGCGCTGCCTCCTTAGGAGAGTCTGCGGTGGGCATTATCACCATAACAACAGGTGAGGGAGCAGCAGCCCGCGGAAGCGAGGGTCCCCACAGCCAAGAGCGCACACTCGCGCTGTGACCTGACAGCGGGACGTCCAGGAGCCCCGTCTCCATCATGCCCTTGTCCCCACAGTAGGTCCTGTCTCATGGAAGCCACGGGCGGCAGTGACAAATGTCCTGGGCCCCTGGAGCAGTGGCCTCTTGGAAGCCAGCCTGGCGGAGACAAGGCCCACCTGGCCCCACACAACCCTTGTCAGCTGACAGACAAGCTGACAATGGTTCCTCGGCGTCAACTCTGGCGGGAAGCCTGGGAGACCGTGCCCGGCTTGGCTGTGGTGCTGAGGTGGCAGTAGCCACTTGGGGCTCACTCTGGTCGGTCCCTCGCCAGTTCACTCACACCTCGCAGGTCAGGTGGACCCTCCCAGCCTCCATGAGAGTGAGCTGAGAAGATCAGTGCTCCTCCTGGTCCTCTTAGTTCTGCCTCAGGCCTTCCCTTCCCCCATCCATCCATCCATCTGTCCCTGAGGAGCACGTTAGACGTGGCTGGCCCGTCACCTCCGGCCCCAGAGGTACACAGTAGGTGGCAGACAAGGAAGATCAATCCATAAAGTAAGACACAGGAAGAGCACTAGAGGAGGCGACACACAGAGGCTCGGTGCCAGGGAGGAACTGAGGGGGAGGGGGAGGGGAAGGCACATGGGGACCCTGAGCAGAGCTCTACGTGAAGCGGGCTCAGCAGACAGAGATGGAGGGGCTGCTGGAGAGGGACGCCCCAGAGAGAAGGGGCAGAGGAGTGTGGGGGCGGCCTGTGGGTGGCTGGGGACAGCAGGAGGACAGGAGGGAGCTGGAGAGTGGCCTGAGAGAGCACCCAGCCCAGGGCTCCCTGGTGCCCGCCCCTTCTCTCACTGCCTGTCCTGCTGCTCTGCCTTCTTCTCCCGCCTCCGAAACTCCAGACGCTCAGTGTGTCCCAGACAAAAGCAAGGGCTCTCGAAGTCCTCCCAGTAAGGGACAAGCCCCCTGTCCTAATGCACCGCCATAACTGACCATTTCACATCCAAAGTCCCCGCGGAAATCCAGTTTCCTCACAGCTAGCCGTGCACCAGTTGGGAACGCTTGTACGTGGCCACTCTCAGCAGGAACTAAGCTCTCGGTTGGCTGAACTGGCACCAGCCCATCAGCCTGTCTGCAGCTGGGCATAGGGCAGCCGAGAACCTGAACGGTCTTCGACCCACACAAAAGTGCCCGTGAGTGCCTCGAGGACACACTGGAAAGCCACAGAGAAGAAGAAAGCACACACACGCATAGGCCAGATGCCACAGCGAATAAAACTCTTAATAACTTTTTACCCCCGAGAGGAAGATTTCTTTTGTATAGCCAAAAAGAAGAAGACGTGTCTGTGCTTCTAATGAGCGGGCTGCGGACGTTTCTGGACACGTTAACCTTTACCACACTCGAGGTCAGAAGGGCGCTGGGCACGCACTTCTTTAGGGGTTTCCACACCCCGACCGCAGAGAACATCAGCGCCCTGACTCCGGCCTGGGGCAGTGGGGACAGCGCTGTCCTTTCTTCCTGACTCCTGGCATCCCCGGGATCCAAGGCGTGTGTCAGGTCAAGTCGCACACACTGCGGTTGCCCAGAGGGGACAGGACACCAGCTGGCCCCGGCTCCCTGAGGACAAGCGAAGGCAGCCTGGTCTCCGGGCCAGGTCGCCGGCTCGATGTGTGCCCCTCTGGCCCCTGTCCTGAGCGAGGCGGCCACGCTTTTGTACTGAGTGTGCATGCAGGGCAGTGTGGGCACGGAACCAGCTCTGCCTCGTTGCACAACCAGATGTCGTAGAGGACAGCCAGGCCCCGCCAGGGCACAAGGTCATCACAGTGTTTGAAGGTGAAATCAGCTCTGCCCCCGAAGGGCCGCGCCACAGGCCAGCTGCAGCACCCTCCGCCCTGCTTGCCATCTCTGCACGTCTTTACATAACTGGGCTCACAGTGTTTGCATACTCACTGGTCGTAGACACCGAGACCGCTGGGCTGTACTCATATTCGCCAGAGGGGCTGGTGACCTTCAGCCGAAATCTGTACAGGGTCCGTGGCTCCAGGCCTTCCACGATGTGCCTTGTGGCGTATCCCCTAGACAGGAGGAGACACACAGGACACCAGGGACTGAGTCAGCGTCCTCTGGCAGGCATGAGGAGAGGAGGCGGGCACACTGTGAACGCCGTCTGCTCCGGTGCAGGTCTGAGCTCCCATGCTAGGCCATGAGGGCCTCGAACGCAAAAGACACGTCTCGTGTGGCACCCTGTGCCTCCCTGTGCAGTTCTGGCCAAGGCCTTAGGACGCTGGCCAAGCCCTGCTTCTGCACCCTTGGAAGCTAGCGCCAGGTAAAGAAGTTCAACTTTCCACTGGAGGGCGAGGCCGCCTGGTGGGGGAGACCCGCCATGAGACACCCGACAGCAGAGGGAGGGGAAGAAGTTGGGTCCGCCGCCACCTGTCCCAGACGCCCCAGCAGAGGCAGCAGACGCTGAGGGACGCCATTTGGACCCTCCAGCCCCAGCCAAGACGACGAGGAGCAGGGACATGCCAGCCACACCTGCCCAAACGGCAGACTCATGGGAGCACGCGTGATAGTTTTTTACCCTAAATTTGACAGTGCTTTGTTAGGAAGCAGCAGGTAACTGAGGCATCATGTATTGACAAAAAAGAAACTATAAGAAAGACAGTGAAGAAATAATGCCAACAACATTTGAATTAAGAAACCAAGGCACAGAGAAGTGTTAAAAATAGATACAAATGCATTTACCATAAAAGTAAAAGCCCTCAAACAAAGATAAACATGCAGGAAAACTGCATGAGCTAAAACATAGCAACTTTAAAACCCAAACTCCAGCAGCTTGGCACCCTTAGTCTTCTGGGCGGGTGGGTGGGCTCCCTGGCTGTGAGCGCGGGGCCACCGATACCTGATGCTCAGACACCGAGCCCTCCGCGGTCTGTGGCCCCGAAAAGACCTGTAGGAGCTCACTGAGAACACAGTACTCAAGCGGTACTGTGTTCAAGATTTAACATACCTCTAGGCCAAAAGAGAACCAGAAGCGCCCCCCATAAAATCCAGTATTGTGTGATATCATCAGGTCACCCTGAAGCCAGCAGCACCTTCGTGACTGCTGGAGGGGAGAAAACAGAACTGTTCTAGAAAACAGATGTTATCGACACCTCTGGGTGGGGGCGGAGGCTCCCACAACACTTATAGGGACGGCAGCATGGAGAGAGCTGGGCATAGCAGGGGACACAAGGGACCACTGGGGTACCCACAAGTGGCTATAGCACAGACTTGGGGGTGGCTCCTGATTACAGCATAGACGCGAGTGACAAGCAGGACTGTCCATCAAGCCCTGGGGAGGCTCCACCTACCCCACCCGGGTGCAGCAGCACGGAGAATGGAGGAGCCTTCTAACCCTTCTGCGGTGGGGGAAGCTGTGCAAAGTTTTAGTAGAGGATGCCTTCTTTCTGTTACCAGTCGATAAGCAAATATTTGACACAGAGCTGAGCAAACACGAAGCCTAAGGCTCCACCCCCAGCACCTGCCACAGGAACGCCCTCTCCCTGCCCACACTCACCCCGGCACCGCACTGGCATTCTGACACCCTGCCCTGAGCTCCTGCTGCACTGTCTCGCTGTCTCTGTCACCCTTGCTGCTCAGACCCGAACCTCGGGGCCGCCTGCGCCTGCAGAAGACTGGAGGACGGGTCTCGAGTATTAGCTCCGGCCCCAGGAGTCTGCACGCCTGCCCTGGTGCAGGCGGACAAGGCCAGTGACTTGCTTGGAGCGATGAAGCAGCAGCAGACGGGAAGTGTGTCATTCTGAGTAAAAGACTCAAGAAACACCGGGCCACACACTCGTCCCCCGCGGTGACAAGGACAGCCATGTTCACGCAGAGGCCGCTCCGTCCATCTGGGCAGCGCAGGGAAGACGTGCAGACTGCGGGCGCCGGCCGTGCAGCCAGGGCTGTGGGCGGGGAGAGAGCCCCGAGGGTCTGACGCTGATGCTTAACGCAGCACAGTGTGCTCCCTCCTTCGCCTTAGTTCCCGTTTCCCACTTCCACACCACAAGGGAGGGGCGTTGCCCCTCTGTCCAGCGCTGTGTCCCCAGGACCCAGCACAGTGTCCTCATTAACACACGCTGAGTGAATGAATGGGATGCACAATACGGACATCAGTCATCCCAGGGATTCGGGGGCGGGCAGTCAAGGCCCAGTCACAGGACAGGCGGTAGGTCCTGCAGCACATTCTGCTCAGAAGTGAGAGATAAGAAAGGCCGGTGTGGACAAGGGTACCAGATGCCAGTCTGAGGAGCTGGGCTGCATCCTCGGAGCAACTGAAGACAAAAGGAAGACAATTCGACAGAAGGAAGAATAAGAAGAAAACTCATGGAGCAAGGCAGAATTCAGGGTTAGAAGGCGACAGAGGGAAAAGGCCGCTCCATTCAAGCAGCCACGATGCTGGGCAGCCAAGGCCCTGAGGACACAGCCAAGCGCTGGGCAGAGTAGGAAACTGGCACCTCATCGGGGGAAATGCCACCACGGCAGGAGTTGGGAGAGGCACAGAGGGATGCGCGAAGGGAGAACCCACAGAACTAGGTGACTGCTGGGAGGACGCCCACGTCAAAGACGGCACCAGGGACCCCAGACCGGCAGGTGGGTGGCCCGGGCAGAAGGTGGCCAGCCAGAAAGGGGCTCTTCAACCCACAGTCCCAAGGGCAGGTGTTCTAGACAAAATCGCCTGTTCAAAGAAAGGTGCTTGCTGCTGTTAAGGACACCGAGAGCGAGTGATAGAGATCAACGCGGTCTCATTCTGCCACCTAGTGTCAGGGTCTGTGTCTCTTGACTCCCTGAGTGAACGCAGGCAGCGCACACGTGCCCGGAGCCTCGCCGCCGCCCAGCAAGGCCAGGTCAGCCTCCCAGTGCGTCCCCTTGGACAGCACTCGGGCCTCCAGGGAAAAACACAGCGACACCGACAGAACCACAGACTCACTCTGCAAAGAAGCTGTCAAAGGGAAGAAATAAGAATTGGAATGAAGGCTAAGAAGAGAATGGCTCATTTGCTCCCGCAGCATTCTCTTATTTATCCCTGCGGCAGGCAGCCGGTGAGCCTGCACGGGCCCGACGCCGCCAGGAGCTGGGGCTGGAGTAGAAAGCAGGCAGGAATCTTACCTGCCTGTCTGAGTCCAAGTGCTCGTGGGCAGACAGAAAATAAACAGCTCCATGTTAGGGGGGCGTGTGAAACAAGGTCCCGGGGAGAAGGGCGGCTACTTGCGACAGCCCTTTGAGGAGGGAATACCTGCCTGCTGGGAACCAGCCCGGTAAAGCCAGAAGGAAATGTGTTCAAGGTCAAGGCAACAAGGAGGAATGGCCGTGGGACCAGAGTGGCCCAACTGAGACAGAAGGGCAGCAGGCGGTTTGCAAGGAGTTAACAGGGGACCGGCGGGGGGCGTGAGGTCGGCGAGGTGCCCCCGGGAGACATGTGGGACCACAGCCCACAGCCACAGGCAGACAGCCTGATGGGAGCCTCACCTAATTGCATCAAATGCTCCTTGGCTCTGTCCCTACGCTGCAGATTTTTTAATTTACCACTAGAGTATTTCGGAAGGCAAGGAGGCTCCCAAAGGTACAGGAGGTTTCCTTCCAAGGTTCCTGCTACACCTATTTTCCAAAAATGATAATTTAGAAGAAGCATGAATGCCACCAATGCTGACTTTTTCTTTCCTTTAATTTCGAAACGAGTCTTTTTAGAGCCCCTAGAAACCGACCCAGCTAATCAGGAAACCGAAGAAAAACGTTAAGCAGCTCAACATTGTACCTACGTATAGATGATACCGTAGGTGTGCATTTTGGGGTCTTCTTCCTCGATCGAGAACCGAGCCCACTGCTCCTGAGGTCCCTGGCGCGGCACTTTCTTTCCCAGGTCCCAGCACAGCTCAACGCTGTGATGCGTCACCTTGCCCACAACAGGTGGGTGAGGCTTTGAGGGCGGCATGGCTCCTGAAGAAAAGAAAGATGCAGATTTCAGGACTCCCTCGTCACACGGCAGAGAGGTTGGCCGAGTGCGTGACAGCTGCTCGGGGGTCAGCTCTGTCACCCTGCCCCTCAGGCGTCCACGTGAGCATCCCTCCCCGTGACTTGGTGAACGTCTGAACAGCTGACGCAAAGGACACTCAGCTGACGTCACAGTGAGCTACCACACTCTTCAACGAGCTGGTGGCCTCACCCCCATCAACACCGGCCCTCGCTCGTGGCCTCTCTCAAAGGCTGGTTAACTTATCAGACTAGTCAGGCTGTTCCCTGAGCTCAGGAAACACAGCTTGCTGCTATGGTCCTCCCGTGAACTGGATGGGAGACAAAGACAAGAGACAGGTCCCGTGGCTGGTCCGAGTGTGTGTGACACAGGTGAGAGGGCGGCTGTCTCTTCTATGTCAACAGCTCTTACAAACAAGCCCAGGGGAAATCCCCGAAGCTCATAACAAAAGAGGCAAAAAGGCGAGCAGAGCACAACATGCCAAAATCAGAACAGTCAACGTATTGTCCGAAGAGGTGTTCGTGTCCCCTGGTGGCCACAGAAATTGATAACAGTGGGGTGTCACTCCACGTCCAGTTGGGCACCTAAAACAATACATCCCAACTCTCAGAAGTGACCATGTAGGCAGAGCACTGCACACATTGGTGGTGGGACAATAGGAAGTGTAACCCTTTTAGAAAGCAATACCTCCGCCTCTATTAAAACGAAGAGAAAAATAAACAAACAAACAAATAAACAAAACAAAGAGATGTGTGCCCTCCTCTGGCGCCCTCCCACCCCTGGCCCACGTGGGTGGCCGGCAGTTGGCAGAGACCAGATTTATCTCGAAGTTCTCTCGTTGGCCTAATGATAGTAACTATGGTTCGCTGCGGGCTCACTCTGGGCAAGGTGACATCCTGGGCTCCTGACCCACAGTGTGTCTACACCCCACAGCAAGCCGGTGCGCTCGGTTCACAGGTGAGGGACAAAGGGAGGAGAGACCAAGGTTCAAGGTCGCAGGAACCAGGAGCGGGAGCCAGGGTGCAGCCGGGTCTCCAGCTCCACGGGCCACGTGGTGTGATACTCCAGAGCTTTGCAGTGGAAATGAAGAAGCTTCATTGTACAGGAAATGAGTCCCAGGGAATGACAAAGTCGCTCCCGGTCAGATACGAAAAGTCAAGTTGCTATTTATAGTCTTTAGACTCAGAGCACGTCCCTGGGGTTCAAAGTACATTCAGCGTGGAAAGGGTGGGCTCTGTTGGCAGTGGCGATGGGGAAAAGTTCATGCACACCTGCTCAGCTCACGTCCGCCCATAAGAAAGCCGCGATCCTGAAGGAGGGTGAACGCCGGCAGACACAAAGTGCCACGTCACGGACCCTCAGAACAGCTCCTGCTGACTTCCAGTGGATGTGGAAAGGGGGCTACAGAGCCAGGCTTAGTTTTTAAAGTCGTGTATGAAGTAATAGCCACGCGAGGCTCTGAGAGGGGGGCTGAGAAGGACAGCTTTGGGGTCTACTTCAGGTCAGCTGACCACAAAACCTTGAAGGGGGTGTCTGTCTGTTTGCTGGTTTATTTGTTTCTACCCCCGTGCATAAGACCACATTCCAGGGTCAGGCTTGCCGCAAAGGCTCCACCTCCAGAAGCTAAAATCTCACATCACCTCCGAAGTGTCTGACATCCATGGCCACACAAGCTTTCACAAACGTTTCAACGGCAGTTTACGAAATGCTGTGTGTGTACAAGTTGACACTGCTCAAGACAACTTCACTGGCTGCAGCCTTTGCTTTTCTCCTTGGCCACGTGCAGAGTCAGCAGTCTGTCTGTCTGTCTGTCTGTCTGTTCTTCACTGCCCCAAGAGCTCTGGGTTTTGTCTGCAGCCTAGGGAAAGCCCGCCCTGGCACCTTCGCTCAGCGCCGGGCTGTGGCCGTCACTGCCTCGTGCGACCTCAACCTCAGTGTGTTAGACGTTGAACTTACTTCCCCCCACAGCGACCCCCTCCAGACTAGGTCTTTGCTGCCATTGGTAGACCGTCGTTCCTCCACCCGCCCAGACTTGAACTCTTGTAATGTTTCTCCTAAACTTCTTGCGTTCCCTCCTCTCCCCCGCCCCCGTCCGTAGTCACGGGGCTTAGTGATTCCTGCTTCTTTCTTGTAGAAAAGGACCATGCAACATTGGCAAATTCCAGGTATAAAATCTGCTCCGTTCGCCAACACAAAAGGCACTGGGACCCGACACCTTCCCTTTGGGTGGGGGATATTCCCTACGTCTCTGTTCTCCAGCCCTACTCTAGCTGTGTGTGTTGCCTTTGCTTCTGTCCTGTCCCTGGAAACCTACCCTCTGGACATCACACTCTTTCTGGAACTGAGGCCTCCCTCAGCTATGGCTGAGTTACAGCTCACCCGCTGCTCAGTGCAAAACCCGAACAAGCACCTCGACCCACCCTTCACCTCCCCATCCGTCAGGGAGGACAGACAGCCACAGGTGGTGTTCAGTCTTGTAACTAGAGAATTCACAAATTTGTTGAGGCTTCAAGGAAAATTAGAAAATATTTTCAACTGAATGAAAATAACATCAACTTATCAAAATTTGTCCTTTGAGGGAAATTTATCGCACTAAATGATTATATCAGAAAAGAGGTTAGTTATTAAGTCAGTAACCTAGGCATCTGCTTTATGTAGAGAAAGAAGAGCAGAATAAACCCGAATCTGGCAGAAGGAATGCAAAACAATATTGGGTTGGCCAAAAGGTCTGTTCTCCATAAAATAAAACACGCATTTTTTTACTTTCACCAATAACTTTGTTGACTGGCATATTTTGAGTGTGTCTTCTGTCTCCTTCTATTGGCTTCTAGTGGGCGGAGGCCAGGGTGCTGCTAAATGTCTCTCAGTGTCTCCCAGAGACGGCCCCACAGCAGGGAATCGTTTGGCCAAAATGTCACCAGCACCAAGAAACTTCGCAAACCACTTGTGACACATTCAGTCAGCGCACCTTCTGCACACACTGCACAGATCTTTTTTTGCATTTCTGTTGCACTTTTACCTTTCTTGAAATAATAAAGCCTAATCTGCTGAAAATGTTGCATACCTTCTTCCATCTTCAATGTTAAAATGGCTGCACAAAAATTCACCAATTTTGATAAGTTTTCTTTCTTTAAATGCACGCTGATACGGCAGCTGTCACAACACACTCTACAAAAATTGTTTCAAATAAAGTTAAAGACAACTGGGCACTATTAGAACCGTCAGATGGAAAAAACGTAACAGACTTTTTGGCCAACCCAATACTAAACAAGAGACTAAATCAGAAGATTGAAAACAGAAAAATCAATGAACCCGAATATGGTTCTTTGAAAAAAAAATCAATAAAATTAATAAACCTCTAGTCAGACTGACCAAGAAAAAAAGGGAGAAACCCCAAGTTCCAGTGCCAGGAAGGAAAGAGGAAACATCATGACAGAATTAGAAAGCTAATGAGGGACAGCACCAGAAACAGACTGTTTATAAATTCCACCTGTTAAACAGACCGACGATCGCTACGGGAAGCAGGAACGCCACACCAAAATATGCCTCTGACACAACAGTTATTTTGAGCTGAAGAAAATTAAGCAGCAGCCAACGCAGGGAAAGCTCTCTACCTCCCCCGTCTCCTGCCAGGACGAAAGGCAGGACGTAAATCCTGCTTTCCCTGGAAGCGGACGCCTGCCAGCCGGGAGCTGGCACCGAGGAAGCTGCGGACAGCCTCTCCCCGCTGCCCTCCTCCTGGGCCAGAAGCTGCCAGCTGCTTCCCTCCCTCTGTCCTCTCTCTACAGTCTACTGCCCCTTGAAGGTGTGAGTCCACAGCAGCCTATTCTCAACCACCACTCGGAATCACTTTTCACTGAGTTCTCCCTTCTATCGTGGGCACGGCCCAGCTTGACAAGCTGTTTTCCTCTTGTTAATCTGATTTTCTGTCAAGGGGCCCCAGCGGAAAACCAAAGATGGGTCAGGAAAAGTGTGGCCTCTCCTATACTTCCAAACTCCAGACGAAAAAGACAGCCTGAACCCTCCTGTTTCTGTTACCGAACCTGGAACGGCACAGCCACTTTGGAAAACAGCAGTTTCTTCTTCTTCTATTTTTTTAATTTTAAAGATTTTATGGATTTATCTTTAGAGAGAGGGGAAGAGAGGGAGAGAGGGAGAGGAACGTTGATGTGTGAGAGAAACATCAATCAGTTGCTTCCTGGATACACCCTGACTGGGGATCGAACCCATAACCCAGGCATGTGCCCTGACCAGGAATCCAACCGGTGACCCTTCAGTTTGCAGGACGATGCCCAGCCCACTGAGCCACGTCAGCCAGGGCGGCAGTTTCTAATATAAAGCAAACATATCCTGACACTGTGGTCTGGCAACCCTACCCCTAGGTGTTTACCCAGGTGAGGCTAAAACCTGTGTGTGCTCAAACACCAGTCTGTGAACGCATGTGGAAAACTCATTCCAAGGGCACCAAAAAGTGGAAATTAACAAGGTTGTCCCAGCAGTGAAGAGAGAAACCGTGCTACATCCATCCGGTGAGATGGTACTTTAAAAATTAAAAATGAATGATTGATACAAGCTGCATGGATACATTTTACACGCACTCTGCGAAGCGAAAAGCTCCAGATCGGACAATTCAACATTGATGACATTCTGAGAAATGCCGCAGATCGGCGGTTGCCAAGGGATCGAGGGGGAGGGCTTCCCTACAGGGGGCACAGCTGCGGGACTGTGTGCGTGCAGCACCACAGACCTAAGCACCAAACGAGGACGCGCGCTTTAAAACACAGTGTACTGCTGTTCGCAAACTTTGGCCGGCCACATACAGAAAGGAAAACGTGTCTGGTTTACTCCAGGAATGCTTGACTGATTTTAACATGGAAAAAAATTAAGATCATCAATATGTTAGCGGATTAAAGGAGAAAAAACCAAATGATCATCTCAGATGTATAAAAAGTATCTGATAAAATTCAAGACGCGTTCCATGATTTAAAACAACAAATACTAAGTAAATTAGGAATAGAAGGGAGCGTCCTTATTCTGACAAGGGAGATCTACCGCAAACGAAAGACGTCGTTCCTGACCTGAAATACTAGTTTCAGAAACTGGGAAGAAGGAAAGGGTGGCCGCCATCGGCACTTCTCATCAACGCTGGACCGCAGGTCCTAGCGAAGTGCAATAAGGAAAGTAAATACAAAGCAAAAGATCTGGCAGTGAAGAAAAAAAATAATTTAAAAAAAAGATCACGTACATTCAAATTCCAAAAAGTAATCAATCAGCACAGAACGTTCGCTACTCATACACCAAACAATTAGAAATTAAATTTTCACAAATTATATAATTTGCAATAGCACCAAACAGGCAATGAACCTAGTAGTAAATCTATAAACTGTGTAAGACCTGCATGGAGAAAACTGTATAATTTTATACAGAACGCATCAAAGATACAATACACAGGGAGGTAAGTGAAGTGTGTGGATTGGAAGACCCGATTCTGTAACGTTCTCCCCAGAACGACCTACTGATTTAACCCCAGGGGGAACGCCAGCGATTTCTGTGAAACTCGGCAAGTCGGCTCTAAAGTGTGTTTGTAAATGCGGACGGCCTAGAGCAGCCACCGTCGAGGGAGAAGGTGCCGGGAGGTGGACACGAATGTGTCCCGATCGATGGGTGGGACAGGGGGGTGGCCAGTGCAGGTGCTATGTCCTGTTCGGCCAGAACCCCTGCAGCACTGCCAAAGAACAACAGGAGACACATATAAGCATCCCCACATTTATTTTAAAGTGAAAGCCCAGGCTTTTAAAAAAATGTTATAAACTGATTTTTAAATGCACCGAAACCCACATCAAGCCTCTTTTTAAAATAAAAAAGAAGAAGAAAAGAAGCCCTAACTACAAAGCATCGCCTAATGTTATACAGCACTGGTCCTCTGATAGATTCGGGGCTGGCAAGCAATTTGCAAGACTGTCGCTGTAAATTCCATGCCACGGCTGGCGCGGGTGCAGCGTTCCCCAGGGGTCCTCCAAGTCAGCAGCCGCCACGGTGGCTGAGCCCAAACTCTGACACATTCTCTATTTATGATCATTGTTTTAACAATGTTTGTCAACCTTACCCATAAATCACACACAGAAATAGAAATGTTGACGTGGCCTCCTGCCAAAATCAATCCTTCCAGAGCGTTTGCTCTTATTACTGGGACTATCCCAGGAGATGGCAAAAAAATTTTTATTAGAAAGACTTTCTTTACCAAGAAAAACATTATCAGCAAAAAAAGATTTTAGAAAACTTCCCTAAATTTCCTACTTAATACAGTGAGTGGATGGTGACAAGCCACATAGAGTCATCCGGATGCCTCAGGAAAGCAGCTGCAAGGGGACATTCAATCCAAAGTCACCTCTCCCTTCTCCCTGAGCCACTGCACCTTCCCAGCTCCGGGAGACTCGGGGCCAGAAAAGCCAAGGTCCGGTCAGCACCATAAAAAGAAAAATGTACAGGCCTAATGACCACTCGTGTCTCCTGCGCCCTCTGTCCTGGTTGTCCCAATAAAATCACATGCCATGTCTGACAATGCCCCCAGCGAGGGGACATGGCAAACCCAGTGAGTCAATGACAGCACACCTTCGAAAGGCACAGTCACAACGGCGCTAGTTATCTCCTCGGTCCCCGTTTCCCCCCTTTGGACGTGGTTACATTGTCGTTTGAACGGAAAGGCACTGCTGACTGTGGCATTAACAGAATCTATACTCTACTCATCTTGAAAAGTCATCGTAATTTTTAATAAAAGATTTCAGAAGCACTGGAGACACTGCACCTGCACGTGGTGAAACAAGGAACCAGGAATAAGCAAGAGAATTCATACGATTCAAAAGTCAAGTCGCCTAGTTCTGGTGTTGGTTAAAAAGTCAGGTCGGAAAGAAGAACCCAGAAAATAATCGAATTCAGTGGAAAAGCTCACTGGGAGGTTGATGGCCAACTTCAGGGCGTTTCTGTCACATGCAGGGTACAGACCCTGTAACAGTGATGAGGAGAAGGTGAACCAGGGTCCCAAGGGGAGGAAGAACAGACACCAGAAGGGCCCCAGCAGAAAAATGGCCCTGGCTAGGAAAATGCGACTTCCACCCGCCGAGGCAGCCAGGGCCACCTGGGCACGCACACCTCACACTCACTTCGTGTGCCCCACAAGAATCGATTCCGTCTAATCCCCACAGCGCACGGCCGACAGTAGAAAAGCAAAGCCACCCTTAGCTGAGGGGCTGGCTCTGGTCTTCCGAAGCCCATGTGATCCAAAGCGGGAGAGTGCCTCCTGCCCTCACTCCTCAGGGCCCCCTAGGCCAGTCCCCGAGAGTCATAGGGGCATTCTTTCTTACAGTCTTTGCTAACATCTGCCTGTATTTCACATTCAGCCATTCCCTAGGCTAATGATATCCGAAGTCAGCTCCGTACTCACTCTGCTGTCAGAAACAGTAGCTGACGCCCCATTCTCACCAATGCACTAGGATTTAAATCTATGTAATCCTCGTGATTTGTTTCCTCTTGAAACTCAGAAACACCTTCCTGCTCCTATGGATGTTTCAATTAATATGCACACTGAACCAGGCCCCTGCCATCTTTAGCTGGCCTCTAAAGAGTATGCTTCTGTCTTTCCATTATTACAATTTCAATTCTATTAGTGATTTTTGAGGTTCTCCCTGAAATTTCTCCATCCAGAGACAAGTGTGGTGGGGTAGGAAGGGCACAGGAGTTAACTTTCTCTCAGGACCTAACTCTCACTCACCAGCTGTGGGACCTGGGATGTAGTTGCCACATCCGTGAACTATGGCGATGTTTACTACACAAAGTGGTTTTAAGGATTAGTGGAAATGTATATAAGGCATGTAGTATTTAATAGGTGCTCAAGTAGCAGGTATTTTAAAATATTTTTATTGTGGTAAATATATATATATATATAAAAATAACAAGATTAACCATTTTTATGTGTTCCATTTTGTGGCATTTGGATATTTACACGGTTGTAATCCATCAGCACCATCTACTCCAGAACTTCACCATCTTACGCTAAAACCCTGGCCCCGTCCACTGAACATCTCCCCACTCCCCCTCCTCCAGGCACTACCGACCACTACTCTGCTCTCCGTGAACTTGGCCACTCTAGGTAAGTGGTGTTGAAGTAAATTCCTAGGCCCGTGATAGAGCGAGGGGTCCATGCTCCACGTGAGCAGAGACGAGTCAGCCAGTCCCCGGATGCCAAGCCAACTCTGGGCTCTGTACCCATCTCCTTGTTTCCTGACTTTTCTAAATACAGTTAGAGATGTGCACTCCCAGCCGATCATCCCCGTCTCTGCACTGTGGCTTCTGACACTAGAAAACACGCTCCCTGCAAAAGAGTGCTCCCCGTGTCCGCGGGCTGTTTCCCTTGAGTACAGGACATCACACTCCTTACCAGATTGCTTTGTCTTTTCACAGTGGAACCCTAAAGGATGTGTCTTCTTGTGACTGGCTTATTTCATTGGGTAAAATGTCTTCAAGTCTCAGCCGTGTGTAGCCTGTGTCGGAATTCCCTGCCTCTTTCGGGTTGAATGGCATCCCGTTGTAGGTACCCACCACATGATGTTTTACCCGTCCAGCTATCCACGGACACCTTTCGGCTGCTGTGACTAATGCGGATGGCAAGTGTTTGAACTACAGAGTTTTTTATGCCAAATGTACACATCAAGCAATCAAAATAATTTGTTCCCAGCCCACTCAAAGGTTCTCATTTTAGAATATCTGTAAACCCATGTGAAGGAGCGCCGATAGCTCCTCCTTTCCATTGCTGGAACTCCCCTTTCCCCTCTTGTTCCATTTCCATACCCACAGGAGCAAAATGGGTTAATTAAACTATGCGGAAAGAAACAAACTGTTAATCACAAACCAGTATTACAAAGTGGCAGGTAGCTACACAGAGCAATCTAGACCTTGAAAGCACCCGTCAATTACCAATTGTAGGGAACAATCTGAGCTCCAGTCTGCAGTGTTCCGATCACACCCTTTGGTCTTCCAGTCGTGCCCGGCACCCCCGGCCCCTACTCTGGATGCACAGGTGAATCTGTCCCTTTGAGGGACAAGCGTACCCCCACGTGGCAAAGCCACTCCTGTGTTGTTTTCAGGTGGGATGCTCCTGGACCTCTTCCCTCTAGAGCTGGATCTAGAGGCCTCTCCCAGTCCTCCCACCTCCCCCCACCCCCACCCCCCAGGTGGTGACAACTGCTTCCTGCCTGCCGCTCTCAGACCAGACACCAGCTCACTGCTGCAGGCCTGTGTCACTTCACCTCGGGCCCAGCCCAACCAGGAAGCTCATTTCCACACTTCTGGAAGGGCAGACCCTCAGGAAGTGGAAGCAAGCCCACCAGAGACAGGGGACCCAGGCCTCAGACCATGTGCTTTCCATGGGGGCAACGCCCCCAGGTCAGTTCTGGGAGCTGGGGAAAGGAAGGGGAAGATCTTAGATATTACAATGGCCCTTCATGGCTGTCTGAAGTTCAACCATACCTGACAAAAATCTTATTCCTTAGTGTTTAATGTCTCTTCTAGGGAGGATCCATTTTTCTGCTTGGGGGAGACTAATGCAAACGTGGTTGGGAAGCACTGCCTTGGGTCAGGCCTCCTTGTCCACATCACTCTAGGGCTCTTCCACCTTTGCGTTTCCAATCCTGCCCACGCTTTCTGGTCTCCATTTTCTTATTCAACCAATACTTGAGTGTCTACTAAGTGTCCATGCCGCAACCCCACTGGTGACGCAGTGAGAGCAGGCAGGGTGGCCCTGTCCCTCGGGCGTCAGTCAGCTGAGGTGGAGGGTGTGATATGGGAAAGACCATGTAAAGGCAGATCACTGAGGCTTCATAAAATGCATAAACACGATGCACAATGGAGCTTTGGAAAAGGAAGAAAGGAACGCAAATTTAGAATGTGGACCCTCAAAGACTGAGGACCGTTATACATGCCCTGTGTTGGGGGAACGCAGCTACCGTCCACAGGAAGCAGCTTTCCTAAGGGAAGGAGCAGCGTCCCACACTGTGATGGCTGTTTGGGGAGTTCAGAAGCCACAGTTCCAGGGGTAGAGATCGAGTGCGCTGGGGGCGCTGCTACACCTTTGTCAGAGGATTTGTGTTTATCCGAAATGAACTCCAAGGAAACGGAGGCCACTGGGATGCAGTGCTGGTGGTGAGCAGGGTGGCGGTGAGCAGGGTGGGAGGAGAGAGCAGAGGAATGGGCCGCAGTGGCGAGCCAGCCTGACCCCCTGTCCCCATCTGTCTCTGACGGGACACCCTCTGATCTCTGAGCAGTGAAAGCAGGGCACGGTGCCAGGTGCCAGGCCCAGGCCAGCATCCACTTCACCAACACGCCCTCCTGTGGCGGGCCGCTGAGGACTCAAGTCAGGTGTCCTGCTGAGCCAGCAATGACGGTCACAGGGTGGGCCTGCGCTGGGGAGAGGAGGCAGCGACGCAGCTCTGCCTTCACATCATTTGTTTGCGTTCTACTTCTGTTAACACTGGCCAGTCCTGCCGACAAGCACCCGCTCACAGCAGCAAGGGGGCGAGTGCTTCTCTGAAAAGGCCTCCTTGTCTCAGACCCTTTCCCTTTCTAGGAAGCAAAGAGTTTTGGTAATTGGGCTCACTGTCAGCAGACTTTTCTTGTTGTTCCGCATTTCCGTGATTTATGACACTGAATTCATTAACTTCCGTGGTTTCTTGGACACTCTGAAAACCCTGTACAAGTATGCTAACGCCGGTTTGCATGGAAGCGGAACATTGCATATTACATAAAAGAACATAGTTAGCTGACAGCTCGAGTGATTAACCAGGATATTTCTCAGATCAGAACCCCTACAATTTTTTTCTTACATTTCAAACTGACTAGGCTGCATGGTTATCGAAAGCAACCTAATTTAAGTCTCCAGTGTTTTAAAGAAGGTGATAGCTTCCTCTTTCCCTGCGGTTTACAGATCTGAAAGCAAATACAGGTGTGGGCAGTGCAAACAGCCAGAAAACATGAGGAACAGAGGCGTGCGGATCCAGAGCTGCGGAAAGAGGGAGAAGGTGGTGGGGGTTTACGTTTGCCTCACTCTTCAGTGGAAAAGCACTTCCGCTCCAGCTATTGGTACTTAGGGCACGACAAACAGGTTTCAGCTCATGTGCAAATAATTGCATGGAGCCTGGGTTCTGCTGGCCTCGCTGGGAAAGGTCTGCCGCAGCGGCCAGGGCACAGGTGCGGGGCATGGCCGCACAGGCTGCTGAGTGTTTGTTGACTGACTTAAATCCATCAGTCATCAGAAACAATCAGGACAGTGCCAGGTAACCAGGTGCAAGCTATTCACTCATCCATGATCGCCATTAGGATGTTTTCATCCAAAACAAAGGAAAACATTGTGTTTTCATAAATGGATTTGGATAAAATGGATTCTGCATCACATGTCTTGTCCATAAACTACTGTAAAACAAATGCCTTTGGATACACGATTTTCTTTTATCCTTCAACAGAGAGAATCTGCTCTATGCCAGGTACGAGAAGGACAAGGGGCAAGCAACAACGTAAAATAAAACAGAAGTGAGGACCTGGTCTTACCCCTGAGGGAACCTCACCTGCTGTGCTGACAAGGGATGCCCTACGATTACACCCCAGGAAGAGCTAGGGTTTCTCACTAGCACAATAGTAAAAATCCCAAAGTTTGATGACACACGTGTTGTGGGGGCTGTGGAAGACAGATTTTTCCACAGATTTCATTTATTTATTCTTAGACAGAGGGGAAGCGAGGGAGAAAGAGAGGGAGAGAAACACCCGTATCAAACCGATGACCCTCCACTCTGCACAGTGACACCTGCCCTGCCAAGCCACACGGGTCAGAACAGAAAACAGATTTAACAGTTAACAAGACCAGCCCTGCCTCTGGGCAGTTCCACATCTAGATCTCTGCTCTGCAGACACACTCTCACAAAGGCAAAGGCTCAGACACTCAAGGTTATTTAACGGGAGCCTGCTTATGACCCTCGGTGACAGTGGCTGTACGAACTCCCTAAGGCTGCTGCGACCCACGCCCACAGACAGAGCGGTGTGGGACAGCAGGCTCATTACCTTGCAGCTGTGGCGGTCGGAGGTCCAGAACGGGTCTTGCCCAGCTGAAGTCAGGAGCTTGTTCTTCCTGCAGATTCTAGGGAAGAGGCCACTTCTGAGCTGTAGCTCCCCGTGGTCCTTGGTTCCTGACCTGTGTCCCTCCGACCCTGGCTGCCACCTTCACATCGCCCTCCTGACTCCCACTCTCCTGCCTTCCTCTTATAAGGACCTGTGACCCATCACTGGGCCCACCTGGGTAACCCAGGCCCATCTCCCCACTTCACGATCCCTAATCGAGGTACAAAGCCCCTCAGCCAAGGCGGGTAACACATCCCCAGGTGCCGGGGATTAGGCACCTTTCATTCGGCCGATCGAGATAGCGGGAGATTGGAGACAGACTGGAGGTCTCTCCCCAGGAGACTGGTGAAATGAACTGTGGGAGATTCGTACAATAGAACACCACGCTGCACGAGAAAGCTCACTGCGGGCTGAGCAGAAAGCTCTCCAGAAGACCATGGGAGGTGAGACCAGGAAAGTACAGGACGGAGGGATGAATGTCGTGCACAGCTGACCCCTGAACGGCGCGGGTTTGAACTGCGAGGGCCACTTATACACGGATTTTTCTAAATTGACCTGCCGAGTTCAATACCGTGCTGTTCAAGGGTCACCTCCACGACTGGACATCTGCACAGGCAGAGAGCCAACTATAGCTATACGTGAGTTTTTGAGTGGGAGGGAGGGTCGGCACCCCTAACCCCTGCTTTGTTCAAGGTCAGCTGTAGAAAATGTGCTTTAATGTTTAAAGTATTTCTGAATCATACAAGGGCAGGAACTGGGTAGCGGTGTGACCAAAATGAGACTTTTCACTACATATTCACAATTTTTGATTTTTCAAAACTGGTAACTCTACTACTTATCCAAAAAGTGAAATAATAAAGTCTAGGGAGAGTAGAAAGTCAGCGAGGTGCAAAGGGAATTCTAGATGGGAGAGATCAGTGTGGGCTGGAGTCAGGGAGGCTGGGTATTCCTATAGCAGACACGAGGTAGTTTCTGATTCCGAGGCTGCGTAACAAATTACGCCACAATTTAGTGGCTTAAAGCAACAAGTAGCAATGACCTCACAGTTTCTGAGGGTCAGGAATCCAGGAATGGCTTAGCTGGAAGGTCTGGCTCAGAGTTTCCTACAAGCTTGCGGCCAGACTGGGCACCACAGCTGCTGCTAGCCCAAGGCCTGGCTGGGGCCAGGGCACCTGCCTGCAAGCTCACCCACGGGGCTGTTGGTGGGAGCCAGGCCCCGCTGCTTCCCAGCCTCCGCGCCTCACCACGCAGGCCATCCCATAGGGTGCTTGAGCATGTTCATGACGTGGAAATTCGTAGGTGATCCAAAAAACACAGAGAACGTGAAAGAGAGGGAGGGGGAGAGACTGAAGACCAGCCCAAGACAGGGGCCCCGGCCTTTTATTCCCTAATCTCGGAAGTGACACATCGCGTCTGCCACCGGCTGTTGGCCCCATGGACCAGCCCTGGTACAGTGAGGAGCGGAACGAAGGAGAGGAACCCGAGAGGCATGCGGGGTCATCGGGGGTCCATCGTGGGGGCTGGCTGCCACAGACATGGTGAGAGGCCTGGAGGGAGGGGCCCTGGTCGGCAAACGTGAGGAAAGGAATACAAATGTGAGTGAGCTCAATAGGTGTGGGAGGCAGAGCGAAGACGGGCCTAGTCAGAGCTGGCAGTGCACACGCACACTGGGGAGCGGGGAGCAGGAAACCACGGAGAGTGGGGCGCGGCCCACTGACCCAGCCACCACTTCCCTGCCCTTGCCACCAGCAACCCGTGCTCCTGACCTAGAGCTGAAAATATTCTCATCCCACCGGGCAGTCCTCCCTTGCTGCCAGGTGCCCCCTCTGCCAGGAGGGGGTATCTGAGAGGAGAGGGGCATGTTCTTACATCCATGTCACCTGCTACCAGCCCACTATTCTGGGAATGGTGCCGGGCACTGAGCTGGGACTTAGCCGGAAATGGCCGGCTCTGACAGTGCCAGTCCTGGACAGATTGGTCTGCTTCTTCTTCACAGATTCCCTGACTCTTAACTGCATTTTTTTCCAGAAAATGAGTCTTTCCTATTTCAGTGGCAGCAATGGCACTGAATCAAAATATTATGCAGCACTGACATCCTGTGCCCCCTGATAGGAAGGGACACAACCTCATCAGTGTAACATGACATTCCTTGTAAAAATACTTGACTTAAAATATCATGAAGAACGCCCCAGCTGGCGTGGCTCAGTGGTTGAGCACCGGCCTGAGAATCAAAGCCTCACTGGTTCAAATCCCAGCCTAGGCCACATGCCTGGGTTGCAGGCCAGCTCCCCAGTAGGGGGTGCGTGAGAGACAACCACACACTGATGTTTCTCTCCCTTTCTTTCTCCCTCCTCCTCTCTAAAAAAAAATATAAATAAAATCTTTAAAATACATATATATACATGGGAGACTGTCCTAGATTTAAGGAGACTAGGAGACTAAAGGAATATGACTATTAAATGCCATGTGCAATGCAATCCTGGATTAAGTCCTGGTTTTATCTAAAAAGGAAAAAACTAGCCACAAAGGCCATTATTCAGAACCGGGGACATGAGCGGGGACTACAGATGACATAACATTTGTGTGTTAAGTTCAGGGGATATGCTCACGGCACTGTGGTCACATGGGACAGTGTCCTAGTTCTCAGCAGAAACATGCTGACGTGTTCAGGGCTGAAGGGCCATGACGTCTACAGCCACAGCCACTTTCAAATGGCCCAGCAAAAATGTGTGGGCGTGTGCCTAGGGAGGGAGAGGAGCGAGAGAGGAAGGGAGCACACGAAAACAAGAGTGGGAGAGAATCCAGTGTGGCAAACTGTGAAGAGCAGGTGTGTTCTCTGCATGACTCCTCAGACCATTCTATAGCTCTGAAGTTTTCCAAAATAAGCAGCACACATATATGTATCTATACGTGTGCGTATACATATACATCATACATATGGAGCATCAGGTAAGGCAAGTTGCATAATCCCATAGACAGTGTGCAGAAATGGGCCACCACCAGTCTTGGATAGAAATTGCTGCACCTTTGAAAGATCTGAGCAGCCCACCTCAGGTTCACAGTGAGGAGCGCTGACCCTAACACACGCTGTCATTCCAAGTCCCTGAACCTCAGACGGCAGGCGTAGGCCTTCTTGTTTCTTAGCCTGCCCGGACAGGATCGGGACAGGCGATGCACACCCTACCAGGAGGCAGAAATACTTCAGTGTTCACAGTCTGAATTTCATTTGAATCAGTCACTGAGCTAAGCCATCCTCAACCTCATGCTTGAAATGAACTGGAGAGTTTTGCCTTGAACTTTGTCGTACTTGGTCCTTGATGGGGAAGGGGACGGAGGTGGCTTCCTGCCCACTGTGTTAACAGGGACTGCTGAGAGCACACTGGAGTGGGCGTGGCCATTTCTCCTGCTGGAGACCGGGCGCCACCGCTGGGACTCCTGTGCGGCCTCATTCTACAGAAAAGGAGCTGCAAGGTCTGCTCCTCTTACGGATCCTCATGTGAGAATTCCGGGCTTGCTCTATGTCCCTCATGTCTCTTCATGTCCGGCTAAACTGTTCAAATTAATCTGTACAAGAGACGTCTCAAAGCTCAGAGGACAAGAAAGCAGGTACAAGCAGGTACGTGGGATTTACTAAAGCACACTGTCGCGATCATTCTACTCTGAGAAATGGGAAAGCAAACACCCTAACGAATAACCTCGGGGTCAATGTTGAGTATCTTTAGGTTTGCGACGCTCTCGATAAAAGAGTAAGAGGTACTTTTCTACTGGTCAGCAACGCCTGGCTGCAACATCGCTCCGATTTTTAGCAATTCTCATCTCTGTCGCCTTGCAAGATAAAGCAGTCGAGTCACAGAAAGTAGGTCCCCTGTTCTCTGAATGGATCTAAGAACTTACTCGATTAAGTCAGTCTCGGCTTCTGCTGCGTCTGTGATGAGGGGATGGGTCAGTGAAGAAGAGGCCTCGCCCTAACGCACCACAGCAGCAAGATGAAGGACCACGCGCACGTTATGGGACTGCTCCGGCTCGGCAGACCTGCCTTGCTTGTTGGGCGGTGCCCCCTGACATGCAACCTCTAAGTGTTGTGGACACCCCTCCCCTCCATCCTTCCACCAGGGGGTGGGCCTCTGACACAGCTGGCTTCATAAGAACCCTTCCCTTAGGTTTTAGAATTAAGAGAGAAAATTCGGTGTCTTCTTGGGTTGTTGAAACTGATGACATATAGTTGGGAGCTACTGGTAATCTTATTCCAAAATGTGGACAGAGTACAGAGGGAGTCAGTCAGTCAACAGGGAGGAAAGAAGGCCGCCCAGGCAGTAAATGGAGAGCCAAGTTTCTAAGGGAAGGTGATGTGCTGGAGGCGTCTTGTAGGACTGGCAGGTGGAGCAGCAGTGAGCACATTCAAGGCAGACACAAGGAAGCAGGAGGGTGGGAGAGTGAGAGTACAAGGCTGGGGAGGTCCCTAAGCGTCTGGAAGGGATCAGGGCACAGCTAAAGGAACTGACGCCTGGAGTCTAAGAAAGGACTGTCCCCAGAATGCAGGCAGGAGGGTCCTGAGGATGATAAGCACCTCCAGGGATGTCTGGCTTGTCTACCAGCCCTGTGGACACGGACATGCACAGAACACTGGTGTGAGCTGTTTACTCTTAACGATGTGCACCACCTTCTGGACTCGGTGAGTCACCAGGGCTATTCTTAGGTGATGCTGGAATGCACACCCCTCCTGTGATCTGATTGGCTAGGTGGGGTGGGGCCTGGGCGAGATTGGGCAGGCCCTCCAGAACAGGCCTGCCAGGATAGCGCTTCCTCTTCTCCATCAGGAGCCGTCAAACCCAAGGCATCGGGAGGAGATGTGGTCGGGGGTGATGCTGGGGTGAACCTGAGCTCCGGTGAGACACAGCAGCCACCATCAAGTCATCTCGCCCCTTCCTGTGACTGGCTGAGCACCCGGAGGTCAGGATTGCGATGAGTTTTAGTATTTGGATGGGGATTTCAAACTACAGCTATTTCTTTAAAAGGTGTTGCTGTGGAATTGTTTGTTTTTAGTTTTAGTTTTAAACTTGATTTATATAAGCATTTATTTCTTAATGATAATATTTGAATTATAACCTAATTGATATTCTTTAGGGGCTCAGACTTCTTGGGAAAAAATTGTTGCACAGACTTTTGAAAACGTCCTGGGTTTAAGTAATTCATTACTCAAATTCTTATGAGTCTCTCAGATGTCACCACACAAGCGCCCCACAGTAGTGCAAACGTTTTGTTGGGTCTATGGTCTGGCAGTACTTTGGTCCCCAAAATAAGATGACTGGCCTATTTCCTTTATTTTCCTGGACAGAATGAGGTTCTTCAAATACTTTATGGAGTCTAGTAAAGAAAAAGGAATGCCATATTGGCAATCCACCTGGCATTGATAAGCACCCAATTTAAATGAACTTGACCTGAAGCCTACTCTGCAAGAGCACTTCACCCTTCACTGGTGCACAGCCCCTTCTGCCACAGAGTGAAATGACCTCCTTCTGAAGGCACACCACAAGACTCTTAAGAACATAACGTAAGGGAAGGGAGGCAGCCCTTACGTTAGCAGTGAATGCCTGCCTGGAGCTCACTCCGTGCCAGGCACGAGGGATGAAATGGGGTTGTTTTAATTCACCAAAGAATTACAAGCTGTGATTGTGGCTAGGAAGAGAGCAGAGCCGGGAAGGGGCACTCCCTCCTTTAGGGAGTCAGGGAAGGACTCAGGGAGGAGGTGACACTGAGCCAAAACCAGAGGGTGCTGAGTCAGAACTGCCAGGGCAGGAAGGAAAGTGCCCCAGGCAGAGGGGAGATCTCACAGGGTCCTGAAAGGAAAGGAGCTCAGGAACGGAAAGACCAATGTGCCTTAAGCGTAGTGTAGCCAAGATCACATATGGGATGAGTTCCAAGGGGCAGCTAGAACCTAAGAGCTTGGGAGCGGCTTCGGCCGCGGAGAACCCTGATTTGATGTGGTTCCAACAAAGTGATGCTCTCTGGCTTCCTGGTGGAGGGCCGATGTGGGTGGGGGAGGAAAACAGAGATGGACATGGCCTCAGACGTTGGCTGGCGGGCCGAGATCACAGTGGGGAGCGAGGACAGGGGCGTCTGGGTGCGTGTTGAAGGTGAGGTCAACAGACCGGGCGGTGGGCGGAGCTGGCGGCGCAGGCGGTGAGCGAGAGGAGTGTTAAGCAAGGCGCTGGCTTCTGGCTGCGGCGCTTGGGAAAGGCGCGGAACCCTGCTCCAAGTGGAGGAAGGCCAGTGGAAGACCAGGGTGGGGAAAGGGGTCCCAACCCCGTCGAGTGCACGCCTCAGCCCCTTCGCCATGGGGACAACTTAGCTCTCCGCTCTGTATTCCTTCCTAGGGCAGGCGTGTATCAGGAAACTGCTGGCTGAGGGGGACAAGGCCCCGACTTTTTGATATAGGGCGAGTTGGGGGGGCAGGCTGCAACGTGGTTGTAGTCACAGCTGGGTTCTTATCTTGATGCTACATTAGATAAATAGACGCTGGGGTTTTGTTTTGTTTTTTGCCCAGAATGTATTTGGTTGGCTAAAGGTCATGAGAGGGGAGGGCTAAAGACCCCCAAAGCTGCCCCTTGGTTTTGCCACTAAGAAATGAGAGAACTTAAATATTTTCTTTTAAAAAGGGAACGTGATGTACATTTGCCATTGCTATTTCATGCATGGGTTGTCTTTCCAACAGTGTAGTCAGTTGTGGAAGAAAGTAATTAAAGATGTGAATGTGTAAGCCAACAGCCCCGCCACTCGGAGCAGCCCAGGGCTATCTAGCTCACCCTTTCCCCGAGGACTCACTTCTTGGATCATCGACTTGTTATTCGGTAAAGGGGCAGCCCCTGCCTCCTCTGCCTGTTTCCAGAGCGGGATCCAGCTGTGGGGTGTGCAGGCTTTACGTTTATTGGACTTTAACGACTCGGTTAATAAAGGTCATTCCTAAAAGTAATAGAAAACTAAGTGTGCGGAAACAGAATGGAAAAGGCTGACTTGGGGGTAATTTCTAGTAGTTCCTTGGACACATGTTTAATTCTTGAAAGCAATAAAAAAATCCTTCGTTTTAATCAATTTACTGACTCCACATTCAGCCACACTTGTAAAATGCTATTTAGAACCCATCAGTAAAAGGTAGCATGTAAACATCAGGTTTGAAATGTTAGATAATATTGATATAACAATATATTCTTCATGTAATATTGATAACAGTATAATTATAGTTATACATAATTGTAATAGTTGGTAGTATCATATCCATAGGGATCTCCAATGTCTCTGAGACAATGAAACAATGAGTCTCGGGTAAAATCTGATTGGAAATAAATTTTGAAGTTAAAAGAGACCTTAAAAGTCACTTATTAATCTTGTCCTTTTAATAACAGCAAATGGTTTAGTAAATATTTACCCAAAACGGTGTTTATTAGACTGTGAGAGAATTCCCGAAGGTAAACGGTGATTGTTTGAATTATTTAAAATCAAACTGATAGAAGCACTCAAGAGTACGCAGAAAGGAATACATTTAGTTGCTTGCTGAGCATAGATTACTTAACAAATATTTTCCATCGCCAAATTCAAGGAAATAAGACAATTCATCTGCATGATCAGTTTCTGACCTAGTTTTTCAAAGCCTTCAGGACCTGGCTCCTGTTGGCTCCTTCAACTTTGTCCCCACCCCCCCACCACCACCACCACACACAGCGATCTGCCTCCTCTGGGCCTCAGACCCACACTGCCCTTCCAGGTCTCAGGATCTCTGCCTGGAATTCCTTCTGCCCCTTCTTTGCTGGACTGTTCTGCCTAATATTATTTCCTGCCCGAAGCCTTCCAGCCACCTCTTCTCCTCTACTCTGGGTCCTAGGGCGGCCTCAGTAGTTTCTGGGGCAGCATCTGCTCAGTTTCCCAGGGGTGGCCCCACACAGCACTGCCACACTTATTGTCCCCACCCCCCACAGCAGTGTCTGGAACACATTACACACTGTGGATGAGTGAGTGCTGAAGAATTTGAAATTTACAGTTTATGTGTCTAAACAATAACACAGACCTGAAGAAACAAAGTCACTGTCTGGGAAGTCTGTGTGCCACTTCCATTCCTTTCTTCTCTAAACAGAGAACACACACAGCCTGGCATCCGCCTGATGCGACACAACAATTTCAGTGTTGTTGTGTGTTAATTTTCTTCCATTGGCTCCACAAAATGTAGAATCCAGAGATTTATAAACGCAGTGGCAGGACACCACCAGATCAGCTCAAGCAACCGTAACTCACAACATGTAAGCTCTCTCCTCAGCAACTGGGTTTAAAAGAAAATTTTTAAATCTTGTTGAAAACTAATGGCCTGGGGAAAAAAAACGCCAGCGTTTCTCCTAGAGAATGGATTTGGCCTAAGTACTTCCATTTCTGAAATTGTGCAAAGAAAGACAATTTTGAGACTCCAACTGCATCCTTCTACAAACGTTTGGGATCTTTTAAGTCCCTGTAGAAAACACTGGTCTCATTTTAGGAACAAAACTAACTTGGGAAAGAAGGGCCAAGCGCTAGAGAAGTTTGAAAACAAGTTAAGAGCTCCTGTTAGATCTGATAATTGCAGAATGCACAGCTTTTGCCAAAGAATGTGTGAAACACTAACGGGAAAAATATTTGTTTTGCGTGCCCTACCTTGTAGAACCTTTAGCAATTAATCATATGTGCTTGGACAAAGCTCTTTTCTTTCTTTTTTTCTCCTTTAAGTCAAAGAGTATGAGGGGAGAGGACGGGGTCTCCAATGAATGCAAGACCCAGCCTGGTGCAGGTCTCATTGCTGACGTTTTAGAAGCAGGCTATTTACAATGAATGAACCCAACTAACCAGAACAATGACAAGAGTGACAGTAATAGTAACAATAAGTGCACTTGCTGGGGGTCCTTCCCGGAGGAACGCCCAGGGGGAGCCGCAGTTCCTGGCCACACTACCCCGCTCCCGGGGGACACCCCCAGCAGGGTGTAGCCCCTTTTATCTCCAAAAGAGAAAAGAGCAAGGGAGGAACTGTACTTTCAGATCGAAAGCGTTCAAAGCCTGCGGGGCGCCCCCACCTCCTCGTTTGCGCGGAGCCCGCGGACCCCCGGCCCGCCCACCTGGCCCCCTTACTCTGGGGCTCCATGTCCGCAGCTCCCCGGTCCCACCGGCCGGCTCCGGCACCGCCCCTTCTAACGCCTGCGCTCCGCGGCCGGCGTCGCTTGGGTTGTCCTGACAACCGGAGGGCGGAAGGGGGCGGGGCCAGGGGACGGCGAGAGGGAGGGACCAAAAGCCGCGAGGAACGCCGGCCGGCGCCAGGGCCAGCACGTCGCCGGGGGCGCGGAACCTGGGTGGCGACGGTCGTCGGCCGAAGCCTGCCCCGGAGTTTTGGTCTGGGGGTCGCAGCCTCCCTGGCGGCCCTCGTGTCCCCGGCGCGGCCTGCGTCCCGGCCTTGAGCGCGGGCACCTGCGGGCCCCCTGTCGCTGTACCGAGGCGTCCGTCGGGCAGTGCGTCTGCGAGCTCGGCCTGCCTGGCGGGGAAGGGTGGCGGGGCCTGGGCCTCCGGCCCCGGACTCGGAACCGCCGCTGCAGGTAAAAGCCAGGCCCCGGCGCACCTGTTGCGGCCACGGGGCTCAGCGCGCCCCCCGCCGCCTCGGGGCCTCTGCCCGCCCGGGACCCCAGCCCACACGGCCCAGACTCCGAGACGCGGCTGCCCCGGAGCCCGCGCCCCGGTAGGAGGGGCGAGGCGTGCACAACCGCCCCGCCCGCAGGGGGATCCCTCGGTAGCAGGGCGGAGGCCCGGCCCTGGGGAGGGACCCTCGTGGCCCTGTTGGGGGAAGCCTTGAGCCGGTCGGAGGCTCCCCTGCGGTCCGCAGTGGGTCAGACGTGCCTCGTGGACCCCCACGCCTGGGAGAACGCCCTGGCCCCGCGGGGCACTGTCATCCCAAGTGTCACATTTCAGGGAGTGGGCCCGGCCCGGAGCTTTCTGGTTAGGTTAGTTTTTTTGTATCTTTTGTTTCAATCCTCCCGGTTTTCCCTGGAGCTGCGGAAGCAGCCCACAGGGTTCGTGCCCAACGCCCGCAGCGCTGTTCAGTGTAGCATTATCCCACACCGGGGCCCTCACACGGCTGGTTTGTAAAACACGGGTGCAGGCTGCGTCTGGAGGAAGCCGTGAGACTAAAACAGTGCAGTCAGGCGAGTGTCCCAGGTGAAGAGAAACAAGCCCGGGGAGAAGAAACAGAATGAGGGAAAGTGCTTGGGGTGGGGGGCGCTTGATGGACTCTCGGTCCGTCTGGAAACGAAGGCCCTTGGGCAGCCCTGCAGGTGCTCTAGGCTGCCCTTCGGAACCGTGAAGAAGAGCCCTCTCCGGGTCGTGTAAGTGATAGCTCATCCTTTGCCAGTAGAGAGATTTCCACTCCAAGGATGCCAAGGACACCAAGGAGAATCACCTTCCTCTTAGGAATAGAATCATTCAGAGGTTAACTGAGCCAGAGAAGCATGTATTCTGTGACGGAAACGGACATCTATTACTTTCCACTGAGTTAGGCCTTCCCCTCTCATTCTGTATGGGGACTTTTCCAGATTAATTGTCAAAGCAAAAAGCTTTACATGTGGGCATTGACAAGCAGTGTGACAGATAACAGAACCCATAACTCATCAGCTAAAATATGAAAGTAATAGATTCAGGTTGGAAAGTGAACACTTCCTGGTGCCCTACCCAGCTGTTCCTGAGATGCAAAGACGGGGTGATGCATTTTTACATGGAATATTGTGAGATCAGCAGTGCTTCTGTGATGCATGTTTTCGGATCATTAGCAAAATCATGAGTTGGTCTTTTCATCCGAGGAACAAAGTGTGGAGCCTACCAGTAACATTTTAATTAGAAGTGACAAGGTAGTGATAAAAGCCTGGCATTTATTAACATTAAAAAAAGAGGTAGGATTACATTTCCCCAAACAGTAAAGGATTAGGCAAATGCCCACTTAAAAAAGAAGGCAAAGAAATAAAAACAAACAAAACACTGTAGATTTCCGAGCTAAGGTAGCAAGGGCTCACAAACTTGGGGGTTGCAGATTTGAAGGTTGGGAACTGGAGCTGCTGGTTAGTGAGGTACTTTACAGTGGTGTAGACAGATGACTTATCAGTAGCTGTGCAGTTGATGCTGCATGGAAACAGTTTAGGTGATAGGGGACTCGGCACCTTTGAAAAGCAGCGTGTGACTTCAGGGGACAGTGTACTTGGGGAAGAGATGACTGGTGGGAGGGGAATGGGGGACAGTGTTCAGGCTGTCTTTCTCCCTGCAGCGCCTGTCCCGGGAACTGTCTGCTGAATGAATGAGGGCTTTAGAGAAACTGCTTCAGATCAGGGGGTTTCCTTTGCTCTTGGAGGAAATACCTGGAGGTCAGAAAGGCGGTCAGAAAACCGCTGAAGGCCTAGGGGCTGAGATGCCTGGTGAAGATGGGGGGCTTTCTACCATTGTGTCCTGTGTTCCTCCTCCAGCTCAAGATGCTGTTGGTGGTCAAGTGAAAAACAACAGTCTAGAGGTTTTGTTGCTTTTGAGTTCCTAAGCTCATGGCTGGATAGAATAGTAGCCTTATTGTTTTACTTGCTTATGCTCAACTAAAAGTAGCAAACTGAAGCGCTATGCCAGGCAATAATAACAAGGTAGCAGTGGAGAGACAGATGTAGCCTTTCTTCTTCTTTAAATCTCTTGGCTACCTCAGAATTCAAAGTAAAAATAGCTCTTGCAGGAAGTTAACGTTGTTTAATGCGAGCAGGGTAATTTATTTTAAAAACAAATGAATGCATTTTTTCCGCTTCCTAGCCTTACTCTCACAAGTTGGAGGAAGTTTTTATTTTTGTTGTCTTTATTTTCCGTTTTACCAGAGTAAGGGTTCTGTTTTTTGGTTACTTTCCATCAGTCAAAGGTTGAAAGCCGTTAGATTTCCATTTTTGCTGTTTGCTTCTTGGCCCCCAGACCTGCCATGGTTTGCACGCAGATTGCCAGGTTCAGAGACGCCCGGCTCTCAGCCCTGTCACTCCTGCGCAGCGCAATCCCACCACCCTTTCCGGAAAGTCTGCCACAGTCAGGCTACTGCCCCCCAAAGGCGCTTCTCCTACAAGGGCACGCTTTGGCACTTAGCCGTTACACTCTGCTTTCTCGCAGTTTTCTCTCGTTTTCTCTGTGTGGCTCTTGTGCCTCTACTTAAACATTTCAAGAGCTAAGTCCATGATTTAGGCTTCTTCTGTATTCCTTTTATGTCATGTGGGATTTCAGTGTGCGCCTGATGGTTTAAGTAGGAAAAGGAGAGGTGGAGGACAAGCCTTTGATCAGGGACGACTTAATTAATTTCTAGCCATGCCACTATGGGAAAGTCAGGAGCTACTATTTCCTCATTGATAACTGGGGATAATAAAACCTGCAGTGGTTTCTAATAGCTGGGTTGTGAGAACCAGCATAAATGAAACGTGATGATAGATATGAACAAAAATAGGTTGCATAGTGTAAAGACCTTCTGGAACATAGAGGGTTGTTAATGATTCGGGCATACAGCGAACCTTTACTGAGCATCCTTAGTGTGTCGGGTAACCCCTGGGTTCTGGGCTGCTAGTCAAGCGAACAGAGAGTGGCCAGAGGGGCCGTGTGCGAGGGCGGGAGGGCTTCCCAGGCGGGAAGCAGTTCCCACAGGCAGCTTGCTGTGGCCGGGACAGAGGGGGCGTGGGCTGCAGCTGTTACTTGCCCTCACTCATTGGCTCAGCTGCGTAAGTAGACTGTGAATAAGCCACATTAATATTTGAGCACACTTTATTAACTCTGGTCTTACTCAAATGTTAGTTTTTAGAATATTATTCAGTACAGAAAAATGATCAGGGTGCTATTGAAAAGCAGTGAGTGTGGCCCTGGCATTTGAAATGCTAACAGACGCTTGATTCGTAAACTTACACGTGGGGCGTGGCGTGCGGTCCCAGCGCAAGCACTGGCCGGGTGTGGGGGGTCTTTCTGTGCATGAGTCTGAGCCTTGTGAGTTACCCGAGAATCTAGGGTTCTTTAAAGAATTAGTTGATTATTCAAGCTGCATTTGGTATGAACCAATGAGTTAAAAGCGAATTTTTTTATTTGAGTGTCTTTCTAAAAACCAGTTAATTTGATTTGCTTACTTAAAAGCAAAACAATGTCAACTTGTTAGCAGTCTAGAAAAAAAGTTTTTAAAATAAATTCTGAATTTTTATCTTTTCTGTTCAAGAAAGGTTTTAAGTAGGCATTAGAAACCAAGTAAAATGGGCTTTGGGGAACTCTGGGCCAGTCATAACAAAGGCAACCGTCTACACGTTAGAAGTTCCGGCGATGATGAGTCCGTAGCTGAAGAGTAACATGCTTGAGAGATAAGGTTTCATATTAAAAATTTCCCCGACTCCGTGCAGGTGGTCACAGCTGTTTTTCAAAGTTTGTGAATGCGATGCGTCCTATGAAGGAGCCACACCTTGCCTGTTTCATGGTGTTTCTCCCATTCCACCCTGGGGGAGCTTTTGAACATTGCGTCCTGCTCTTCAAAGTGGGCTTCTGTGTGCGGGGGCCTGGTTCATTCACCGGGCCCTGAGAGGCCTCAGCGCGGGTCTCCTGGGGGTCACCTGTCCCCTGGGAGCCTGGCCGGGCCAGTGGAGCACCTTGTGTTATGATCAGGAGCTGGCCCTTTGAGCCACTAATGCAAGCGACCTGAAGCCACAGTTACGGGAGAGGGATGCTGAAAAAAGAGCAATCTGAGTGACAAGATACCACGAACTGTATTTTAGGGTTTTTTCACTTAAGATTTTCTCTTTTTAGTTTCACCTGGTTAATGTGAGGGGCTTACTTCCGGCAATGTGACTGGACGGTAAAACTTGCTGGTTCTCAGAAGGGGAGAAGGCCCCTTACCAGGCACAGAGGGGACGAGGTGCTGCCGTCAGCTCTGCCCTTTTTAGGTAACTTCTCTCCTTCATTTAAATTAAGTGTGTCTTTTGCTGCCTCTTGAATCTGACAGGTTGGGCTCAAAACGCTGGAATCCCCCAAAAACATGCCTGTGATTTCTGGCTTAATTACACCAACAAAAGACCTTAGTAAAAGCCAGTTGTAACCTCAGGTGGAAAAAACTAATGGTTCATGTCCCTCACTTGACTTTGTAAACTGGCACAAGCAAATGTAGGAGGAAGTTTTTAAAAACATTCTCCTTTAAACTCGAGGGTTTCTTAGTTAAAAAATCAGCAGCAATAGACTTTCTGGTAGTCAGTGTGGAGGGAGCACTCACCAGACCCCCCAATCCTCCCCTTGAGGAGGGCCAGTGTCCCTTTCGTGGTGGGGTCAGTGACCACGTGGTGTGGCCTCCATCCCACTGTCCCCTGCCGCTTTCTATTCAGTGCGGGTCAGGACTCTGGGCTGCGCCAGGGTCAGGCAGAGAGCGCGTCCGTGTGGATCGCTGTCCGCACTGCCCAGGAACACGTGGCAGCTGACCGGCTCACTGTCCCTCCTGGTCTTTAAGCAGGCAGGGCCACGGCAGCCAGCTAATGGGAAAGCAGGGCTGCTGTCCGGGTGGCCGTGCTCTTTCTCGTGAACGCTGTGTGCCCACCCGATTTCCCGTTTCCGTGTGTTTGTTTTCAGTGTGGACAATCTGACAGCAAGCTGCCCGGGGGACAGCGAGCAGCAGGACCTCCGGGTGCCACCCAAGCCTTGCACCGCTGGCCTGGGGGTCGGCCGCTGAGCTGGCATCGGTGACCGCCCCGCCGGGGCAGAGGACGACGGTCAGGGACGCGGGGCTGTGCCATGCCAGGCGCCTGAGCTCCCTGTAGAGAAGATGGAGGAAGAAGAGCTGCTGCCCTGCCCAGACTCTCCCACTGAGAAACGCTCTCTTCCCGGATCCCTCAATTCCAGCGACGACGGGGATGAGGAGGGGCTTTTGGCCTGTGAGGATTTGGAACTGAACCCTTTTGATGGGTTGCCATACTCATCGCGTTATTACAAACTTCTGAAAGAGAGAGAAGCTCTTCCCATATGGACAGAAAAGTACTCCTTCATGGAGAATCTGCTTCAAAGTCAGGTCGTGATTGTTTCCGGAGGCGCGAGGTGTGGCAAGAGCTCACAGGTGAGTGAGTGAGTGGCCCCGGGGGAGCCCGAGCGCTTTGTGTGGTGGACTTTTATACCGAAGTGACTGCAGTGCCAGCCCAGCGTTCTGTTTAGTAATGGTATTATCTAAACCAAAAAGCAAACACAATAGAGATTCGGTTACCTAGTTTTATATATTCAAGCCAGCTGAATCACAGTTAATACTTCCGTGGATGTTAATTGTGTGCAGTGTACCACCGAACTTTCTCTAGGGTAGCAGCAAAAAATCCATTTAAATCATCTCATTGTGCACAGGATATTTTAAATGATGTGCTACATGTTTTTTGCCCACAATAGCTTCAAGGATTTAAGTCTCAGGTTTCCATGCCCAGCCATCTGATACTCAAGACGTTTGGATATGCTGGTTGGTAAAGCTCAGTAAGCTACAGAAATTCAAAAGCACAAGGACATTCTAATGTTTCTGACTGTGAGAAATGGCCGAGTGGCCAGGTACGACCCAGGCCCAGAGCCACACATCTTGGGGTCTTACAAGGAGGAAAGAACCAGGGAAGATAGTTTATGAATATTGATTGTCTGGTTTGTTGCTGCTGCACTTGAACTTAAGGATTTGATTTTAGTGAAATACATATTTTACTCTTAAGTGGTAAAGCAAGCCGTATTTTTATTATGAAATTTATTTCTCAATTCTGGTGAAGTAAGATTAGAACAGACCACAGAGGTGATGCGAGGGAAACCCTTCCCTTCGCAGAGCGTGGAGCCGTGGGCCGCGGGGGTTCGCTTGTGTGTCTGATCAACACGAGTAGCCTTCTGAGCCGGGACAGTGAGGGCACTTCTCACTGAGTGCTGCCGCTCCCAAGCTGTCTAGTGCGTCTGAGCTCCCTTGTTTCACACGTGACTTGGAGATTGGAGAGAGGAGGCACGGACAACAGGGGGCTTTTTCTTTAATCTTATTTGTAGTCGCCAACACCGAGGATTTGTTATGATTCGTCGTTTGGCATGATGGGTTATTGTGAAAACGAGTTATTTCGGTCTGTCAGCATCCAGTGGTGAAAACTGAATGAGTGTATTTGCCTGGTTTCTGTGAACGAATGCTAAGTTTACAATCATTAACATTTTTATTTTGCAATAATTTTCCACTTACAAAAGTGCCCTGGCAGCGCGGCTCGGTGGGTTGGAGCCCTGTCCCGTAAACCAGCAGGTTGCAGGTTCAGTTCCTGATCAGGGCGCGCGCCTGGGCTGCGGGTTCAGGCCCCGACTGGGGTGCTTACGAGAGGCAGCTGATGTTTCTCCCTCACACCCGGTTCTTTCTGGATCCCTGCTCTAAATAATCAGTGAGCAAGTCCTCTTGGGTGAGGATGAAACAAAGTTGCAAAAGTAGTACAAAGACTTTCCCCACATCCTTCACCCAGATATCCCAGATGTTAACATTTGATCCCATCTGCTTCATTCTCTCCATACACGTGCCTGCACACACGTGCACACGTGCACATGCACACACACATTTTTATTCTGAATCTTCTCAAAGTAAGTTGAGGATATGATGCCCTTTGCCTCCGAAAACTTCGTCAAGGATTTCCTGAAAACTGGACACAGACACGGTGCAGTTATCAGCATCAGGGAGGTGACACTGACATCTCGCTGTCACCTAATTGGTAGTCATTCGGGTTCCATTGGTTTCCCACGAATGGCCCTTGTGATAAAAATAATATTTTTCTAGTCCAGAATCCGATCCACAGTTACATCGCTTTTAATGGTCATTTCTCTGTAATCACCTTTTATCTGAAACAGCACCTCAGTCCTTCCTGGTACCCCGTGACCTTGACATCTGTGAAGAGCATGGCTAGGTGGCTGTTCGGTGCAGCATCCCTCCATGTGAGGTCCCAGCTGTGCGTGGCAGGCAGGAAGGGCGCAGCAGCCGTGGTGGCCTCCTCAGGGCATCACACCAGGCGGCACAAGGCTTTGTCCCACGACTGACGATGTTAAATTAGTTGACTGGTCGGGCCGTGACTCCCTGGTTTTTGGCTGTGCGGTCCCTGTCCCCCGTCATTTAAAAGGCCTGGGGAGATGCTTGGAGACTCTGTGAAATGTTTCTCACCCCCCTTGCCCTCCTGGGCTTGGCACCCTCGAATGCTTCTTACCTCTGACGCCCTTGCACTGGTGGCAGCTGAGTGGTGAGTTCCCCGTTCTGACACCCCTCCATTCAACGTGGGGGACTGCTCTCCAAGCTGCTTCTCCTCCTCATTGGTTACCCACTCGTGGAGGTCCGTGTGGGCTCGTCAACCCTTACTTTACACAGACCCCGTTTGTTCTGTTGCTCAGACTGCCCTGGTGTGGCCAGTGGGAACCCCTTTGGGGTGACTTCTGTGTCTTTTTGAGGTGCCCCATCACTGTTTGGACACTTCTTTGCTTTTGGCCCAGTGACATATTACAGGCTCATCTAGCAGTTTCCCGCTTCCAGTCTTGGAAACGACCGCTCTGATCAAGTAGCTCAGTTCCTTTCAGTGAGAATTGTGTTTCGTAACCGAGGCCTGGGAACTGAGCACGTCCTCGGCCCCTGGTCATCGTCACTCCAGGCCGTGTCAGTGGAGAGCGAGGAAAGAAAAGTGTGCACACATCTCTGCCTGCCTGTCCCTGTGTCCCCGTCTATCGACCTGTGCCTGTCACACTGCCTGTCTCTGCGTCTCTCCTCTCTGTAGGCATTTCTCTCTCTCTGTGTATTTCTTTTTTATTGTGTTCTCTCCACACCACTTTTCCTCTCCACACCCCCCGCCCGTCTGTACATTTCCGTGTTGTCTCTGCTTCTGCCACCCATGCACCTTTCATGCCAGGAGGTCACACTGACGCCTGACCCCACTCAGCACCCCAGGGCTTTCTCTGGCCCTCGCCTGTGACTTCCTTCTCTGCCGCTGAGGGACCCGGCTCCCGTTCCTCACGGCAGCTTTGTTTGTTCAGTCTGAGAGTCCGTGGTGTAGTTTCAGCATCGCTCACTGACATGGCTGTGAAGTTTTTTACACATGCACTCCTTGAGTTTTCCTTCAGAATTTGTGATCTGTAAGGGCAACAATTACGTACACACGGGGGAGGCAAAAGTAGGTTCACAGCCATCTGTATGGCGAACAACACAATAACTAACAGATGACAACACAAGTGAACTGTTTCGTGCGCTCATGCCGGCGGCCCTGCTTCGCCCACCCCGGGCGCCGTGCACTGTGTTCACACTGGTGGTGGATTCTCTGGTCGCCTCAGCTTTCCACTGACTCCAGTAAGTCATGCTGTTTTCTGCGAAGTGCGTGGGCCCCAGGTGTCTCCAGGGCGGGAGAAATCAAAACAGCACTGAAGAGGTGAGACGGCAGGCCTGTTCTAACCCGACTTAAGTGCGGGGCGTACCGATCGTCTTCTTAGTTCTGGAAGCAACTGGTTATTTTAAGAAGAGCTTCTAAGACTGCTTTCTTGCTCCTCAGAGTTTGGACCTTTCAAAGCAAAGCCTGTTTTCACCCCCAAGCCTCCCAAAGAGGGCAGCATCTCTGCAGGACCCTAAACCCATCTCTCCGGGGCAGATGGAGTGAAGGCTGTCTGTGCCGGCCAGGGAAGAGAGGGCAGCTCTTCATATTTACAGGGCGTTTTCCTCCGCCCGCTTCGGGGCAGGTTTATGAAAGGCCTGAAGGAGGGTGACATACTTTTAGTTACCTACTTTCCTCACTTCCCCTCGCCAGCTTTTGTCCTGAAATTTCCCCAAACTGGACGGGTTGGTGAGGTGGGTAAGCGCGGTGTAACTGAGGTCTAACCTAAAGTAAGGAGCTGGATAGAACATCTCCACCTGATCCCCTGAGCCCCCCTGCCCACCGTTTCCTGCTGGCAGACTACCTGCATTCACCCAAAGCCAGGCTCTGTAGGCTCTGTGACATCCGGGACATGGTGACATTGAACTCACAGGGGCCTGATCCTCAGCGCTGTGCTCTGTCGGTTCACGGTGAGGGCCGCTGGGGGCAAGCTCCGCACACACTGCAGGAATGTTGTTGGAGGGACTGCTGCCTCGAGGGGCACTGGTGGGCAGAAAGGTCCCTTTCAGGTCTCGGACTGCGGGACTCAGGCACTGAAATGAGTGAGCTAGCGGGACATGGCACTGGCCACAGGCTCACTGTCCGGAGGGGCAGTCGGGCATCCTGGACAGACTCGTGACCAACAGGAGGGCTTGGGCGCCTCTGGGACTCAGGTATGCGGAGCGGCAGCAGCCTGTGCCTCAGTGGCTCACTCAGAAACCCACTCAGTGAGGTAGACTCCCTGGTGGCGGATGGGAGTGTCCCTCGTGTGGGAGTCCTCTCCCATGCTGCCGCTGCCCTCTGGGCTCTGGCCTGGACCGTGCCCTCCCAGCATCCAGCAGCCCAGGCCCTGGGCCCGTCGCCCAGAGTTGGCTGTGGAGCGGCTCTGCTTTGCTTTCCGAGTGCGCACGGCTCGCAGAACACCAGTCACCGAAGCCGATAAGGCCTCGGTGTACACTCGGTGCCGGTCGCCCGCAGCCCTTCTCCGAGCCCTGCCCCAGCGGCGGGTTGGCCCCAGTCCTGCTGCTCGCCTTTCCGCCAGGGGGCCAGAGCCAGGCTGCGCGCTCCCGTGGCCCCCTCCTGGCCCACCCAGCCACCAGCGAGGTGGCCCCATGGCCCAGGCCTGACACTCCTTGCAGCCTGCAGTCCAGAGAACAGCATGGAGAACGGGAACTGGAGAAGGTAGGAAAGTTGTAGGTGAGTTCAGAATGAGGTGTTCGGAGTCGTGATTTCCAGCAGGGAGAGTTTCTAGACCGAATACATAGATACAGGGAACAGCACAAATAGCGCCCCTCTTTTATTATAAAAGCTTTTATTACAAAATCATGAGCATGTGATTCTGTAACATAACAGCATCACACTCAAGCACACCATAGGGCATTTTAGGTGAAATGTTCAAGTTAAAACTAAGATATCACACTCACATTATTACCCTACCAACCACACTCAAGCAGGCCTTCCTTCCTTCTGCTGGATCCTGAATCTTTGGGTGTCTATTGCCAGAAGTCCCAGATAGATCGCTTTGTAAATAGGGTTATTTTTGCATGTGGCAAAACAGCAGTTTTCTTTTTTTCCCACCAAACTGTATGACTTTTGCTAAGTACTAAGTGTGTTTAAGCCACAGCCAAAGCAGCCCAGAGCTCAGCGTTTCTCTCTGGTCCCTAGAGAGGTGCGTGGACTGAAGCGTCCCTGTTCTCATGCTGGGGCCAGGTGGGGTGGAGGGGGTTCTTCCAAAGAGGAGCTGTAGAGGGGCAAGGAGAGCCCCAGCAGGCACGTACTTCACGGGTGGGGAGCATACGGTGCACTGGCTGGGGACACAGAATCAGCTGCTCCCAGGGCAGACTCAGAATCGGGGCACAGAACGGCAGACTTGTGAGTACAGAGAGCACAGGAGCTCCAGGTGACACTGTCCCGTCTTGTCCCTGGAAACCAGGAAATGCTCAGACTTCCAGCATTTGCTGAATCACACTGGTTTTCAGCCAGTACTTTGAGTGGGCTGGGCAGCAAACTGCCGCGGACCTCAGGTCACACAGAGTGATTGACGTTTGCCGCCCCCACGGACTGCAGTGGAGCGGGCAGGCGACTCCGTGCTGCTCCTCGGGGTGGCTCTTCGGTGGGCACTGGCACGGGCACTGCACTGCGAGGGTCCTCGTGCAGCTGCTACTGACGGGCAGTGCCTCAGGGGTGGCCGAGCCCCGTCCCTCTGCAGTTAGCTGGGATGTGCATGCGACTGATCCCCTGGCTGTTGACAGTTCGGCAAACACCGTGCATTAAGCACCACGTGTGTGGGTTCTGCCTGCCACCGGTTATCTGAACTGCTGTTTAGAAGGGCCATTCCCGCTGAGTTATTACTTTGCCTTGGACGGACGTGAAGTCATTTGCTCTCTCTGGGAGGAGGGCAGAAGGGACAATGAAGACTGAGGGGTTGGCACGGGTACCGCACTGCCAGGCCTCTAGGCGGGGCACCGTCACAAACACACTGGTAGTCTAGTCCTGTAGGACCTGTTGATGGGAGGGAACCGGGGCAGGCGAAGCGCAGCCTGGAGCCACGGTTGGCAGCTTGGGAATGTGACCCGGAAGCGCTGGACTCGGATAGAGATGCACACTGTGAAAGCAGCAGTCCTGGGTGTTAGAGTGACATCCAGCCTGAGCACACACAAGTGTGCTAGTGAAACCTGGTGGTCTGCTTCAGTGACAGTCCTCGTGACACCAAACAGAGGCCACGGTCCTTGCACGGGCCCCCAGCTCGCCATCGGGTTAGAAAGAGTAACTTCAGGGCCGACTGCTGGGAGTCCCAGGGCTTCCATGACCACCTTTGTAGAACGATGCCAGGAAGTCCTGAAGCCTGCTGGGAGTTACCCGAGGTGACACACCGGCAGCTGGCATCGGCCCCGGCTGGGCTGGTTTCTCTCAGGCCCCCGAGGCTCCCCCCGAGTGAGAGTGGGGGCCCCCCTGCCTTCCTCCCCAGGGTCTCCTCTGCCTGCCTCAAGCTTCGGCCCCTCCCTTCGGTTCCTGGCCAGCTTCTCAGTTGCTCTCAGGATAGCCACACCTGTATGTCCTCCGGTCAAGGTCAGGATGACCTTAACAATTATTGCTTTCCACTTTCTTGTTATTAATGACATCATTACCTTTGTATCTGAAGTTAGAAATCTTGGCGTATTTGTTTCTTCTTGACCTAATGAGTCTGCTGGTGAGCGCTGCTAACTCTTCCTTTGCAGTTGGATTAGCCTGGGTTTGTCACTGCTCCCCTGCTGAGTCCTGAGCCCAAGCCCGTCTACCCCTTCTTTCTGATTACCGTGATGTCCGCACCCATCCAGACACTTGTGTCCCGTGTGTCAGGTCCTCTATGAGGCATTGGAGACGGGTGGGGACCACACGTGTGCAGCCCAAGCATCCTCTCGTCTAGTGGGGAGATGAGGATGCAAACAACGGCTGTAGTGCTGTCCTTCACAAGGATGGTGTTTGGGATCTTGGCTAGGGACCCTCCACAGTGCACATTTACAAGAGGGAATCAAGTTAAAAAGTAGGATTTGGCAAGAATAAAAAATAACTTGGTAGGTAGGGCATGAGGAAGATGGAAAATTGCAGGTGATTCCCAGGTAGGCAGTCTGGTGATTGTGCAGCGATTCCAGGCAGAGCACACAGCATGGTAGAACCTAAAACTGCTTGTGGAAAGTGTAAGAAATCGGTGTGCTCATTCAACAAATTGAGTCCTGGGGTTATTTGGTGACTCAGAGGGGCCTCGGTTCTCCCGGAGCGCCTGGTCCAGCGGGTGGGTCGGGAGCACCCGGGACAGCCAAGCAAGTGCAGGAAGTATGATCCCCAGTGGGTCTCCTGACCAGGGGGTCACAGTAGGCCTGGGAGAAAGTGACCCAGGAGCTCAGACTGGAAGGGCAACGCCCATCCATTCAGCCCCTTTTATAGGGAAGGAAACTGAAGCTTCCAGCAATCATGACTTCCAGGTGACAGGCTAGTGGCAAGTTGGGCCTAGAACTCCTGCCTGGGGCCCCGGGGGCACCTTGCTGTTTCCTGTGCCAGGCCTTGATTAGGTCCTAGGTGTCCTGACAACGGGATCTTAAATGTCTACCTTTCAGAGAACTAGTGGGCACTGGGTACCTGACTGACTGGTTCCAACCTGTTGACAAGGCTGACACCTTTCTGCAAGTGTTGGAACTACAGCCGCACGTTTAGTCGGGGAGGTCACTCATTTTGCAGTTGCTTATGACTTCTGCTAAGTTATGTTTATTTTTCAAATTACTGTAGGAATTAAAATCTAAGAATTCCATGATGGGCCTAGAAGATAGCAAATATCAAGATAACTAAATATTAACACTCAAATACTTTAAATCTGTTAAAAAACACTCGGGATGATTATCTTAAAAATACATATAACAGAGCAAAAAGTTGCCGACAGTGCATTAGGACTGCAGCAGGCAAGTGAACTCGGCGGTTCTTTTATGGACGAACTTAATGAAATCAACTGATCCATTAGCACGTCTTTGATAAAAGAACTTCTGAAATGAGTGGCTTCAGAGCGGCCTCGACCCTGGCTCTGTCCAGACCTTGACGGTTGGTCGGCGCCTCACCGGGCCGTCTCCTTCGCACGGAGGTGGGCGGTGCCGGTGTGCGTGCGTTTCCTGGCCGGCGCGTCCAGTGGTTTTACTGTGAGCGTTTAGATTTAAACGTAAATAAACGCTTTAACTTGGAGCCACTGGTTTTCATCTGGACGCCATTTAATGTTTATGTTGCTCGAAACGCAGCAGTCGATACGAAAAGCCGTATTTTTATGGAGCTTTCTTATAGCCAGAAAGCAAATAATAATTTGTAAATAGATTTGTCTTTTCAGAAACGGCTGAGATTAAAAATATTTTTATTTTGCTTTCTGTGTTTACCTTCCTTTCTTTCATCTGGGAGTCAAGCTTCGAAGTCCCCGCTGACTCCTTTTTATTCCCTGCTTTATTCACGGGGAATAACCCTGCGGGCAAACGCGGGTTGCTCCGAGCTTTGCTCATTGAGACGTAAGGCGGCGCACTGGTGACTCCCCGGGCAGAGGAAGCCCGGCAGGAGGCCAGCCCAGCTTCGCTGCCTCCCTGGCTGGAGCTGACCGCATCTCCTGTTCCGTTTTAGGTTCCTCAGTGGTGTGCCGAGTACTGCCTCTCCGTCCACTACCAGCACGGGGGAGTGGCGTGCACCCAGGTGCACCAGCAGACCGCAGTCCAGCTGGCCCTGCGTGTGGCGGACGAGATGGACGTGAACATCGGCCATGAAGTCGGCTACGTGATCCCTTTCGAGAGCTGCTGCTCCAGTGAGACGGTCCTGAGGTGCGTCCGCAGGTCTCCTCAACCGTGCCCGACGCCTGGCTCTTGGCGTGGGGTTTACAAGCCCAGATGTCCTATGTTGAAAGCATCTATAATGTATGATAGTATCTGGTATCTGTCACCAGCCCCACATGCACCATGTGTTCCTAGACTGGCCTCCTCAGGGGTCTTTGTCTGCACTTCTTCCAGGACTCCCCAGGGTGCTCAAGAGAAGCTATGACTCGTTAGGTTGGCCCCCAAAGACCGTCAGGCTCGTGCTTCCCCAGCCCCCCTCACACGGGGGGGCCCACACGGGCTGTGTGCCACCCTAGTGCACATGGGCCTCTGCACACACGCCATCCCCTCTGCTGGCCTTGCCTGTACCTCTCCCAGGCTCAGCTAATTCCTTCTCATCCATGCGGGAGCTGCCTACTCCAGGCAGGCTTCCCTGATGACATTGGCCCTCACCGTGGCACTTTGGAGCCATGTTTTCTCACTGCTCTTCCGAGTCATGCCAGTTCCAGTGAGGCTTCTCAGCAGGTACCACATGTGTGGGGACAGGGGCCCCCTTCTCCTGGCACATTCTTGTTCTGTCTTCATTGTGAGGTTTCCTTTGCACAAGGGACTTTAAGAGCTTACCACGCAGAAGAAACAAGAAAAGGAAAGGAGCCCTGGCTGGTGTAGCTCAGTGGGTTGAGTGCAAGCTGCGAACCAGAGGGTCGCGGGTTCGATTCCCAGTTGGGCACAGGCCTGGGTTGTGGGCCAGGTGCCCAGCAGGGGGCGCATGAGAGGCAACCACACTTTGATGTTTCTCTCTCTCTCCCTCCCTTCCCCTCTCTCTAAGGAAAATAAATAAAATCTTTCAAAGGAAAAGAAGGGAAACTAGGGGCAACCCTGGCCCTGAGCCATTGTTCCTCAAGCAGCTCTACGTCAGACCACACAGAAAGCGGGGGCATGTTAGGGCGCCTCAAGGGCATGGTCACAGCTGCGTGTGGCCAAAGGTGACCACGCCCGGGACTTCGCTGCCCTAGCACCGCCCAACCACGCCAATGGCTGAGGAGACAGGTGTGTCGGGAGCAGTGTGTCTGCATCTGCGCTCCGTCTGAGTGGCACAGCAGCATACCACAGCAGCCCGCTGAGGACGCTCCACTCTGGTGTGACGACGGGTGACAGAGTAAAGGTAGCATAGCACAAGTGAGCAGGACAGTAGCGTAGGGCAGCACAGCATGGCAGTGTAGCGTGGCAGTGTGGTGTAGCACGGCGCATTGTAGCGGGCACAGAATAGTACAGATAGTGGAGGGCGGTACAGTGCAGCATGGCATAGCACAGTGGCACAGCACAGCAGGGCACAGTCAGGTGCGGTAGAGCGCGGTACAGGACGGCACGGTAAGGTACAGTACAGCATGGTACAGTACGGCACAGTCAGGTGCGGCAGAGCGCAGTACAGTACGGCACGGTAAGGTACGGTAGAGTGCGGTACAGGACGGCACGGTAAGGTGCAGTAGAGTGTGGTATAGTACGGCACAGTCAGGTGTGGCAGAGCGCGGTACAGGACGGCACAGCAGGACAGGACAGTAACAGTGTAGCAGGGTGGCTTTTTTGCACACTCAGATCTAGCACCTGGTTTGTCGCAGGGAGACGCCACAGATGTGACAGTGGAAGGAAGGAGCCGTCCCTGTCCCAGCCAGCTGCTGCAGGCCCTGGTGCCATTCTGCTCCCGTCCCAGAAGCTGCTGTGGCTCCTGTGGTTTGCGCTGAGCCGCCTGCCTGCACACGTCTATCTGCTAAAGTAGGAGATGTTGGGCTTCGGGCCAGTGTTAAACCAGACGGCGTGAGGACTGAACAGCTAATGGGTGTGACTGATGTGCGTGTGCAGGTACTTTTATCACTACGGAGGCACATCGGGACGGGATGCACTTTCCTGGACATGTGAGCCAGCCCTACTTCCTCATGAGCTCAGACTGAACAGCTGTATAAGCGAGAGGACAGGTCGGCTATTGATTATAGAAGGCACTGCTCTGTATTTGATTTTGTCGTTTCCATTTTCTTTGTAACCCGTTAGTGTCTGATCTGCTGGGCACTTGGTGGATGTAACCTTTATGCCTGCCGCCTTCCTTTGATGCCGTAGATAACAGCTTTGCTCTTCTTTAAGCTTCTTTCTGGCTTTTTCAGAAACAATGGACGCCTGAATGTTATGTACCTAAAATAGTCTCTCTCAATGAGGTGTCAAGACCCGTAGGAGTGACACATAGACTTCAAATACAGAAGACAGATTCTAAAAGAATTACTCAGGTGTTTATTCACAGTCAAATTCGATATGTATACTTTTAGAAAACATTAATAGAACTTCTCTATATTCTTACCTTTCAGAAACTTAGTGTTAGGAATTTAAAATTTAAACTGCATTTCCTGAAACTCAGGCAGTGCACCTATTTTTTTTAACCCACTTACTAGTAACAGCACTCTCTCAAGCACTGCGCACCTGGTCTCATTAGCATGAAGGGAAGGGACGGACCTCTGTGGTGTGTGGCAAACTTGAACAGCAGGCTTTAGGACCGAGCCTTGGTGTGCGCTCAGTATTGTGTAACCCTCGGGAAGGCCAGGCCGTGCCTGCTGAGCCCAGCAGTTTTAACTGGGGCACCACCGCCTCCCTTTTTAATGAAGCCCGGACCCATTTACACAAGCCTCCTCCGCCTGCTGGGAACATTCCTTCTGTGAGGTCAGTGCCCGGGTGAGTTTTGCTGAGGCGGTAATAGAGATGTAATTTTGAACAGTAAGGAAGTACCACAGGTTAAAGTAATTTGTTTTTAGACAAGAGGAAGTACTAACTTATTATATCACACTAATTAACATCAGCTAAAGGTGAGCAGAAAAGCTCGGTTTCGGATGCACCGATCTCTGCGTCTTACAAAGTGCAAGCTGCAGCTTTCGGCGTGCAGACGCCTCTTTACCTGGAGAGAAGGAATAATCAGTCTGTCTTTGCGTGTTGGTAGGACACAGGATGAGAACACGCATGAAAAGAAAGGCAGCGGCAAACATCTCAGTTTCCTGGATTGCCGAGAGGGAGAGCTTGGACTCGGTTGCCTAACCACGGGGACCAAGAAAGCGGTCTTTATCGCAGATGGAGCAGATGCGCAGCTGTCAGTCTGGGTGGGGGGTGGGGAGTGCCCAGTCCTTCCGAACGGCGGTCTCCTCTATCACGTGGACAGGAAGCTCCCCTTGAGGATGCGCTGAGGCTAAGTGAGGCGTGCCGCCCCAGCACCGAGCCTGGCACACACTAGGAGCTTGGTCCGTGTTTGTGCCTTTCTTTCTGTTTCTTTTCTGGGAAGGGGTTGACTGAGGCCCGGGCCGGGGCCCACAGGCCATGCCCAGGTTCGATGACCTGCCAGCTCAGAGTTGCCACAGTGAAGGCACAGAGCAGTCAGCGGAGGGGGGCGTGCAAAGGGTGACTGCCGTCCACGGGGAACCAGGCTCGAGCTTCCAGGCGCCTCTCCCAGTGGAGTCAGGCCAGACACGCTCATTCCCCAGCAGTGAATCGGGAGACCCCACGTGTGCGGTCCCGCCGGGAACACTGACGTGAGACCCCCTGCCCAGGGGTTGGTTACTGGGGGTGGTCACACAGGCAGGCACCTCTGTGTCCTGTGTCCCAACGTTCTGGCTCCCAGAGGAAGGCCAGGCAGACCGTGTTGTTGGCACAGAGGGGAACACCAGGAGCCACTCTCAATCGGTCCTGCACGTGGGGAGAACCCCCACCCAAATCCCAGTTCCCAAATGCTGGTCGGGGGCCAGCCTTGCCGGCGGGCCTGCCATGTACAAGGACACCTTAAATGGGCAGAAAATTACAGGATTGGTTTCCTCAAGGAACATATAGGTAAATATGTAAGCAGTGTCAGATATCCGTGTGGTGTTAGATGGCTAACAACAGTAAATTTTTCTTAGTAATAATAAATCTAATTTAATAAATATAATTTTAAAAACACAACCCCAAGACTCCTGGACAGTTTTACTAACATCGCTGGCCCACCTGCATGCCACCCTCGAGCAGGTGATTATGTTTCCGATGCTTCTGATTGGTTATTTGGGCAGCATTTCCAACTTGTGCCACTAACATGTTAGTGACATCTTTTCCTACAACGTCACCAACAGAGTCACGGGACTTGCAGGGCCATGAGCCTGAGGCAGAATAATCCTCCCGTCTCCCTTCCTTGGACTGCGTCTGCCTTGACTCGGACCCTCCCCCTGATGGGAGATGGGACAGTGCTTCTCTGCCAAGGGCTTGGCTTTAAAAGCTCAGAGCAGACGGTGACTGCAGCTCCCCGAGTACCTGCCATACACACACAGGGCAGCGGCCTGTAAGCCAGGGTGCAGAGGGGTCTTCGGGGTCCTCTGAACGTACACAAAGTTTACAGCTTGCTTGTGTGTACTTTGCAGTTTTGAAGGTCCGCAGATTTTTTCAGCTTCAAGGAATCCTGGTGCCAGTCGAACTTAGAACTCCGGACTCAGAGGACAGGACAGAGGAGAGGCACCGTGGGTGTCCTGTGGTCTCTCACAGGAGTGTCCTAACTTCAGCCTTTCTTCCTCGCAGGTACTGCACTGATGACATGTTGCAGCGAGAAATGATGTCCAGCCCCTTTCTGAGCAGCTACGGGGTCGTCATCTTAGATGACGTACACGAAAGAAGCATCGCGACTGACGTGCTGCTTGGACTTCTTAAGGATGTTTTACTGGCAAGACCAGAACTGAAGCTCATCATTAACGCCTCACCTCTCCTCGTCAGCAAGCTCAGTTCTTACTACGGAAACGTGCCTGTCGTACAAGTGGCACATAAGCACCCCGTGGAGGTGGTGTACCTCAGTGGGGCTCAGAAGGAGTATTTTGAGTCTGTTTTACGCCTTACCTTTGAAATTCACCGGTCTGGTGAGAAGGGGGACATAGTAGTCTTTCTGGCCTGTGAACAGGTAAGTCAGTCACACTCTACCCTAATAGCAATACGGTTACTCATTGGAAACCTTTTAACCTTGTTGGGACACTTGTCACGGCTAACACACAGGCTTCCGTGTGCTAATAAACTGTGAGTATGTGGTTCCACCACACCTCAGTTTTTGTACTCTGGAGGAAACATAGGTGACTACACCTGAGCTAAAAAGGCGGTGTTTCCCAGATCACGTGCTGCCCTGAAAACGCAGACCAGGCCGAGGCCACAGCAAAGACCCCGGGGTGCCCCCCTTCCTCCCGCTCAGGCCCGGGTGCAGGTTGCCTGCCATGACTTGTCTCGGCCGAGCAGATATACGCTGACGTGTGTCGTACCCGTGGCCACCTCTGCCACGACCGGGAGCATTTAGTGGAGTGAGGAATGTGACCTACATACATGGCACTGAGCCAACAAACAAGGTCCCGCAAGTGTCCCTACAAGAGTCAGGCAAGGACTGTGCGCAAAAGGGTCATTTCCAGCCCACCCATGAGGCGGTATCCTGACATCGGGGCTCCGTTCTTAAAAAAGATGGAGAAAAATCTTAACCTGGATTCTTGAAAATGTCTTTTCAAAAAAATAGCTGGGGGTGTATAACCGACCCTCTTTGGGCTTCCACACCGCCAGGCGCCCTCTGGGGACGGCACTTTTCATTGCGGCCCCTCCGCATCCAAGGCCTCCGGAGTCTCCAGGATCAGCCTTCACCTTACAGGCTGAGTCCTGGTCTTCCCCTACCCGTCATCTCACCCAGAGAGTGAAGTACTCGTTTTTAGACCGTGACCCAGAGAGGGAGCAGTTCCAGTGACCGAGCAGAAACCCACAAGGATGCTGTCCGATACCGGCGGGGCCACCAGCTGGACAAAGACTGCCGAGGGCCCAGCTCCCCACAAGGCTCCCCCCAAGCAGCGCCGGCTCCCTGCAGCACTGACGGAAGCGCTCCTGTCGCACACGCAGCCGAGCAGAGGACGGCTGCCCCCCCCTCCACCCTCCCAGCCCTGGGAGCACTAGACAGCTTTCTCTCTACTTAGATTTTATCTCTCTCCATAAAGACAGCCATTCAGAACATCAAGTGTATGGTGACTACAGCATGTTCATCAACTTCTCATGCAGACTAGACAATTTCCTGAGTAGTAAATCCTCTGCCTACTGCAGGGTTTATTCTGTTATCATGCCCTGATCATGCACGATTCAAGATATTCCAGGAAGCCCTGAGGAAAGTCACAGAGTGATTAAGGAGACAGGAGAAGAATTTATGACAGCAATGACAGGTTGTCGATGTAGCAGAAGCCGGGCGAAGGGAGGAAGCACAGCTACAGGTCTGATGCTGGAGAGCTGGGGTCGAGGGGGGGAAACGGAGACGCTGATTTCGGCGGGGGAGGGGTGGAGGGGGCGTATAATTAAGATGGATGAATAGTCAGCCTTCAAGTCAGAAAGCAAATGGATATTTGAAAAATAAATCCTGCAACAGAATCGGGGGTAGCAGGCGGTCTCAGAGTGTTCGACTCTAACTTGAATGGGAGCTGTAACTGATGGCACAGCGACTTTCGAACGTTGATCCTCAGCAGGTGCGTCTCCACCGAGGCTGGTAATAGAAGCGATAGCGTCATGGGGCTCAGGAAGCGGGAGAATCTCCGAATCAGACCAGAGAGGCGTTTCCTATCGAGAAGTCATCGGTCTTGCAGAGTCTTCACATCTCGGAAGTGACAGCTGGGCAAAGGCTACGGGCGGACTTTGCAGTGCTGCGCCTCTGAGGCTGAGGACGCCCTGACCGGGCAGGTGCTGCTGCTGACAGACCTGCCCAGAGGGAGGGTCCTCCTGACCCCGAGGCTTCTGGGGATCCCCATCCTGCTTTCAGCTTACCTTCCATGGAACCCAGTTTCGTCCTCACAGCTCAGCCCCCAGTTCATGGCTGTCACCCGGCTTTCTCTTGGGCGCCTGCCCCTGAACAAGCTGAGCACAGTCTGGTGTCCTGGCGGAGCTGTCTCTTCCCCTCCTACATCAGCATCACCGTTACGACACTCCTGTCCTGTGGTCTTGGGGTCTCTCGAAAACAGTTGTCTTGCTCTGAAATCCATGTTAACAGCTGTTGGCCATTTGTCCCCGTAGTGTCTGGAGCTTGATTTCTGTGTAAAACCCTAAAACCCGTCATGGCCATCAAATGCCGCGTGAAAACAAAGGCAAGCAGTGTAAGGGACACGTGCTGACTGTCACTTTCAAGAAACTCTGAACCACAGCAGCACTCTGACATTCTGGCTCAGGGAGCGTTTCCTCTGCTTGCTCAACGCTCTGCTGTGAGTGGCCCCCCACCCGTGGGGGTCACCTGCTCTCCTGTGACCGGCACTCAGTTAAGACTAGGGCCCTGGACATCTGCAGTATGTTGTCCCTTACCCTTCACTGTCTTCTAACCCGGAAAACCAGCAGACACATTACACAGAGGGCGGAAGCCGAGATTGACGGTGGCGTCTGCTCAGATTGCCGCCCCAGACGCGGTGCCGCTGTGGTCCTCCCGGGAAACGCTGTCTCGCTGTGGGCCTTTCACTGGGGCCGGCGGCAGCTTCCTGCCGTGTGCGCTGCTGCTTTCCAGTTCTGTGGGCAACTGTAGGCAAGTCCCGCAGAGGTAAATGCACGGTGCACGTTGGAGAGGACAGTGAAGAAACAAACAATTTGAAGCACAAAGTGCATATTTTAAGCATGTTTTTCAAATGGAAGGTTCTGACCTCAAAGCCCTATGTATCAGCTGAGCTTGAGGAGTCTACCCACAACACCGGTTTCTGTTTCTGCTTTTTTTCTCTGACAAGTCCTTTTATTCTTTCTTTGTACCCATTTGGAACAACTTCAACATTAGAACCCACCCTCAACTAAAACGTTTCAGCAACCAGAAGCAGATAGACGAGTGGGCCAAGGTGACTTCTTCATCAGTGTTCTCAGGGACTATGAACTGCACTCCAGGGTGTGTGGAAGGTGCGTTCTGACCAGAAGCTGCCTGGGGTGGGTGCTGAAGCCCCCGCAGGAGCGTGCTCAAGGTCGTCCCGGGGAGGCAGGCGTGCAAGTCCTGGAAGGCCGAGCAGCAGCCAGCTGCAGGGAAACGCAGCCTGAATGCTATTCACATCTTGTGATTTCTAAGCAACCCTCTCGTAAAATGATGACGTGATCAGACTACAGAAATGGAGACGCAGTTTTGTTCTGATTACTCCATTTGACAAGTTTTCATCCATTGTAATCAACAATCATGCTGTCTGTTTGGGGGAAATCTGCCCCTTGTAAACCGCTGTGTGTTGACCAGAGCAGACCGGCCCTGGACCTGCTCCCATGGACCCCGGGTGGCCTCTGGGTGGCTCAGGAGGAGCTTCCCAAGGGCTCGGCCCAGGCCTCGGCACCTGTGACGCCTGGCTGTTTTTCTAGGCAGACCTGTCTTCCTGCACTTCCTGCAAAATTCTGGTTAATTTGACCCGTCCCCAAACAGTGCAGAGGGAAGAGGAGGTCAGCGCTGCGGAATGGAATCGGTCTTAGCGACTCAGTCACGGAAGTCATCTTTCTCACAGAGATTTCCAGTGGCACCTAGTGAGTCTAATGAAATGGGGGTCCTTCCCTGCTGCTGGTTAGCTAGGCCCTTAAGTAGACAGACGTTTTGGAAACAAGTTAACAGGTGTAAGAATCATATTACATGACATCTTTTTTACATGAGGCTCTAAAAACCCGGTGATTGGAAAAATAGAACAATACTATGTAAATGCCTTTGAGCTTTGGCAGTGTCTTATGTGTAGCTTTAGGGCAAATAATCCACTGTTTCCAGGTCTGTTTGGCAGTAGAAGGCCTCACAGGGGCATTTCTAAGGCCCGAGCCACACGGACACGCACAGAGCAAGCCTCCTCCCTGCCCGCTTCACTGAGTTCCTGCTGTTTGAAAGTGCCGGCAGGGGCGGGCCGGTGGGGACGCGGCAGGCAGCACCCGGACCGTGCGGTGGAATGTGCTTGTATGCATGCGGGGCGGGCAGTCTGGAGTGGTCAGTGATTCGTACTTCCGCCACCAGTGGGGCACAGTCTGCATCATCCCTGATGTGAGGCGCTGGCGTTTGCCCGCCCTGTAATGGGCACGAGGAACCGTGCGCGGCTAGAAGAGTAGGGTAGATGTGAAGGCCGAGGCAGCGCACCTCACAGAGGAAAACACTCTTGGACCAAAAGCAATGAAATTGCTTCCAAGTTATCTTCCCCAAAGAAGCATTCTCATCTCCTTACACATTCCTCTTCCATTTAATGACAGTCACACAGGTGTGTCCTTCGCCGACACGTGCTTCTGTCTCTACAGCTCTTGTCTAGAGTTGGACTGAATTTGGACTTTTTTGTTAAATGGCAGAGTCGTTTGTAATGTACTATATTCTCATGGATGGTGTTGTTATTTTATTCTTTTACTGTAGGATATTGAGAAAGCCTATGAAATTGTCTGTCAAGAAGGATCTAACTTAAACCCAGATCTTGGTGAGCTGGTGGTGGTTCCTTTGTATCCGAAAGAGAAATGTGCACTGTTCAAGCCACATGATGAAACAGAGACAAGAGGCCAAGTTCGCCAGAGGAGAGTGGTGCTCACCGCCAGCCCTGGGGAGTCTCTGATCTGGGGCGGCACCGTGAAGTTTGTGATCGACGTGGGCGTGGAGAGAAGGAAGGTAACTCTTACCGAGCAGGTCAAACAGACTGCTGACGGTGGTTGAGAATCAGTTCTTGGGTCCCCACCATTTCCTTATCAGAAAGTGAGGGTGAACTCAGGATCCAGGGGTCTGGTGTTTGTCTGCGTGTGCACAGTAGCCTGGAAGCAAATTAAATCAATGGAGATGCCAGAGGAAAAGTTTGAGGAAAGATCCAACTATTGATGTGTAGGGCGGAGGCTTTTCTCACCAGTGGCTTTTCTTTGGCAAAGCAGAGAGTCTGAGAGTGACGCACCCTCAGTGTCTTCAGTGGCCTCTTTATTGAAGTGACTAGCGCCTTCCTTCTGGGGTGCGCTAGAAAGTAGTTTCTATCACACCGACTTTAATTTTAGCAGATTTTGTCTTTATAACTGACATGATAAAATTCCACCCCAAATTTTGAGAGAATGTAGTATTTTTTATAGCTATCTTTAAAGAAAAACACTGGGAAAAATGGAGTAGGGTCTCTCACTCTCCAAGACACAGGGACATAAGTCACAGTGTTTACGGACTGAAAAGAAGCTACCTGAGTCCTGATCCCTTTGCTGTTATTAGATGTTGTGTAGCTTCCTCCTTCCGGAAAGCAGGTCTCCCCGGCCCGGAGCCATCCTCGCCATTGGGAAGGTCCCCTTGGAGCGGTCTGGGTACATCTCACTGAACGCGTCCCCATCCAGAGAGCCCGGGGTTATCACTCGGCCCTTAGACGCCACTAGGAAAAGTGCTGTGAGCGCCACACACAGTTTTTGTTGAGCTGATGTGGTGGAGAGGCCACTGAGACCACGGCTGATTCGAACAGACCCTTGAAGAGACACAGCATGGCCAGGTGACAGTCCTTCTGTCCATGAGGCACCTGTGCACCTGCCACTCCCCAGTGTCACGCTGGAGAAGTGATGATGCTAGTATTTCAGCAGATGGTGGAGGTCCCACAGCTGCTGAAGCTGCAACAAAAGTGGACACCCTGTAAGTCCATTTATCCAAGCCCCAGAGTTTCCGTCTCGAGATGAGTGAGGCCGTTGAAAACATCTTACCAAGGGAATGACCCTGTAGCAGAGCATTTCGTGAGGCAAACTGCTGCCCAGGCACAGGCACGTCAGGGCCTGCGAGCTGGCCACACAGGCGGGCCAGCTGACGCTAAAGGTGCTGTCTTTCCACTTCAAGGTGTACAACCCTCGAATCAGGGCGAGCTCGCGGGTCACGCAGCCCATCAGCCAAAGCCAAGCAGAGATCCGCAAGCAGATCCTCGGCACGTCGTCTTCAGGTAGCAGTGCTGCGTGCACAGACACTGACGCCCGTTCCTGTCCACAGAAAACAGACACTGAGGCCTTTTCCCTTGATTTCTTCTAGGAAAACTTTTCTGCCTGTACTCTGAAGAATTCGCCTCCAAAGACATGCAGCCGCTGAAGCCGGCAGAAATGCAGGAAGCCAACCTAACCAGCATGGTGCTGTTCATGAAGAGGATTGACATTGCAGGCCTAGGCCACTGCGACTTCATGAACAGACCAGGTAGCTGGGCCCGTGTGCTGGCGGGGCAGGGGGGCTGAGACTTGGCTTCTGTACTCGGCAGTGCAAACAAGCCTGGGGATCTGGTTTGTGCCGAAGTATTTTCCCTATTGAGGTAAACGTTTTCTAAAGTGATTTAAAGCCCTAGGGAATGTCTGCTGTGGAAAATTTTCTGCCACGGGTCACTGGAGCGTAGGGCGCCTGGGCCTTCGAAGTCCGGAGAGACAGCAGAGTGCGGAAGCAGAGGCTGGAACCAACAGCGAGTGCAGGTGTATTAGCAGTGGGGACACCTGTTGGCCAACGGCCTTCCTCCTGAGTCACGGTGTCCCCGGGGAAAGTCCACTAGAAGCTCCTTCCTCTGTGATCAGGTTGATCCCCAGGTGTCTTGTGTGGGACAGAGTAGGTGTTCGGTTGGAAGGGAGAGGAAAAGCACGGTTGTCACTCCAAGATTCGGGAAAGCAAACAGCACAACATCACAACACAGAATTCTTGCATTCCCTCAGCGGTCACCCTCTGTGAGGCTTAGAGCTGATCCCCAGGGGACAAAGGGCAGGGTCACTATTTCTGTCTCCCGACAGTGCGCACAGGACTACTCTGTGCTGAGCTCGGGGGAAAACCACACTGTGGACTGACTCGGACTCATTGTTTTGGAACGAAAAATCCCTGATGACGGTTGCAGCTGCCGCATGCGATTCAGCTGATAAATACAACGCGCAGATCCAGCAAACCCGGGCCCTTTTCAGGGTCCACGAACCATGAGAAATGAATTTGGCATAACTAGGCTGCAGGCTATTAACTGAATTTTATGATAGAGATCTCTTTTTCTTAAAAATCAGTTACTTGTTTCCTTCCCTGGTGCTGAGGATTGACCTCCCTCGTGAGTGACTGAGTTGCTGTGGTCGGGGTCCCGGAGGTCTTTCACCTGGATGGGCAGTGATATCTAGACAGGAATTTGGAGGCAAACCAGCTGAGCTGGACAAGACTACAGCAGGGGCCATCTTTGGGCCTGGACTTGGAGCTCATTTTGGTGGTGGCCAGACAGTCGGCTTTGGAATAACCTAAGAACACTGAACCCAAACACACAGTAGCCAGACATGGCATGCAGGACAGGACAAAGGCCTCAGGAAAATGGGAAGGAGGGCAAGGACAGAACACGGGCCACAGAGGCTGGTGCTGGTGCCGGCCAAGAGAGGGTGCAAGACGCTGCAGTCGCTGGGCCGCCGGTGCTGCCTGGTACACCAGCAGCCTGGTCTGGGAGTCCACTGGAGAACCGTGTGCACTTCTTTATGGACGACCGGATTTCCTGTGGCGTTCACTAAAGAATGGAGGGAAGTGGACCAGGTGCACGGCCTGGCTGCGGGCCCTTCCATCCGCAGCGGGGTTGTGAGGCTGGTCGTCCACCACGCAGCCCCGAGGGGTCAGCAGACGTCCTCAGCGCGCTGGCAGGAGGCCCCGGCCCAGGTTTCCAACGCAGGCTATGCTGTTCACTGGCACAAGGCCACACGAGTGTGTTGCTTTATTCCGATGGCAGGGAGGGGTGTGAAAAAGAGGCACAAATATGCTAGAACAACTCAAGAGCCAGTGGGAGGGTCTTAGAAGCAAAAAAATAACTTCCCGGAGCGTGAAACGAAATCTGGAGAGATTTAAAAGGCACAGAATGGGAGCCTTCCAGCTCTTGATCCCCCTGAGGCTCCCCGTGGGTCCAGTGACCACATGACTTCCTGTTCAGGCCAGGACACCTGCGGGTGAAAGGGGGTGCTGCTCAAAACGCACTGAGGTCAGAGGCCCGACTGGGCTGCCCTCACCAAACAGGACAGAGGTGCCCCCGAGGTCAGGGGACCACACCAGAAAGCTTGGGCCCTTGAGCATGGTCAGGGCTCGTTGGCCCTCTCGAGCCTCCGTGTCATGTTCTATCTGCACACAAGCATAACCAAAGGGACCAGTTCGCAGAGTCAAGATAAACTGGTTCACGCACATGGGCCCCCCGAAGGCACCTGGCAAACAGTAAATGCCTTGGCTCTCATCACCTGCGGGACTCCCGCCCGGGCTCTGGAGCACAGAGCCCGTGGCCCCGAGCGGCAGGAGGCCCTGCGGAGGGCATTTTCATGGTGCAAGAAGCCGAGGCCGATCCCGGCTCTGGGAGGCAACACCAGGTACCCGAGAGGCCACGGTCGCTAACGGCACAGCCTTGGACTCGGAGCCGGAAGACGCGTCCCACGACAGCTGCGTGGCAGCTCACTGGTCAGAACAGATACTGCAGGTGACCGGCCTGGGCTCAAGACCTCATTTTATAGCTGAGGAAGGAGGCCGGCTGGCCCTGTGGCTTTGGCAAGTCAGTCCCCTTTTCTCTGCAGTAACAGGAGGGCAGTGCCTGCCTCTTTCTCACGGGGTCACCGAGAGGTTCCAATGAGGCTCCTCGTGCCCAGGTGCCGTGCAGGAGGAGTCAGGCAAATGCCAGGTTTTGTGAGCGTGTCCTTGTGACACTGAACCTCTGGGGAATCTTTCCTTCCTGTCCCTTCTAGAGCCAAACTCTAACCCTATTCTCTCAAGTCCCAAATCATCTTACAGTCTGTGCCGCCACCTCGATTCTTCCATTTCCCCCTCCAGACCCTGCACTTCAGGGCACACAGTGTCCAAGTCCCAGGGCCAAAACCCATCGGGACCAGCAAGGCCATCTGCTGCTCTCACCATTTCTCTGTACGTCCGTCTGCGTGTGTGTGTGTTGTTAACCCGTCCCTGCTCCACAGCAAATGCGGTGCGCCCACAGCTGTGTGTTTTCTTCCCCAGTGGCCCACTCCGTCCAACCTTTCCTGAGGCCCAGAGGCACTCTGCATGCACTAAATCCTTTGTTTCGGACTTGATTATGTCAGAGTGTAAGTCACGACTCTCCTGCATTAAAGTGCCAGGCATGCAACTCAAACCAGAGTAAGCAAAAGTAAGTTGCGACCAGGAAGTGGGATGTCCTACAAAATCCAAGACAAGAGCGTGCTTGTGCCTCAGGAACACCTGAAAAGAGACCCAAACAGCAGTGGCGCCCGGGGCCTCGCCTCTGTGCCTCCTGGCTCCTCTCTCTGCCCTGCTGGCGCCTAAGCAGAGATCCCCACGCAGGGGAGGGAAAACACCTGGGAGTCCCATTTTACACCTGGAATCTTGGCATACAGGGAAAAACGGGAGACGTGCTGCAGGAAGGAGTTGGTCCTGGATGACACGGCAGAGCCTGGACATCCCTGACCTGCACTCCGGCCCAGAACCAGCGCTAGGCCAGCCCCTCCTTCTGCCAGGTGGACTCAGCCCGTGACAGATGACGCCTGCGTCCTGCTGAAGCCACAGAAAGCGCACGCAGATGCAGTTCGGAGCTTGGCTCCTGGGGCTCCGTGGGACAGGAAGAGAGAGCCGCAGCTCTCCAGTCCCTTCGAGTGTCCGCACTGAAACTGCCGTCGGGACGAAGCGGCCTGGGTTGGCACTGTTGTGGGGAGGCCCCACGAAAGAACACTTAGACCCCACCTGGGAGCAGCACTTCACGTGGATCGCTTACACGGCACTGATCAAAGGGCCCCCAGCTGGACCCTCTGCTTTCCAGCTAAGACGGCTGACGGGACCGCAGCGGGAGATGTCTGGGAATGCAGACTGCAGTAGTGACAAACCCAGTCGTTAGTTATTAGTGCTCTTTCCCCTCGTTGACTAACTGGTCCTTTCTACGGTCGTAGACCCGAAAGGCCTCCTCTTTCTCTGGTGTTGGGACCGGGCAGAACCGTGGTGTCACTTCCATCAGTGATCCTCTGTGCAGCCAGCTCCCCTCCAGGGCATGAAATGAGTAGGTCTGGGGACAGGGCGGCTGTCGAGGCAGATGCTGATGGGGACAGTTGCCACAGACCCTGTAATTTACCGTGCAGCCAGCAGCTCTGCTGATTTATAGGAGTCGGTTTCTAAACAGCTTTCTGTAACTAAGTATGTGCTCCCAAGCTCTCCTGCTGTCTCATCAGAGGAGCCGATTTCTGTCACCGCCACCTGTACCTTCTACACAGGTCAGCTGTCCCCCTTCATTTCATGGCTCACTTATAGAACGCTCAGACTTTCATTTCCAAATAGCCCATCTGTCTCCTTCCTGGAACTGTGACTCCTCAAGGTCTCAGCTTGGTCCCAGGGTCACCACCCATGAACACGGAGTCCTCCAGGGCCCGTGCCAGCACCCAGGCAGGACCCAGGGCTCGGCTCAGTGCTGCGTCTCAGTGAGGTCACACAGCAGGGAGTGGGGCTTCTTTGTCCACCACTGGGGATGACAGCTGTGCTTCGGAGACCCCAGTAGATGTCCGGGCCCTCGCAGGTTTGCAGTGGCCCCTCGGCCCCGACCCTTGCCGTTCCCGGGAGCTGGTCTCTTGCTGGCAGCCGTGCAGCAGAGCCGCAGCTGCAACAAGCTGCACCAAGGGGTCAGAGTCCCTCCCAACCTGCAGCAGGGCTTCCCCGGGGGTTTCCATCGTGTCCTGATAGGACTGGGGGACTTGACCGAATCTGAGCCGGTGACTGCCTTTCGAGGGACACCGTTTGCCTGAAATTTTGACAAACAGCTTAGTAGTCAAAGTTTAGGCAGCAAATAAGTCAGCTTTCACTCTCTGTGACTCTGATCTCCCAGATGCAAAGAGGTGGTCCCTCACAGTCACCATCTGCTACCAGGACATGCTGGAAGTGAGACCATGAAAGCCATCCTGGGGTGCTCACAGAATCCTCCGTTTCTCGGGCAGAAATGCAGCAGACTTATACTTTGTGATTTTCTTCTCTGTGTGGCCTTTACTGTCTACCAGGTAGCAGACAGGTGAAAAACACGTATTTATTTATTACAACCTGATTCTGCAAGGACGAGGAAAATACAGCCCTACCTCGGTCCTCGTCAGCTTTAGAACTCCTCAAACCCTGTGCTCGTCACATTTTGACAAGAAAAAAATGTTGCAGTGCTCGAGCTTACTCGGGACACGGCGCGCGCGTTGCTAGAATTTGCGTGCGTCACGGCGCTGCTCCACCAGAGAAAACGCATCATCACTTGTTGCCTGTTCCGTGCTCATCGGGTTCAGCACTTGTCGTGAGTCCCAGAGCGAACTAGCAACAGAGCACCAAGGTACCACTGGACCGTTCTTTGAATAAGTGATCTTTTTTGGTGGAGACAGTAAACACATCATTATCAGAGTTACATAAACTTAGAATAATAAATGGATTTTCTTTGGTGGAGATTAAGCATACGTAACAAACACACCAGTATCGATATCATATAAACTTAGAAACAGAGAGATGAAGGAAACTAGCCTTCTGTCCTTATTTGCCGGGTCAACACTCCTTTCGAAGTCCTAGCCTACTGCTTCTGTCCTCTGTGCACGCTGGGTCTGTTCTGATCATCGTCCTGCCTTTCATGCCTCGTAACTTTTTACTGGATGCTACACCTTGTGCTTCACTGTGTTGGACATCGGACATCCTGATTTCTGTAAACACGCCGGAGCTTGTCCTGGGCTGAGGTGACCCTTTCAGTCCCGATTTGAGGATCTGTCCGGGTAGCGTCTGGGGGTTCCCTCCCATTTCCTACCTAGGGCCCCTGGGACCCTGAGTTCTTGCTGCCTGGCAGGTGGAGCAGGCACGGGCACACTGGGCGTGCTCCTCGGGCGACCCCATCTGGCCTGCAGTCATTCTGTGCGTGTGCTCTGCTGACCTCGGAGGGGCTCGTATAGACCTCCCAGGCCTTCCCTCTGTACAGTTCTCGCAGGCCTGCGACCTTGGGCCACGGGGCTCTCCCGGACCCGCAGCGCCAGCTGTGTGACTCAGGTTCCCCACCTGCACCACAACCCTGGAACTTTCAAGCCGGGCAAGCACATGGCTCATCTCATTAGTGTCCCCACTAAGGAGTCACCCCCTCATCACCTGACATCTTTGTCTTGCAAACTGTTGATTCAGACACTTTGTTCATCGTGGGAGGGAAAATTCAGTACATGTTACGCCTTCTCGGTTGTGTGAGGCTTCCTGGTTTTTTTTCCCTTCCCAGCCCCGGAAAGTCTGATGCAGGCTCTGGAAGACTTGGATTACCTGGCAGCGCTGGACAATGATGGAAACCTGTCTGAGTTCGGAATCATCATGTCAGAGTTTCCTCTCGATCCCCAACTCTCCAAGTCCATCCTCGCGTCCTGCGAGTTTGACTGTGTGGATGAGATGCTCACCATCGCCGCCATGGTCACAGGTATCGCCCCCGGGGCTGCTTCTGTGCGTGGTGCGCCTGCAGCAGCTAGAGTTAAACGGGATCCTTCTGAAGTGATGTTTCAATAGGTGAAAAAGGTAGAAAACTGTAAGTTTCTTGGGGTGTCCAACCTTTTGGCGTCTGGGCCACACTGGAAGAAGAGTTGTCTTGACCCACACACTATAAATACACAAACACTAACAAAAACTGAGGAGCAAAAAAAGGTTTTAAGTAAATACACGATTTTGTGTTGGGCCGCACTCACAGCCATGCTGGGCCACGTGTGGCCCATGGGCTGGACACCTACCTTGGTGTTCCTAGTGAACTCCTGAACCCGACACATGAGAGCACACCAGGTTTGCCTTCCCTGGACAAGTCAGCGCAGACCAAGCCAAATCCAGTATGTGCCGCCAGACGATGACATGTACGCCCGGTTTACTTCCTGCCCCCTCGTCCCTCTCGGTCCGCCTGCTTCACTTTACGCTCTGACAGGCAGAACAGGCTGGGGGCGGGCTGCACGAGGACTTGCGTCCCAGTCCCGTCCCTGCATCTGGCCTCGGAGCACCCGGTCCCCACACCACACCTGCCGTGACACACCTGGTGTTACCAGCAGAGCTAAGAAAAGCAAACAACACCGAGGAGAACTGTGACAACCCCCTCAGCCCCGTCTGATCTGTGCAGCACAGAGTGACACAGCTTCCCACAGTCAGACAGGCTGCTGCACTTCCTGCCCCCAGTGCTGGGCCGACGTGGAATGTCTCTGTTACTGCTGACCTTGTAACCTTTTGCACCTTCAAGCTCCCAGTTGCTTTCTGCACCTGCCTCGTGGAGCGGAGGAGGCTGCCCTGACTTGTTGGAAGACATTTTTACATCCTGAAGGCGATCACTTCACCCTCATCAACATTTACAAGGCCTACCAAGACACAACCCTGAATTCCACCAGCGAACGTAAGTGAATGCTTGTGATTCTCACAAATTACCTTCAGAGTCTACCTGTCCTTCCCGAAACAAGCTGAGTGGCTACTTGTCAGACACCCTTCCTCTCTAGCCGCATCGGTCACTCCGGTGGAACGGCACTTGAGACCCTAAATGCACCCATAGGTTTCCGCTGAGCAGCAGAAACTCCCTCTCGCGCTCAGAGCTCTGACCTGCTGTGGGCCTGGGCCTAGAACCCCAGCCTTCAGCTGGGCTGCCCTTGACCCTTCCAAGGGTGAGACTGGCACAGCACAGCTCCTGCCCTCTCAGGTCTGGGGAGAAGCGAAGGAACTGCCTCTAGGTACCCAGTGGGTCCAAGCGCCACTTTGTGCTTTCCATAACGGGCATGTCCACTGCTGGACATGGACGGAGAGAATGTGGAGCATGCCAGAGCAACCCAAACCATCCCCACCCCTGGGGGTAGAGAGAACCTGACTGGAGCTTGGCGGAGGGCAGGGCAGGGGAGGGGCACGGGGTCCAAAGAACAGGTCTGCGAAGCTGGTAAGGCGGCAGTTCTGGGTGTGTCTGCACGTTCTCAGTGACAAGGGAACAGCAGACTCCTCGTGTGCAGCTGCTGTGCTGGGCTTGACAAGGGGGGCACCTCCAGGGGCAGAGAGGGCTAAGTGGGGTGGTGGAGGCCGAGGCCTCCAAAGGCAGCCGGTGGGGTTCACCCTGGTTTTCCACAAAGCTTCTTGTGCCTCCTCCACTCCGAGAGGTGGCATGAAAGACCCGTGCCGGTGACGTGAACGGCAGCAGTGCGCGCTACCGCTGCTCCGATGGGCCTTGTGGCGGGACCAGCCAACAGGTCTGCTGCCCACCACGCCAAGGCCACGTGCACTGCCAATATTCTCACAGGTCGGAGGACTTTCCACTGGAAGCTCTCCCAGTCTAGTTTGACTCCAAGTGACCCCACACGCCCTTGCAGTATGCAGGCAGGTCAGGTGTGGACTCGAAGAGTCTCCTTGCCCCCGGAGCCCCAGACTAAGGGTGACAGTAGGAATGTGCCGTTTGCATAGTACACAGGGTCACGGAACCCCAGGGAACCTCCACCAGTGCAGGCTCCTCTGGCAGCACCCCAGACCGCCCCTCGCAGCCACCAGAGGTCCCGTCCTTGCAACTTCCTCCTCAGGAGAGGACAGAGGAGAGCGAGCACCACCTTCCCGGCCTGGCTCTCTAAAGCATCTGTCCGCCTCTCCTCCTAGGCTGCGTGGAGAGGTGGTGCCAGGACCGCTTCCTCAGCTGCGCCGCCCTAAGGATGGCGGACGTCATCCGGGCTGAGCTCCTGGAGATCATCAAGCGGATTGAGCTTCCCTACGCGGAGCCCGCCTTTGGCTCCAGGGAAAACACTCTGAACCTGAAGAAAGCTCTCCTGTCCGGTTACTTCATGCAGGTGAGCGTGGCTGCGACAGCTTTTGTGTGGTCTCAGCCAGACCTCACACGTCCAGGCCATCATGCCAGGGACCTCTCAGGGTGACAGCCTCACGGATGTGAGCTGCAAACCAACCGCCCCCGTGCTGCTGAAGACATAGTACATAAACGCTGCCCCTCAGGATGAAGGGCCAGGCCAGGACGTTGGCTTTGTCCCAGAGGACAAGGGCCCTTCCATGACGAAGGGAAGCTGGTAAAACACTTGTGGCTGCCCACCAGACAGAGCCCCTCACCCCGTTGGCCAGCCCCATTAGACCTTTCTCTGGAGGGCCTGGCCGCTCCGCCAGCACACGGGAGGAGTAGGCACACCGTGCCCCCGCGGCGAGGGAAGTCCTGAGGGTTTCCCTTGGAAGCCGTGTGGGTGGAGAACGTGACGTTTACCCGTGGATTTCCTCATCTCTGCGGGAAAGTTGGGTGCTGGTGGGTCAGGCTTTCCTGGGCAGTGAATGAGCTGGTACGAGGGTGAAGCCCAGGGCGTGTGCGTGTGTGTGTGCGGTCCACAACGTGGCTTTACTGCCTGACCTGCTGTGGACACCCTGAACTTGCGCAAGCCCCTCAGCACCGTCACCACTATCCGAGTTTTGAGTAAAACTAGTCTCTTATTTCTGACATCTGAAAATAGGAAACGTGGATGGCATCTGCAGTGCTAACCATCCTCTAGGAGTCCTTTGGAATTTCTTTAAACTAAACATTTTTGTTTTTGTGTTGATTTCCACATTACTGCGCAATCTCGTTTCCTGACCGCGCTGCCTCTAGATCGCCCGGCACGTCGACGGGGCGGGGAACTACCTGATGCTGACGCACAAGCACGTGGCACAGCTGCACCCCCTGTCCGGTTACTCCGTCACCCGGAGGCTGCCAGAGTGGGTCCTCTTCCACAAGTTCAGCATCTCGGAGAACAACTACATCAGGATCGCCTCCGAAACCTCTCCTGAACTGTATGTGTTGTGGAGAACAAAGGGTTTCTACTGAATTTGTAATCGAGGAGTAAATGAGCAGTTTGGTTTTTATTGTGTTCAGTTATAAGCAGTTTATACTGGTACCAGTCTAAAGACAGGTCTCCATGGGTGATTATCTCAGGAATGGCCCGTAAGAGATGGCAGCATAAAGGGAGACTGCATCACAGGTGACACCGAGCATGGGGCACCTTCAGAGGAACGCAGTGCAGAGGTGTGGGCAGGTGCGGACCTGGAGAACGGATGAGCTCAGCCATCTCCCCTCAGAGGAGCCACCGAGACCGGAGCCAGCGGGGAGGGCAAGGGTGGGCAGGCACCAGAGCGGTAGGGCCGACGGGCACAGGAGTTTGGAGTTCACACCCAGCACAGTACAAACCCACAGAAGAGTTTTAAGAGGGGTGACGTCGTCTCCAGCCCTTTTCAAGCTCCTGTGGCTGCAGCAGTAGGGACACTGACCACCCTCAGCTGCTGCAGGCACTGCCCCCTTGGGAAGGCGCCTGTGCTCCTGGGGCGGGTGGTGGTTTAGGCAGGAACCAACAGAACCAGCAGGGGCTGGCTTCATGGCTGGGTGTGGACTGGCCTGCGTTAGGAAGAGACAGAGGCCAAGAACCGCCCTCTTGCCCGCCAAGGTTCTCCCAGGCATCTGACTGGGTCCTCGTACACTGCGAAGGGTGGGACGGGAGGCACCAGTGTCCCTGGGGTCAGAGTGGTGGCCATTGCTCCCACTGTGTGGCCTCACTAGGGAGGCCAACTCACCAGAGAGGCAACTGGGTTGTTCCATGAAAACCACAGAAAGTGCTCGCTCTGCAAAGGCGGACAGGGACAGTGAGGAGTTCAAGTTGAACACCAGTTTCACAGGCAGGCTCTCCAGGGCTGGGGAGCGCCCAGAAGTGTGTGCTGTCACACTCCAAAAATGATGTTTTGTTCCGAACAGGTTTATGCAACTGGCACCACAGTACTACTTCAGCAACCTGCCTCCCAGTGAGAGTAAGGACATCCTACAGCAAGTAATGGATCACCTGTCAGCCGTGTCCACAGCGAACAGGGAGCAGAACGCGTGTGACAAGTCCCCCGAGACTCCCGAGCAAAGGTGCGCTGTACAGTGACGCTCGGACGGCCCCCAGTGTGGCGTGCAGTAAGCCCGAGTCAGTGTGCTGGGCGGCCCACGGGCAGCCCACGACCTGACAGGAGGGAGAATTGCCAGGATGTCGTACCCCACACAGGGGGCGCCAGAAAAACCACCACTGTATATTATTTTGAAATAAAAAATAGAAGTTTTTATTGAGCTCTTTAAATTACTAGTCCATGTTTTTAATCAACCGTAATCTGACCAAAGCTTTTTAAAACTCTTTTGTACACACGTCAGACATAGGCAGCAGAACCTACTTTTTGTAGAGTCTAAATCTAAATAAAGTCTTGAATTTTCCATACATCTCCACGGAGTTTTCTGGTCGCTCACACAAACCAGCGCACTGCCGTCCACGGGAGGGCTACACTGAGAGGTGTTCCTTCAGCTGGTCCATGATCTCCCTCATCCCACCGCACGGAATCAGCATCACTGTGCGCAGGGGCGTCATCGGAACGTCGTCGAAGGACCACCTGCCACCCAGGCGCGTGTCGCTCTCCTCCTGCACCGAGTAGCTGAACTTCAGGACCGCCTTCTACATCACAGAGAGCCACAAAGCACACCTCAGACACCCAAAGCCGAGTCGCCTCAGCAACAACACAGAACACAGGTCTGACACGTTTACGGGAGCAGGGCAGCTGCAGAATGAACTACACTCAAACGGGCCGTGCGGGCAGAACATAAGAGCGCTCGCCAACGGAAGGTAGCTAACCCCGCGAGGAGCACGGACAGTGCCGGCTCGAAGGTGAGCAGGCCGCTCGTGCTGCTGGCACGCTGCCCACCCACGTGCCGTTTATCATCCTGAAACACTCGTTCCCAATCTTGTGCTGTCCAGCACAGCGCAAGCTACCTCCACAGGAAGAAAGTGCTAGAAGTCCCAAGGGGACAGCATCCAGGACCATGGGCAGAGTGGCACGGGAGCCAGGATGAGGGGGAGGGGAGGAAGAGTGGGCGCAAGGGGTCTACCCCCAATCCTGCCTCACTGGCTGTGTAGTCTCAGATAACGGCTCTCCTCTCCCCCAAACTCGATGTCCCCATCTGTAAACCCAGGCTCACGTCCACCCCCCGGGGTGGTGTGAGGCCTGCAGCTCTCGTGGCACGTTATCAGCGCCCAGTCACTGGTCACTGTCAGCAAATGTGTGGACCGGCTCCCCCTCCCACCCACACCACCAACAGCGGGGTGGGGGACCTAGCGTGTGCCAGGCACCATGTCCACTGCTAGCAGCTGGGGACAGGGAGGAATGGCCACACACCAAGGACTTTGACGTGAAATGGGAGAGCAAAAAACCATGATTCTGTCGAGAAATTATTACACACATCTAAACAGATGGACAAAGACAGTCTTACCTCGTAGAAAAACTCTTCCTCTGCGTTTGCAAACACTAACTCATCTTTCCTGTGGCTGCTCCATTTCTTTCTGGCACTGTTTTTTGCTGCTTCCACAAACGTCTTGCTGATCAGAAGGTAGAAGTAACACTTTCCACACGGCTTGTTGGTCTTGTGCGCCTCCTCCAGCTCTTTCCTACAAGGCGCGCACACACACAGGTTTGCCTGCTGGGCCCAGGAAGTCGGCCCATCAACAAACCAGTGCCCAGGGCACAGACACCAGGGAGGCCGGGCAGGGGCTCTGCTCTGACACAGGCATCACGAGCAGCCATCAGAGCTGGCCCCTTCTACGGCAGTGAGTTTGACTTCGGCCGTCCATTGCACCGGACTGATCACGGCAGTGCCTTTTAGAGGGACTAGTGTGATGGATCTCGAGATGAGGCCAAGCTGCGGGTACACAGCAGCTAACAGACGAGTCTCCAACTCACTCAATGTCGCTGCTCTGTGCACGGGTTAAAAACACCTAAGAATCTAGAGTTTTCTGAAATAGCAAACACTGAACGGAAACACACAGAGGCACGTGGCCGCTCATCTCTGACCACGCGGGTCCAGGACTCATCCCTCACACGCTGTGGGGAGGCACGGCACGACGTGGACACGCTAGCTGCCACAACCGCCCACAAGGGGCAGGGAGGCCTTTCCAAAAATTACATGTGGTCCTGTGCCCCCGGCTGAACGAGAAATGTGAGCCACTCAGAGGACCGGGGAAAGCAGACCCCTCTCCCGTGAAACCAAATACACGGGCTCCAAGCGACCAGGAAAAACACGGCCCAGCGAAACAAAGCGGCACTCTGGCGGCAGAAGTGCGGCGCGAGTCAGCAGGGAAGGGGCGGGGCGGGTGGCGGCATGCAACTAAAGAGCACGGACTCTCAAGGAAAAGCCCCAGACCTGAATGTTTCCGGCAGGTTCCAGGCCCAGTAAGCAACCCACAGCACGAGAGCCCCGGCCCGAGCGCCACCAGGCCTCGAGGCCCAGGGACCCGGCCGTGCTTCCACCCTCCTCCAGTTAAAGCGTGGGCAATGCCAATTCTGGGCTCTTCTTACGTTTAAAGTGTTTTCGCCAACTTGAAGCTGCAGTTAAAAATGAAACGGCAGACCCTGAGAAGCCAGCAGTGAGGTGCAAGACCGTGGTTTCATTAGTCATAAACCATCCCACTGGAATTTGGGAATTTTACTCAGTTTTGCTTACTGTTGTAACTGCTCAGTACTATATTCACGTTACAGAGACGCACCTGCGAGGAGGGTGAAAAACTAGTGGAACAGGAGTAAAAAGTCTCCATGAACTCGCCTATTTTCGTGTCGTTTGACCTTGAGGATCACGCGGACCACTGTCAGAACAGTCTGAACAACGGAAACGCTCTGGAGAGCCGGCTCAGGCACATCCTGCCCAGGCAACCCTCACCCCACCCCACCCCACCCCACCCCGCCGCTGCGGCCCCACCAGGACGGCCCTCCTGCACCCACACGCCACGACCCCACTCCCGAGCCCACAGGAGACACCCTGTGGCGGCGTGCCGAGTCTCTTACTGCAGCTGCTGGTGCATGGGCAGAGCGATCTGGGGGGGCACGTTAATGAATCTTTCACTCAGGAGAAGGCCCACAGGCTTGGCGGTGTCACTTAAAAGCTTGTCCAGCTGGTCAACCATGCTCTTTTCACAGTTCTGCTCACAGCGGCTCAGAATCAACTCTTTAATCTGCTCGGCACACTGGGTACCCTAGAAAGCAGAGAGAAGGCTTGCTCTGCACCCCAGACCCTCGCGCCCAGGAGAGACCTCAAAGTGAGAACGACCCGTCCTCACCTCCCAGGAGGGCAGGTGTCTGACGCCACCTGCAAACTCTCAGGCCTTCAGCGGCGATGCCTAAGCATTTCCCAAAGTAACCGGCCCGACTTCACTCCCACCCCAGGCGCCTTGGGACAGCGACTCTAGCTGGTCCCATGAGACTCACGAACGGGGCTGAAGCTCACGTAAAACAGAGTGCAGCCTGCATCGCATCTGAGGAGGGGAAGCCGCAGGCTCCCACTTTCCATCAGAGCTCATCAGTGCAGCGAAAGGCAGCGAGTGAAACACAGGTCAGGGTCTGCCAGTCCCTCCCCTGGAGTGGCGCTGCCTCCCGGTCAGGGCACAGCCGCAGCAGCCCCACAAACACCAGACCAACAGCACAACACCGGTCCCGCTGCCAGGCGGTGGCTCTCCACACACGCGGAGGAAGCGACTTTCACTGCGCACACACCACTCAACGGGACGGAAAGGGTCACAGCAGACCTCACAAGCGCACCTGCCCACACAGCTGCGGTCACCACTGATGCAGGGACGCCTGTGTCATGCATACGTAAACGTGGCCTGGGCCGCAGGAACGACCGTGCAGACGGGGGCCAGGGAAACCAACCTTTCTTTCAGTTAAATTTAGGAGACTTATGAAACCAAAGATCTCATCTTCGTCCACACCATCATCACTGTCTTCTGAAACGTCCGTTTGCTATTTAAAGAGAAAAACAGTTGTAACTTGAATCTGATTGGGAAGAGACGTCATGCCCAGTCGCCGGCCACTTCGCAAACCATACCTGCTGCACCGCCGTCCCCTCAGAAAGTTCCGTGGACTAACCGCCCCGTGGCCCAGTGCATGCCCCTGCAGCTCCCTGGACCCCACCCCTCTTTTGCATCCTGCACGGTCTCTTCCTGCTCTGAAGTCACTTACACCAGATCACGAAGACATCTTCTTACCAGTTTCTCAGTACATTACAAATGCTGAAACCTCCAGGAGTAGCTGGAGCCAGCCCTTGCCTGTTTCTCTGTGGGTCCCCAGCACTGTCCCACCTAGAACCACGGGCCTGCCGGGCATGGGCCCGCCCCAACTCCTGGGACAGGTGAACAAAGCCTGAGTGCCACCGACGCAGGGCAGAAGAGAAAGAGGACCAGGAAGGAAAGGACGAGTGAAGGAAGCAGAGAGCTGGGGAGGAACGCCTGCTCCCACGGAACCTCCTGGCTCTAGGACGACAGCCCCTTCCCTGGCGGCCTCACTGTGCCCCCACGTGGTCCTCCACGTGCGGCCTGCTTGCCTGTCGAGGTGTGAACGCCCCTTGTGCACCTCCAGCACCCAGCCTGCACAGAGCGAGTCCCCAGAGAGCACGTGTGCGTGAAGGCAGTGATGCGCGGCGGCTGCTCTCCCACCAGAACCAGCAGGACCAGCGCTGCCCCGCACTGACCTTGGACTTGCTGTGTAGAACGGGGCCCCCAGAGTTCTGCCACCCTCCCCAGCACCGCCAGCTCAGGCAGGTGAGGTCAACAGTGGCCCTAGGCCTCAGGACAGAGAACAGAACAGACCGCCACTGTAGGGGCAGGAAATCAAACCAGACCAGCCTCTAAAGAGGCTAAGGAAGGACATGGCTCTTGGACCTCAGGGACACTGAGGACGCTGACAGGGACCACAGGCAGAGGGGTGGCCAGGCTTTACAACCAAACTGTCTGTGGAACCTAGACATGAAAGGCCACCAGTCTCTTCCTGTGTGAACAAGAAAGGGCGGTGGCTCAGGGAAGGCCTTCAAGGCCTAGAGACATACAACTACCTGCCCAGGTGAGAGGAGCCTTAGGCTCAACACAAGAGGACACAGAGTAGAAAATGCGAAGGTGACTCCCATGAGAGGGGAAAGCAGCACAGAGAAAGGACTAATGTGTCCCCTGGCCTTGGTCCTCCACGATCCACAGCAGACAGGTTCCCTGCACCGCAGACAACCCCCAGCTGCGGCAGCACAACCTGGGCAGCACCAACAGACAAAGGGAGCCCTTGGTGCCCAGCGCGAAGAAACCCACGTGGGCATCTGGCTCACAAGCAATCAGTCACCTGGGGCTGCCTCTCCGGGGCTGGGGTCACAGTCACATCACAGCTCATCCCTCCTACTCGACCCTCTTTGGCCCCCCACAACCCACCCCTCCCGAGCCTCCTCTTAGCGCCCAGGTACCTGAGCAACGCCGCACAGAACACCTTGCACTGAATCGGAGCCTCTCTACCCACTGTGCCCACGCACCCCCCAGTGCTCCCTGCCGAGCCCTGGGGTGCACCTCTGACAGGGTCCAGTCCAGTCCCAAAGGCACTCCCGGAAGGGCAGTCCCTTTCCTAGGAACAGGAAGTCTCTGTCCCTGGACACCTCGAATGTCTCTGTGGAAGCCAGGGAGGCCCAATGGAAGGCCAAGTCCCCCATCAGAGCAGAGCTCTTCCAAGGACAGAGATGGCTATTCGCGTGGTGCCCACAGGTCTGGGGGCAGTGGCCAGCTGGAGAGCGCCATGTCTGCCCAGGGCAGGCGCCCTGCTACTCCCCCCACCCCAGCACCATCAGACACTGCTGCTGTCCGAGATCGGAAGAGCGTCCACTGCACTTAGTACAAGGTGTTGGTGGCTCTGCCAGTTTCAAAGCTGCAGTAGCAGGACTGGAGGTGAAGATCAGGGTGTTGAGCAGGAGAGGAAGTAGGAACTGTTAATATAAACAATCTCCAAGAATTTTGGCTTTGTACACCAAGGCTGCAGGTTTGATCCCCGGTCAGGGTACACAGAAGAATCAACCAGTGAACACATACATGAGTGGAACAATAAACCAGTGTCTCCCTCCCCCTCTCCCCCTAAAATCAATCAATAAAAATTTTTTAAAAAATAGAATTCTGGCTTTGAAAGCAAAGTGAGACAGCCAAAGGTGAGGGAGGTAGACTGCACGTCAGACCGAGGTGAAGCTGTCTGTCCGGTTTTTCACAGTAAGCTGGACAACAGGTGCTGGAACAGGACCAGGGACAGCCCCACGTGTACAGCACAGTCCTAAGTGCTTTTACACACGGCAACTCACTTCACTCACCTCCCAGCCCACCAAGTGGGCACACACATCACTCTCGTTTCAGAGGTGAAACTAACAACAGACTGAGGTCTTGTGGCAGACTGTCCTTCCCACAGATGGCTGCAATACCACCTCCTATCCCACCTCTTCGAACCAAGTGACCGAGACATTCCTCCCATCAAGAGGTGGGGTCTATGCACCCCTCCGCCCGCCCCGAAACCTGCATGGAACTTCATGTCGGCTGATCAAGCAAGTGGTGCACAAGACACTGTTTCGTAAGGCCTCCACCCAGTCCCTTCGGGCTAGGTGCCCCTGGGACCCACCAGCCTGCAGAGAGGCCCAAGCACAGGAACCAAGCGCCCCAACCCACAGTCCCAGCTGGGCTCCCAACGGACAGCCCACACCGACGTGCCAGGGAGCCATCTTGAGGCCATCGTGTCCAGCCCCCTCGCTGACAACTCCCACACTGTGCCACAGCACACCTAAGAGCCGTCGTCACTGAGCTCTGTCCAAACCGCAGTCCCACGAGCCACGGAGATGACTGTCACTACTGCAAACACAAAGTGTGAGGCAATGCGTCACGCGGCAACAGAGAACATCAAAAGCCACGAGATGCCACATGGCAGAGGCAGGACTCACCAGTCTGGCTCTCTCCAAAAGCGCCCTTCCCTTGCGATGCCGGACGCCTGCTGCTCCTGTCCTCTCCTGGCCACTCCTTGGAGCCCCCTTGGCAGGCTCGGCTACTGACCTTACTCACCTGAATATTGTCAGTATTGCCTGTCCCTGCCCTTCCTGGGCAACAACCTCAACCACTTCTGTGCCTTCAATTACCACTTATCTGCTGAACACACCCAAGCCTCCAACGGCTGCTCAACAGCTCACTTGCATGATCACAGGCAAATCAAAATCACTCCCTTTCCCCTTCCTACCCTGTCTTCCTCCAAGTCACCACTTTGCTGCTTGAGTCAGATGCTTGGGAGTCATCCCGATCCCCACCCCCTCCCCCCCAGACCCAGTCACTACCTGATCCTGTCACATTTCACCTCCCAAACACCTGAATCCACCCACCTCTCCCCCTAGCCGCCGCCACTACTCGGTTACTGCATTTAGTAGCACTGGACTCCTCGAACAGCCTTCAGCCAGTCTCCCGTCCCCATTAAGACTTCTTTCCAATGCCAGCTTCTGGCCTGCTTGCTGTAAATCAGGAACTCTCCAGGCTAAAGAACTAACTTAATCAGAACGAATGCAACGGCTCTGCTTACCTTAATCACACTCCCGATATGGTTCTGCTGAATTAGGAGGTCTGTTAGTTCTGCGGTGTTCACAGGAGCCTTTAGAAAAAGCTGAGAGAAGAAAAAAACATCTTGTTAAAGTCAAAGCATGAGTTCTAATAAAAATTCTAATTTCCATATTCAAATGAAAATAGTGAAATGTCAATAATCTGACCAGGAAGATGACTCAGAAATGCAGCACCAAGATGAAAGGAAAAGCCCAGCAGAATCAGAGAAGCTAAAGGCACTGGAAGTGAAGAGCATGAAGAGCAGGCAGTCAGTGCAAATACAGGAGGTGTGGAGGGTGGCAGATGGCGGGGGGGAGGGTAGACACAAGGTGAAAGGGCTTGGCGACTAGGACACTCTCAAGGATCTGAAGGGCAGGAACCAAAGCCATCTCCATTGGGGCAAAGGAAGAAATAGAAGCCCCAGAGGCTGCAGTGATATGGCTTCTATGTAAGAATTCCTCTAACCAACGAGTCGGGGTGACTTACAGGAAAACGGACCAGCAGCTCAATCAATTAGCAGACGAAAGAGAAAGTACCGGAGAGCACAAGATACTCAGGTGCTCAGACACATTAATGGAGGAGGGTGGCTGGGAGCACAGGCACACACAGACAGGGGCATTAGCTCTGGAGAGAAGAGCTGTCCCGCCCAGGCAAGGTGGAGAGGACAGGAAAGGGAATTCTGAAACAGACAGGTGTTGACGGCCTGGGTTCCTCTAGAAGAGCAAATCCACGGGCAAAGAGCAAAAACGCACCTGCTGCAGTAATTTCTTAATCCCGTCGTGATCGTTGTCCGAGATGGAATAGGCTTCAAAATCAATATTCACTTCCTGTAAATGACACACAAAACAGGTCATCCAACGGAACTTTCTCAGCTACTTCAGGCATTATTTCCCACTGTGGATATTCCTTTTCCGCTCTGCCCCCATTCTTTTTGGCTCTCCTTCTCTCTACAGAACATGCCAATAAAGGACAAGGAGAAAAGTTTGCCTAAGGAACTGTAACTGTCTAGTCAACAAAAAAAGGCAAACGTTGCCGACACCGCATCTACAACTGATGAGTCCGGGGACCAGTGACAGAAGCGGCGAAGATTACGAGCACCAACTGCACATCCTGCTTTGGAGGTGTTAAGCTGGAGGTGCCTGCTAGACATTGGGGGGTGGTCAGGAACACCGAACTGCAACAAATACGCAGGGCCTGTAACGCCAGGCACTACGCAGGAGCTACTCTGAAGGAGCCCAGGTCTGAGAACGTTATCACCAGGACTCGGGGAGAGGAGTGGGCAGAAAACACTGCGTAGCTGGGAGGTGAGCAAGGAAGGAAAACCTGCAGGATGGAGAGCATTCCGAAAGGCTACCGGTAGACCGGGGCGGCGGTTTCCGGAACCAGAAAGGGGGCCGCGGCGCCGAGGAAGGCGGCGGGGCGGGGCGGGGGTGGGCTGCGGTGCAAAGGGTAGACCGGCAGGCACTGGGTGGCCAGCTACGGATGTGGGGCTTCCGCCTGACAACTCAGTAAGTCTCCGAAAAGAGTGTTGTGCCGGTTTTCTTGGGGGGACGGGGTAACGACCCGGCCAGGGTCTTTCTCTAACAGTTTCTGCGGCTGCGGAGTGGAAGAGACCGAACTGGAACCCAAGCCAGAGCCTTTTATCACCTGCAGTGTCTGCTGACAGACCCCGGGCACAAGGGACTCGCCAGTCCAAGCATCTCACACATTCGCGCACGGTCTCAGTGGCCAGAAGGTATTTTCCCAGATAGAAACCAAACTGGGGTGGCCCCTGCTGCTCACCTCGTCGACGACCTCGTCGTCTTCATCCTCCTCTTCGTCACTGTCTTCATCGTCTTCGTCCTGGTCCTCTACTTCATCGTCCTCTTCTTCGTGGCACGGAGCGGGGGCTTCTGGAGGCCGCGGAGCCCCATCGCCCACAGCACGCCGCTTGGACCTGGACGCCATGTTGACGTCCTCACTGCGCCTGCGCAACTTCCGCTCGCCCGCCCTTCCGGGCCCACCCACACAAGCCGAGGGGGTGAAAGACCAAATAGAGCCTCGGCGCTGAGTCGGCGACCACCGCACTGCCCCCGCTGGATTCCGCAGCCGTGATTCTTCAGAGTCAAGCCCAGATCTGGGTCCTATCTTGGCATTTTCTTCCTCCCTCCATCTTTCCTCATCCTCTCAAAGGCTTTCCCTCCCCTTCGCGCAGTGGTTCGACCCAAAGCGGCGAACGCTCCCTGCGCCTGCGTGTCGGTGCGCATGCGTGAGCTCCAGCTGTGAGCCACGCAGGGCTCAGGTGGTGGTGCCTGCGGCTTCGCGGGGGTCGTTGCCATGGCAGCTCAAGCCACGTGGTGAGGGGTCCTCCCAACGGGTTCACCGTCCGGGCAACCTTACAGCCTCCAGGTTGGGATCGCCAGATACCGCCCCTCGCTGGGCGACTTCCGAGTACTGGGCGCGGGGCTGGGCACGCCCCAGCTCCTAGACTTTCCCGGCCTCACCAGCCCGGCGAGGTAGGTAGGTGTCGCCGCTCACAGTACCGAGGAAGACTTGGAGGCCTCCGGGCTTGCAGGGGCCCATCTGCGGCCCTGGCGAGTGCAAGACGAGCAGCGAGCGGAATTCGAGGCCGCTGCTGACCTGGGTGTGGGCCGCGGTCCCGGGGCAGTGGTCGGCCCCAAATGAGAGGTCACCGGATCCGTGCCCGTGTCCCCACGCCAGGCTCAGGCCCCAGCACAGTGGCGGCACGGCCTTGTCAGTAATTAAACGATCCGAATGCCTGCCCCTAGCCGACCCTCCTGAAATAGTCTCTAAAATCAGGAATCAACCCGAAATACCTAAGGGCCAGTGGGGAAATCTGAATTGCAGGCCAGAGCCTGTTTTGAGAGAACAGTGCAGGGGACAAGCTAGGAAGTAGGTGGCAGCTGCAGCCCGCTCTGAAGGGGAAATGCCAGCCTAGCGCGGGCAGATTTGTACATTTCAAGAGAACCTGGAATTCTGAATTTTTACAAGAAATACCTTGATTTTTAAATCCTGTGCCAAGTAAAATCTATCGGCCAGCCAAGTTTATCCTGCAGGCTATCAGTTTGCAGCCCACTGTAACGACTGTTAATTAGAAAGAAAGTTACTAATCAGAGATGACCTCAGCTTCCTTTTTTCCTTTGGTTAAATGAAGAGAGTGGGTTGGATGCGTGTAATGAGCTGCCCCTAGCAGTGAGGTGGCCGCTGCTGGAGAGGTTGAAGCAGATCAGTGGTAACAGCCTCTGCTCATAACCCTTCAGCAGCAGGGGTTGGAATCCAGGGACCTTAACTGTCCCCAGAGTGCCCACGATTGTGTTCCATCAGTTCCATCTCCCCTGAGTCCGTTTGCCAGGCCACATCGGGGATGTTGGTGTGCTTACACACCAGGACCCCACGTCTGATGGAGGAGCTTCACGTGACCGCCCGTTTGGGTCCCACCACTGTGCAAAAACGTCTTCCAATAAAGTGCAAGAGAGGAAGCTGTGAGAAAGACCTATCAAAGGCTAACTTAGAAAAAAGTTGCAGAAGGCACGGTGCCAGCGTATCAATAGAGTTACACTGCGGCATCGTGGGTAATTTTTCCCCTTCCTGTGTTTTATTTGTGGCAAAATACACGACATCGAATTTACTGTTTTAATCATTTTTAAGTGTACAGTTCAGTAGCATCAAGTACACTCACACTGCCTGCCACCCTCGCCCCTCCATCTCCAAAGGCTTTCATCTTGCAAAACTGAAACCCAGTGTCCCTTAAACCCTGTCCCCCACTGCCTTCCCCAGCCCCGGGCAGCCGGCCTCCGCTTCGCATCTCTGAGTCTGCCTACCCTAGGCACGTGGCAGTAAGTGGCACGGAATGCTTGTCCTTTTGCGACGGGCTTGTTGCACTTAGAGCAGTGTTTTTAAAGTTTCCTGTGTGGTGGCGTGCGTCAGAACTTCCTTTGTAAGGCTGGATAATACCCCACGGAACAGATAGGCCACATGGGATTCATCCCTCACGGACTCCTGCGTCCCTTCCACCTCTTGGCTCTTGTGAATAGTGCTGCTGTGAACACGGGTGTGCAAGTGTCTAGTCAAGTCCCCGCTTGTAATTTTTTTGAGCACACCTAGAAGACCTAGAAGTGGAATTGTTGGATCATGTGGCAATTCTGTTTTCAGTTTTTGGAGGAACTAGACTTTTTTTTTGTAGTTCGCAAGTTTTCCATAATGAGCATGTATTGCTGTGATAAGGGAAGGGGTGGGGAGCCTTACCTTGTGCCCTCCGATTAGTCCCCAGTTGTTGGGCTCATGGTCCAAGTGTGAACTCGAGGAGCAGATGTGAAAAGTGCACTGCCTGTGGCGGGGTCCTTCAAGAACACACAGCACGGAGCCAGGGAACTTAACCCAGGGCCCAGGTTGCTGCCCCGCCGGTCCGTCTTCACCAGTAGCTCACGTCATCACTTTTACTTCCTTGTGAAGTGTTGTTTACCCTAGTGCACAGTCAGTGTCCGTAAGTACTCGTTGGCTTACAGACAGGATGACACCGAATGAACCCAAAGCTCAGGTGGGAGTCAGAGGAGACAGGCTCTGACTTTCATCCTGGTCCCAGCTCTCACGCACCAGGCTGTGGGCAGAGGGTTTCACCCGGATGGCGCTGGTAGGTCCCTGTCTGTCACAGGGACCCCTGCTGCAGCCACTCAGAACCTCTGCCCTGCTAAAACCACTGCCTCCGTCTCACCCTCTGTGGTGGCCCTCCTGGCCGCAGGTGCCAGCAGCCTTTCTCAGGCATACATCCTGCCACCAACACCACTCCTGCCTCCCCCTCTCGGTGGGTCCCTGTTTCTCATGGAAGCCAAAGGCCACCTTGGGCTTTTCACTCAAACCAGGCCTCCCTGCCCCTCCAGGGATACCAGAGCCCCTTTCTGATTCATATATCTCTCCTTATGGCTATCGTCCCTCAGATCTCAGCTCATGTCACCTCCTTCAAGTCTCAGCTGCTGTTGACATTCAGATCTCAACCTCCTCAGAGAGGTAACCAGCATGAGCATCCCCGTCCCCTGGACTCCATCACCTCATAGCACTTAGTGGCACCTGACCTTGTCCCCCACTCCCAATAAGCACTGCGCTGCACACCTCACCTTCCCCAGGGGCATCCAGACATCACTGCAGAGAGCCAGAGAGAAAGCTTTTGTGAGAGATTAGCTACTGGTGTTGGAGGGCATTACTAACATACCCTTTGAAGGCATAGGGATCTGCATTTCGGTTCCTAGAACCCTGGCAGGGCTGCGGGCAGGCTGGGTGGAGATCCGTGGCCACAGGAATGCCTGTTTCCAACAACAATAAGCGTCCACTTTTTAATCCCACAGTAGGTGCTTGCTTTGTGGCCCTGGAAAGATTTATGCTTTAGAGAAGATGCCACTCAGTGACATACCAGATCCTGGGACCTCCAAAACTAGAACGTGTGTCAGTCAGGCCCCAACCAGAGACACACAGTCGGTAGGGGTCTCCATGAGGAGCCCTACGGCAAGGAGTTGACTTGGGCACTGAGGGTTAGTCTGAAACCCACGGTGCGAGCCAGGGAGAAGGGCGGGAGCTGAGGCTGTGTCCGCAGGAGGGATTCCTCCTCAGGGAAGCCTCAGTTCTGCTCCGAGGGCCTTTCCACTGCCAAAGTCGGCCCACCCAGGTCCTCCAGGGTGATGCGTCTTACTAAAGTCAGCTCAGGATGGGCCTCGTCATCCCTCCTGCACACCTTCCCAGCCGCACTTAGACTAGCATTTGAGAGTGAGTGGGGACTCTAGCCTAGCCAGGTTGACACAAGAGTGGCCGCTGCGGAAAGGCAGATTTCTGTTTTCTGTGTGAGATGTTTTGAGTAGCTCCCGGAAATGATAGACGCGACACTGCCCGCAGTCCCAAATCCCCAATCTCACTAGCTAAGAGCTCAACAGCAGCGATAATTAGAACTTGATTTCATAGTTATTTGTTCAGCCAGGTTTGGTTGCTTAGATACAAAGCAGTTTGTTTTGAGCCGTATGCCATTTATAGCTCAAGAACACCAGGCAGAGCATCTTTGTGCTAATCTTTGCACACATTTATGAGTATTGCCTTAATATGCATTCTTGGATGTGAAGTTGTAGGAAGAAAGGACACGAAGTGTACAAGGCTTTTGAAACGTACTGACAAACTGTTTTCTAGGATGTTAGAAAGTACTTGAAAGATCATCTTGTGACACTTGACGACATTTGTAAACATCACTTATGAATAGAAGAGTCCACAGAATTATTTCCTAAGGAGCTTATAAGCAACTTGGTACATGTGTCTTCGAATGGGAGTAATTATTTATTCCCTTCCCATTGCTCTGTTATTTAAAACAATTTTTTTTTTAGAGGGGAAGGGAGGGAGAAAGAGAAGGAGAGAAACATCAGTGTGTGGTTGCCTCCCACGTGCCCCCTACTGGGGACCTGGCCCAAAACCCAGGCATGTGCCAGGACTGGTGATCGAACCCAAGACCCGTTGGTTCACAGGCCGATGCTCAATCCACTGAGCCACACCAGCCAGGGCTCTATTTGTTATGGATATAACCCAGAATGTGCATCACTTTTGTGAGCCTTCAACGTTTGACTAGGACACTGGCTTTCCCTGATGGCTTTCATCTGCCTTTCCAAGTGGTATCAAGTGCCAGCATGCTGTCCCTCCACCTTATCAGTGACAGAGTCACCCAAAGGAGCCAGCCCATTGACTCTGAGTCAGCATGTATGAGGGCTAGGCCTTGTCAGCCAGCTGCTGATTGATTACCTTCCTCCTGTGCTCCTCTCCATCCCCCGTGGCCTGGGGCGTCTCTGAGATCTAACGGAGGTCTGCTTCCCTGCTCTGTCATAGTGCCCTGGGAGGACTGCCAGGCAATAATGAAGGTCCTTTTACTGAAAGATGCCAAGGAGGATGATGGGGGCCAGGACCCATACATCAGGGTAAGTTTCCTGGTCCTGGAAAGCTGGGCGCTGCCTTACCAGTGAGGTTGGGGGTGGGGCCTGCTAAGACTGAGGAGTTGGCTCAGGATAAGCTATTAATGTGATTCCTTACTTCCCAAAGCACCCTGCCCAACCCAGGACCATGTTCTTTTATTCACAGGAATTAGGATTTTGTGGACTGGAAGCCACTTTGATCCCTGTTTTGTCGTTCGAGTTTCTGTCTCTTCCCAGTCTCTCAGAGAAGGTAAGGCCTGCCAGGGTCTGGGCGCCGTAGTTTCGGAGTGAGACACCTGTGGTATCTGTAGGATCCCTGCCAGCCCAAGCTGGAAAGACGCTCTCCTTTCCCCTCACTTTCCTCCCTGGCTTCTGAAGAGGGCAGCACAGCCCCGCTGGCTCCAGGGCAGGCCCTGTTGGGCTCTGCGCCAGAGCCTCCACCATCTCCCCCAACCCTGGTTTGGAGGAGGCCTAGGAGAGCAGGGGCGGGGAGGGCACTGCTCACAGGAGATCAGACCTGGTTCTCCTGCTCCACTCCCCACACCCTGACCTCTGCGACGCAGCCACGTAGGTGCTAGTTATCCTGTTTTAGAGATTGAGGCCCCAGATTGGGCAACTTGGCCGAGGCCTCCAGCAAATAAGAGGCAGCGCTGAGACTCAAGACCAGGACTTGCCCCCACAGCCTCAGCTTGGCTGCCCAGTGTGGGAGTGACCCACACTGCCCGCCGAGACAGTCCCAGTAAAGCCTGCCGGGTGTTTCAGGTTAAAAGTGCGGTGCCCTGCTGCCCTGCTCACCGGGCGCCACGCACGGCCTGTTCCCGCCGGGCTCCCCTCATGTTCTGTGCAGCGTAACCCTGCCTGCCGCTCCATAGTGAGCTTTCCAGTTCTCTCCCTTCAGTCTGAGCTGAATACCCGACTATTCCTGCAACTCAGCACACACTGAGTTGGCCTCTGCCGCGTCCCTGTGCCTGGGGCCTGCCTGCAGAGGGACAACACAAGGGACCCAGCATGGCCTGCTTTTCCGTAAGCAGCTTAGAAAGGGAACAAAGGACCTCATCATTTAAGATCATTTCTAGGACCTCATGGTCAGAAAGCCCCAAAATCCCCGCAGGAGCCTCTCCGTCACCACCAGCCCGTCTGCCCCAGGAGCAGCTGCCCGGTTGGCTGCCTGGCCTCCCCACGCCTCTGCATTTAACCCACAGCGGAGAGCAGGTCCCTGTCTCATTGGCCCTGTCACTGAGTGGTGGAGGGATGAGACACAACAGCCCAGTGCTGGGTGCAGACGCCTGGTCAGGAGTTCTGTCACCATTTCTCCAAAGGTCAGGGCTCCAGCTGGACATCGCCCCGGCGAGTAGTCCATTTTATCACAGGTGCAGCTCAAGTCCGCCCTCCCATCCACGTCCCGCCCAGCCCAGGCTCAGTCCCCTTGCCCCTCTCTGTGCCCCTTACACCCACCACCCTCGGAGCACCCTAGGCCGGCTCCCCCCTCCGCACTGAGCTGCTTGAGGGAAGTGCTTTGGACAGTGAGGCTAGGAGAGGCCCAGGCACGCACGCAGCTCCTGACACGTGTAGAGTGGCTGGGTGGGCAGACGCAGGGGACGAACCAGTTTGCCTGGCATCTTGTGGGCACCGGGTGTCCTGAGGCCTGGAGAGCAGATCCCTCCATGGAGCACCTGTGTTGTGTCTGCTGCGCAGCTGTCCCACCCGGAAGGCTACGGGGGACTCGTCTTCACCAGCCGCAGAGCCGTGGAAGCTGTGGAGCTGTGCCTGCAGAGGGAAGGCAAGACCGAAGGTGAGCAGCCTACCGCCGGGCATCTGCCGGGCTAGTCTTCACTCTCATTTCTGGAAGATTCCAGACACAGCAGCCCTTCAGGTTGGAAAATTGCAGTGATTTTTAGTTCAAAACGTATTTAAGTACCAGGGTGCCTCATGTTTGTGCAACCTTTGGAGGGAGCAGGAACAGATCATTTTATGAGCAGTCTCTTGAGGTCCCACACAGGAACACGTCAGCCTTCAGCCTTCTGGTGACAGCGCTCAGCGGCAGCAGGGCGCAGACCCTGGGAGACAGACAGCGCTGCCTGCTGGGCCCCACGGGTGTCACCGCCCAGCAGGCCAGTGCTCACCTGCCAGTGGTCACACCTGGTCACGCCTCCCTCAAAACTGGTCTGCACCAGTCTCTGTCCCCCACCACGTGTCTGAGGCCCCCCTCCCTTCATGTCTCTAAAATATGAACACTTTAGAAATGGGATTTTTTTGGATCTGCTTGTTGCTGGTTTGCTTTGCTCACAAGGCTTAGGAGAAATGAGCGGTATGGGCGGCAGTGCACGTGGCCGTGTGGTCTGTGCCGCCCACATGCACTTCCATGTTTTGCAGTCTGGAAACAGTCCCTGAAGGGGAGATGGAGTGCTAAGCCAGTGTACGTGGTGGGAAGCGCTACGGCGTCTCTAGGTGAGCAGCCCAGGTGAAAATCAAGCACCCAAGGGTGACTGGTGTGGTTCCTAATGAGGAATGTGTATTTGGCCTCATCTCATTCACAGAGCTCCGAAAACCCTTCCGTTAACCCTTTCCCCTCCTGAGTTCATTTTAATGAGCTGACTTTTTACTTGACCAGGCCCTAAAGTTGGGACTGGTTGCCAGGGGAACCAGCCCTGTGGTTAGAGTAGGACCTTCCAGATTCCTGCCCCTCACCACCACCTCCAGGGGGAAGGCAGGGGCTTGAGGCTGAATTAATGCCCCACGGCCAGTGATCAGATCGCTCCGCCAGTCCTCAGCGAGGTTCCCACCATCTGGGAACTTGGGAAGGATGCACACAGATGTGAGCACCAGCATCACTGCGCACGGGCGTGTCCGCCCGGTTCATTCCCCGGTGCACCGAGACCTCCCTAGTCTGACAGGAGGGCTGGCAGCCCAGCTTAAGCCAGGGCTCTGCTCCTGGACAAAGTCCACACGCAGCTGCAGGGGCCTCCTTTCCCTGGGACTCTGCACGTTTGCCTTGCTCTGCAAGTTAAAGGCCGAGGGTGTGGCGGGCAAAGTGGCAGCTCAGTGGGAGCCAGTCTCCTGTGAGCGCCTCCTCTCTCAGAGCAGCTCCACATTCCGCCCTGACCGCCCCGGGTCCCTCCCTCCTTCAGCCTCCTCTGCAGGGGGGCCAGTGCTCTGCCTGGGAACGTGCGCTCGCTCTCATCTGTACAGTCCTTAAACAGTCCTGTGAGGGTGTGCCCTCCTCCCTTGCAGAGGAGCTCACTGGGGCTCAGAGAAAGGGGAGGGTCCCCCATTGCCACCCGGCTGGGAAGCACAGGGGCCAGGACCCAGCACCCTCACGTCAGATCTCGCTGCGATTTGTGAGGCGAGTGCCTTCATGTTTGCACACGGGAAGGACAACACGGGGACAGAGGGGCTTTAATAGCCATGCAAAGACGCGTATTTTTTGTTGTTTTCCAGCGCACAGAATTGGCCTGGATACGGAAGGGGAGAGCTGCGGCAACGCAGAGAAGCTGGCGGAGTACGTTTGCTCCAGTGAGTAGCGGGAGGTCGCCCCAAACGGAGCCCCGTTTACTTTCGTTTTCTGGTCTCACCCCCGTCACCACGGGAAAGGAGTCTCTCCTTTGTGCCTTGTCCACCATGACCGTGGTTGAGGTGCCCAGTGTGAGCCACCCCCAGGACCACGTCTGTGCCTGCTTGCGATCCAGCCACCCCCGCACCAAAAGATGGAGACAGCCCGAACACAAAGCAAAACATTTGGGTCTTCTCTGGGGTAGGGGAGCCCCTGTGACTGGGCTCTTCCCCCAGCAACTCCCCAGGGGACTGGGCTAGATGCAGAGGGCGGGGGATGACTCCCCCCCACCTTTGTTTCTGTTGTCCTTTCAAGGGGCGATGACCACCATGAAATACATCCAAGCCCCCTTTGAAATGGAAGTCAGTGTAAATGGTAGCTCTTGACATCCAGTGGGATTAAGAAGCTTAGTTGTTGGTCCTGTGGGTGGGGCAGCCGTGAGCTCCTTGATGGGACAGGTGGCCCAGCCTATTCCCAGGCACGGGACAAGGCTGTGCACACAGCGGGTGCCTTGGTTTCAGAAGGAGATGAACTGCATCATGCCTTGCTGTCAGGCCCAGAACCATCGAGCGGTGTTCCCTTTGCAGGCGCCAGGCAGAGGCCTGTGTCACTTCCAGGGTGTCACCCTTGTGTTTCAATTCCCAGAGCCGCCGCTTGGAGGGCAGATAGGAACACGATCTGCCCCTACCTTGGAGGGCACTGGCCAGCGTTCTTTGTGGAGGCTTACTTACTCCCTCTGATGTATTACCAGCGTGTCTGCGGGCCCTCGTAAAGCTTCTGCTCGCAATGAATGTACCCAGAGTAAACAGGCCAGTCCACAGTTATTGCTTCTTTATCTTACTGAACACCTACTAACTACGTGACAGGCAACATTGTAAGTGCTCAAAGCTGTTAACTGATTTAACCTGGCGGCTCACTGTCCTGATGGGCCATCCCCTTTCTCTCCCAGGATCTCTCCTCTAGTGGGAGAGGAAACACAGGTCACAGAGTAAAAGGTAGAAGACAGTTCTGGCACAGAGAGAGGGGGAGGGGAGCAGGCAGATGGAGCTGCAGTCCGTTTGAGACGTCCTCCTGGACTCGGAGCTGAGCATGAAACAGCAGACTCGCTGGGCCCATCTTCCTTTCCTTCCAGTCAGCCTCACTGCCCTCATACCGACAATAACATGCGCACTGCCCCCCCAACCTGGGTCCTCACTGCGGCGTCCGAGAGAAACATACAGGTCACTGCAGACCTGAAGGGGCTAAGGTTTTAAAGACACGCATGTCCCCTCCAGGGCCGTGACATCTAAGCAGTCAATCACGTACAGTGACCCTTGGTTGAGCTCTCCACCCAGCCGCACAGCACTCGGGGTTCAGGGCCTTTGCTGTCTTCAGCCTCGACAGGCCTGCAGTCCAGGCCTCCTTCCTGCTGAAGGAGCAGAGAGGGGCTCTGAGCCCCGCCACCCACCATCTCTGCATCAGGGTAGACCCTGCCAGGCCCCTATCCCGCCCTGTTCCCCTGGGGAGGTCTCACTTCACCTCTGCAGTCAGCCAGCTCCGTGTGGACACATTAGGCACTGGCCTGCGGGCTAAGAACCTGCGGGCAAGCTTGTCCCAACAAGGAAGGTTCAAGCCTCGTTTCTCTGTGCCTCGCTCCGTTGTGCTGCAGGGGTCTGGTTACAAGTTGAAGGCAGGACCCTCCACCCGCAGAAGCTCACAACTCACCGCATGGCCGTGGTCTGGGACCGGACCCGCAGTCTCGCCAAGGCCTGCCTGTGTCTGCCTCGGCCTCCTGAGGGCTTAGCCCCCGGAACAGCTTGGCCGTAGAGCTCCCCTCGGCCAGGAAGTGTTTTCAGGCGGCACAGTTTCAGGTGTTCTCCCTGGTGCAGGCGGGGCCGTGCTTTTCTCTGGCACCTGCTGAGCTGTAGGCCCGCAGAGCTGGGCGGTGAGAACAAGATGCTGGCCCTGTGCCGGAGGCAAGGGCTAAGCCCGTCTCCCCGGCAGTGGCCAGCATTTGAGAATAACGCAGTACTCTGCTGGACCTGCAGAAGAGGGGCTGTGAGGGGTGGATTCTGGAATCTTCCGAAGGCCCCCCCACACCTGTGGTTAGGCTTGCTAGAAAGCCCCTTGGCTGCTGTCCTGAGACAGCAGTGGACATGCAGCTTGTTTTTGTTGGGGGTGGCTGCAGAGCCATGCCAGCTGTCACTTCCCTGCTGCCCAGAGCCCCTGCAGAGGTGGACCACATGTGGTCCAGAGACAGCGCTGGGCCTGACTCTGACCTTTTAACTCCAGCTATGGTGTGAAACCTGTATTCTAAATAGTGACTGCTGCCCAGAGGCCACGTCAGGGGAGGGGGATTATAGGAGCACAGGTGACAGCAAACCCTGGCTCCTGCGGGTGTCAGCTTTCCAGGCACCAGCACCTGCCCTGGCTCTGTGACCTTCACACGACAAGGTCAGTGAGGTGGCAGCGGCCCCTCCCTCCTGCAGTCACTGGGACTGAGGCCTAAGGAGCAGAGCAGGCAGCTCCCTGGTGTTTCTACCGAGCTGTGCCAAGTCTGGTTATTTATTCACAGGGGAGTCCTCAGAGTTGCCTCTTCTGTTTCCCTGTGGAGCCCTCAAAGGAGAGATCCTGCCGAAAATGCTCAAGGACAAAGGTGACTAGCACACGCTGTCCCCCTCACTTCTCCGGGGTCGGCTGCGGGGAGCCTCTGTGGTGAGGGGAGTGGTCAGTCCTGCAGAGACCGCAGGGCCATCAGGCCCCGGCCGGCCCGGCATAGAAGCGCCACTTCCTGGCTCCTGCCTTTAGACCTGCTCTCGCCAGGTGACCCAGCACCAGCTAGGGGCATGCAGAGTGTCACTGAGCTGTCACTGGGAGGAGGGGCAGAGATGGTGTGGAGGTGACCCTGGGGCAGGGTCCACCTGTAGATGAAACCTGAGGATGGAGCTGATCTCCGGGGCCTGCAGCACCCTGCGGGTCAGCCGCTCCTGCGGGTCAGCCGCTCACTCGCTCCCTCTGCATCCTCTGGCTCCTGCTCCCGCTGTCCCGAAAGCAGCCTAGCCCCTGCCCCAGAGCCCGCCAGCTGCACCGACTTCCCAGGTGCAGGCGTCACCTGCAGTCCTGTCACATCGTGGGTCTGGGAGCTCGGGAAGGGTCGTCAGGGGTCTGGACTGTGCACTTCAGGGTGAGAGGACAGCAGATCGGAACTCTCCCTCTGCTTTCCCGTAGCTGTGGGAGCCCAGGGAAGCCCTGTGCTCTCTGTGCAGCAGTCTCCCTGTCTGTGAAGGGGGTGGAGCCACAGCGCCTGCTCCACAGAGCCGTGCTGAGCCTCTGTGAGACCCCCGCCTCTCCAAAAGCAACCTGTCGACTGCAGTTGATCTGCTCAGCCCCACTGTTCCACACCCCCAACCGTCCACACACAGCATTACCCAGGACGGTCGCAGGCCTGGTGCCACTCACCTTCCATTCTGAAATGGAGAGAGCGTCTCTGCTGCCCATGTTAGCCTCTGCCTCTAAACGCGCTGTGGGAACAAAAGGCACCCGTGGGCACGGGCACGGAGGGAGCCCTGGCCCCTCCTCCACGTCTCAGCCTCCCCCGAGCTGCCCCTGCTCAGCAGGCTGCAGAGGGCCGGCTGAACGTGCTTGTTCAGGACAGTGGGGGGTCGGGGGTCCCCACTAACGCCCTGTGGTGCAGACGCCCTGGCGTCCCCAGGGCAGTAACCCTACTTCCCGGCTTTGACTGTGGGCAGGGATCCCCCTGGAGAGCCTCACTGTCTACCAGAAGACCCCGCACCCAGGAATCCAAGTGAACCTGACCAGCTACTACTCCGAGCAGGTGGGTGCAGTCCAGGCAGAGCTAGGGCAGGGCGGGCACCCATGGTGGAGGCAGGGGGGTGAGGGCCTGGCCTCCTGGTGGGGTCCCACTTACCCAGCGGGGTGGCTGAGGATGGGACCTCTCGGGGGCTCCCTCTCTGTATCTGTGAGCTGGGAACAGACCCGGCTAACAAGGTTTGTACGGACTGAAGGAGACGGTTTTCGCAAAGCACTTTGTGCAGCACCCCAGACCCAGTAAGTCTGAACCAAACAGTGGCCCCAATGTGTGTTTTGTCGGCGTGGCACTGGGGGAGCTGTCCCAGGAGAGGCTGGGAAGGCCTCCCGAGCCCACCTAGGAGTCTGCGGGGAACTTGGTGGGCCCCGGGACCTTTGGAGGCTTCAAGCGGGAGTGTGGAGGGTGCTTGTTTGAGTTGGTGGGCGTTTTCCACATCCGGATTCTGACAGTGACGCCTCCCGCCCCCTCAGCACAGGCTTCTGAGCGCCTGGGGGTCCTGGGCCATGCTGTCAGCACAAAGCGCACCTCGTGTGTCCGCTGTCTGCTCTGCTTCCAGGAGAGCCGGGGACCCGACGGGGAGTGGGCTGGACAGCCGCTGCACTTGATCAGTGCCACCTTGGCCACACAAGCCAGAACATTGTCCACTTGGCTGGGCACAGGGGGCTGGGGCAGCCAGTGTCCTCCAACCAGACAGGCCTGACCAGGGGCCACAGTGTCACCAAGGAGTAGTGCCCAGCCTCTTGATCGCACCCTGCCCTCAAAACAGACTCCCTTTTGAACTTGGTCTTCGTGGATGAGACGGGCCAGCATCAACCAGGAACCTGCCTGCTGGGAACCCACCTGGGCTGCCTGGGAGTCTCGGGTCCACAGTGATGGGCTGGGGCCCTCTCTCTCTCTGAGCCTCACACAAGGGCTGACCTTGTTCTCTCCCCATGCAGGGCATACCAGCCAGCATCACATTTTTCAGTCCCTCTGGCCTCACTCACAGTCTGAAGCACATTCAAGAGTTATCTGGTAACCACATCGATCACATTAAGGTGAGGTAGTCAGTGCTTTTGGTCCTTTACAGATTAAATATTTTTTTGCCAACTATCCTAGAGTTTCCAGTCAAGGCCAAGCCCTGCTGACCTGGCGGGCGCCCTGCGGCAGGGCCGCCCTGCAGCCCAGGCTGGAGGCTCAGCAGCACCCGTCCTGGCTGGTGCTCTTGGACGACGTCTTTAGCTGCTCTGAGCCTGTTTCCTCACTTGGCTCACATGTTTCTCCACCCAAACATCTTGATGTTAAAAAGCGTCCCCCTTTTTCGTGTCTTTTGACTCAGAGGACTTGCATTCGCACGTCTCAGGGATTGTTTGTCGGGATCTCCATGCCATCCCAGCCCTCGCAGTGCCTGCAGTGGTAATGGCCTTGAACTGGGGGGCTGTGGGGTGTCACCTGGAGCCGTAGGACAACTGTCAGCACTGCTGGCTCTCCCCACATCAGAATGGTGGCCTCCTACCATCTGGCACACGTGGGCCTCTCGACACATCTGGGTGACAGGACCAGTCCCCAGGGTCACAGGTGGAGCGCTGGGTTCAGGGAGGTGGTCCTGACCCTCACCCCAGGTCACTGATCTTGACTGCTCTGTTTCCTGGGGGGAGCGGCCACCATCCCTGCTGCACAGTGTTCTATGTGGCACCTGCCCGCCCCCGCCCCCCAAAGCCCCAGACATGAGAAAGAACTGTCTGCAGCTGAGGCCGAGGTGGCAGGTGACTCCCAGCCGCCCAAGCCGCAGGCAGGGCACCGTCTCGCTTGGGCTGGTGGTGAGGCGGTGATGGCAGCATGGAGGCGAAGGCATTTTGGCCACCCTAAAGCTGGGCTCCACTCAGGAAGTATTGTCACGTACAGGCTCTCAGGTGCAGAGCGGTGTCATGACAGGAGGGTGTCCAATAGGCCCTGCACACATTGCCCTGCAGCCGCCTCCCCTCCACGCCTGTGGGTTCACTGAGGCCCCTCCTCTCCTCTCTACAGTTCGCAGCCATCGGCCCCACCACCGCCCGTGCCCTGGCCGCCCAGGGCCTGCCTGTGAGCTGCACGGCGGAGAGCCCCACGCCGCAAGCCCTGGCCGAGGGCCTCCAGAGGGTGCTCCAGCCTCCCCGCTGCTGAGCGGGCAGCCCGTGGCCATCCTGGGCTGCGGCTCCCCATGGGCTGAGGACAAGTGGCTGCTGCCTTCGGGCTGGGTGAGGCACAGCCCTCCAACACCTGCCCCATGCCTGCGTGGAGCCACCAGGACATCAGCGATCAGGATGGACCTGGGGCTGGCATATACGTGTCACTTCCTTCTGTGGAGGCTACTCGGACCCTTGCCCAGTGCACACAGCTCCCAGGCCCTGCAAGGGGGCGTCCTCCGGCAGCAGGGAGCCATCCAGGGAGCCACAGCAACTGAGCAGACTGGGGCTGTCATTGGCTGTGTACTGTTTCCAGGGTAGGGCTGGGTCTCAGGAGGAAACCGACGTGCCCTCGCTCTGAACACCGGCAGACCTGGTGTGAAGGGCAAGATTTGCTGTGTGTGAGTGGTTTTCTTTGTCCTGTGAAAATGGCCTGAAGGTCCTGCTTTGTGAGCCGTGGACAGCTCTAAGTCAGATACGGAGACTTCCTTTAGAAACGTAAGTGCAGCCCAGTCAGTCAGAGCAAGAGAGGCCCCATCCTCCTTCCCGCTTCCTGGAATGCAGACATAAGAGCTGGAGCTCTAGCAACCCTTTTGGGCCCTGAGATGACCTTGGGGAAGGAAGCTTAGCAGAACAAGATGACCATGGGATGCTACTGAACTTCCTGAATGTAAGAGAAATGTGAATTACTTTTGTGTAAGCCACTATTATTTTGAGATTCTTGTTACAATCAAATTGAATCCTAAATAATAAAATAACCGAGTTGAATTGGCAAAGGAAAACATCCACAAGGAAAATCTTTGGATACTAGAAGTTCCTCATATACTTATTCCTGAATTTTTTTAAAAAGTCAACACAGTTTTAAACTGTGTGTTTCCATACTATTTATAGAGTGATTTATATAATCAAGAAATGTTTCAAATGTAATTGTAACAAAAAGACCTTAATATCCTTAGCAGCACTAGAAGTCTTAATTTCAAAAACTGATAAAAACTACAAAAATACAGAAATACAGTTGCCCTGGCAGCTGTTCTGACTTCTAGTCTTGTTGGCAGGCACGTTGCTGCTTGGAAGGTACACAGAGCCCTTACAGGGGCAATAGATCCCTCCACCTGTCTCTGCCTTGATGGTTAGCGACAGGCCTTTCCCTTTGATCTCTCTCAAAACCGCCCTCCCCGGTGGGTCTGTGTGACAGAGAAGACAGGACTGGAGGAATCAAAGGCCAGTCCTAGGACCGTGTGGGGTGGAGCCGGGCCCAGACCCACTGACCCAGAGCTGCACGAGGTTTCTCAAAGGGTGTCTCTGCAGGGCTGTCAGGCCCACCCCCCACTTAGTGGGGCTCCCAGGACCACGGCCCTTCAGCCAGAGCACCCCTGGACCGGGAGGTCTGGGAGCTAACTGGAGTCAAGGAGGAAGAGGCTGGCTGCCCGGCACAGAGCTGGAACCCGGCTGGTCACAGGTGAGCCGGGGCCCACGTGCTCAGGCAGCTGGGCTCCGCTTTCCGGCCACCAGGGAGGCACTCTGCAGGTTTGGGGTGTTTGGGCGGAAGGATGGGGAACAGAACAGTCCTCCCCATCCTGACGTCAGTCACAGGGTGGGCACCCAGTCAACGCCCTGAACTCGGTGAAAAGCCCGTGAGTGTGAGTCACACAGAATTTCCCACACAGAGGAAAACAAGCCCTTGGAACCCAGGTCACGCTTCTCCCCCTGCTCTGCGTGGCCCTGGCCCCCCCGCCCCCTATCCCACTGCAGAGCTGCCACAAATGAGTGCCCTCCGAAGTATCAGTTTGGGTGGGGACGAGAACCAGCCCTTCCATAATGGGCTGTGCCTGGACTTCTTTGCTGGGAACGAGAAGGAAGGTAACAGCCCAGACAGAAGCTTCTGGGAGCTCAGGCAGGGAAGGAGCATGGCCCCAGGAGGAGGGTTGGAAAGAAGACTGCCAGAGCCAGGTCCCGGTTGCCCAGGACTCACTTCTGCCCTCTGAGCGCTCCCGTCCTGGATGTTTCCGTTGCAACTTGGGATGGTGCTCCCACGGCCCCGAGCAGGTCCGGAGCGCAGCGCTGACAGCTAATGTGCAACGTGCAATGTGCTCTTATCGATAAGCAAACTAACACGGCTCAGGACTTGCTGCTATGTCTTGAGTTTCAGGGTTTACGTGGTGAAAAGTGTTACCAGACTGGCAAAGGTCAGTATGATCACCCTCCCTGCCTGCCACCACCCCCTGACCCTTACACCTGATGAGCCTAAGCCCTGTGCAGCTCCTGCCCTCGGGGCCCCCGAACACCTGCAAAGCACGGAGTCAGGAGGCAGCTGAGCTCAGCATGGACATGTGTACTTCAGGGGACGGCTGTGGCCAGGAGGCACGGGGGAGCCCACCGCTCTGGGGGACGGTCTCTGCAGTGCCGCTCCCTGTGGCTGGGTCGGGGGACACTGACACGTGGCCAGTGCAGAGAGGGCAGTGCCTCAGCATGGCCTTCCGCTCCGAGTCACCGGCCTCCAGGGTCAGCGCCACTGGTCGTCACAGTTTCCTTCAGAGGTTTTATAAAAAGCACAGATCAGATTTCCTTTTTAAAGCCCATTTCTTATAATGTCTGTCCTCAGCTGGGCAAATCACGCCATGTGACTGCAGCCCGCAACTGTACCTCGACTTCTCCCCAAATTCTTACCCAATTTTTTCCAGACGTTTGTATGAATGTTAAGTAAGAGTAAAGTGACTCCAGGTCGCAGGCCTGGCCCCCGAGGTGGCCGGTCTGACCAGGTCAGTGCCTGGTGCAAGTTGGGTATGGTGGGGAGGGGCTGCAGGCCACCAGCCCTGGGTCTGGGACTCCCCAGCCCCCCCAGATTCACCACATTCACTTCATCTCAGGGAAGACTGCGCCTCTGCTCCATGTAAAGTGAGAAACACTTTGAAAAAAGCTCCAGGGTATCGCCCTGACCTTCACCCCACTCTCGGGTGTCCCCCAGGATCTTCACACAGCTCAGCTTGCCCATAGTCTTACAGGCCCACTTCACTGTCCCCAAGGCCATGGGCAATGAGTGAGGGAACAGGATGAGAGCCCCCAACTCAGGCAAGGGGAGGCCAGCTCAGCCTGCCCTCTGAGTGACCAGGAGCGCGGCCTGCCCGCAGTCTGCAGTCTGCAGTGCCTGGGGCGCAGGGAGGGCTCGCTCCTGTGCCGAGTCCGCCAACTGAGGGTGCACTCCGTGAGGTCAGGTGACAGCAGAGAGGACTGACACACAGAGCCACCTGCCTGCGGGGCTGAGAACTCTCACCTGTGAGCTCACAAACCCAAGCCAGGAGGGGAAGAAACCAAGGTTCTGTACTCACCTGCCTTTGCCTTTTCGGACCTGCCTGCTGCTCCTGACTTTAGTCAGGATGTGGCCCCCAGGCAAGGAGTGGCCCTGCTCCAGCAGAGAGCCCCAGGTGTCCCACGGGAGGGGTCTCATTCAGTCCCCCCCACTCACCTCAAGACACTGGCCAACTTGCAGTAAACACAGAGGAAACAGCACATGAGGAAGAACGCGGCAATCAGTAAGCCACCACCGATGGCCAGCATCGTCTCAACGTCCACCCTCTCAATCATGGCGTCAAGGTCAAGGCGCCTGGCAGAGGAGGGTGGGCAGGCAGTGACCGGGGCTCCCCCCTCTCCCCCACGGCTGCACAGCAACCTCAGTGTGCTCCAGGGAGGGAGAGCGACCCCCAGACCAGAGAGCCTCCGGCCTGTGACCCACGGAGGCGTCTCCCAGGGAGGCCCAGCGTGGGGAGAGGGCTGATCCGTGGGTGACAAGGGGCTGAAATGTAAAGTCACAGGAAGGCAGGCAGCAGGGCAGAGAGTGGGAAGAACTCTGCCCCTGACCCAGGCAGTGATGCGCAGCTGCAAGGAACCAGCAGGCAGTTGCCCCCAAATGCCAAAACATGCTCACTTTCCGAGTCACACTTGACTCCCTGCTGCCCGCTCGGCTTGAACACCTTCTGTGGGAGTAAGTTGGGACTGTCCCTTTCCAAATGTTATGCCAGTGCAGTGCGAGGACCATGGAAACCTATCTGGTGAATAATGTGTATTACAGGAAAAATGTTTTCAGTTCTCCCACTGACAACTGGGTGATGCCACCTCAGCACTTAAGGAGGTTCTAGAAGCTTCCAGTCAAACCCTCCCCCAGGCTCAGAGACAGGAGTGTCCTGCACAGACCAGGACCTGGTTTCCCCAAGGGCCCTTGTCCCTCACTCTTTGGTCATACAGCTTCCTCTGCCATTTCCCTCCCAAATCCAACTGATTTCCTCCAAATGCAATTTACCTGGAGTGGGTACTCTGCCCAACCAAACACTCTGAGCCTGGAGAAGCCGGGCCGCGCCAAGGCTGGGCAGCGACAGGGAGAAAAGCCCTCCCAGACACAGGCAAACAGCAGGCACGCTTCCCTGGGTCCGACGTCCGCACCTGCCTGAGGCCGACCGGCCAAGACGGTAAAAAGAGAAAAACATTGACTGCGGAGAACAGGACCCTGCAGCAATCAACACCTGGCCCCTCGGATCCCTAGGGGGGACGTGACTGTCCCCAGCAGGCCCGGCTGTCACTCAGGAGCGGTTCTCAGCCAGAGCCTGCGACATGGACAGGCACCCTCTGCGTCCCTTACCCCGTCAGGACCTGGGCTGTGTGACATCAGCCCTTGGGACAGCAGCTCTCAGTGGCAGAATTCTCAGTTCTGTTCCGCACTCAGAACTCCAGCCGCCCGGCGGAGAGAGGACAGCTAGACAGCGGTCTGAGTCATTTTGTCCTAAGCCTTGCACCTTTTCTGGTTTTTGTTTCCCCAGAGGAAACATTCAGGGTTTGTCTGCTGATCGAAACATAGTTTGAAATCTCAATTAAAAAAAAGAGAAGGAAGCGCAGCCAAGCGAGGAGGAGGCAATGCCTTTATGCCCAGCAGCCATGCTTTGCTCCGGCCACGCTGAGCGGCTGTCCACCGACGTGTATTACCGACGTGGGTCAGTAAATGGGTAAGTACACTGACAGACCACGTTTTTCTTTCATCGCTCAAGCTGTACATTTCCAAGAGCCTTCTGCCCACCTTAATAATGACGCCCCACCCCACCTCCAAGGCCTTCAGTCCTTCACGTTATGTTCCCAGCCCCTGCTACCCTCTGAATTTCTCACTGTCATTTGCCCTTCTCCCCCATGAGAACAGAAGTTCCGTGAGGGTGAGGAATGATGCCATTGTGTTCCCTTCTGTCTTTCCTGTCCCTAGGACAGTCACAGGACTTGCTGGATGATGAATGAATCAGTGACTGAAAGCCAGCCCCACAGCCCCACACTGGCTCTGTCTGACCTTTGACGTCATGATGCCAGGCTCTCACCTGCTGTCACGGCTGGAGGACTTCATCCTTCCGGCTCTCTGGACACTCCCAGCACAGGATCCTGGCCCTGCCTGCCCTTTTCCTCCTGTGCTCTGTTTTCCTGAGGTGACCGGAGAAGGGCAGTGTGGCCTGGGGCATGTTCTAGAACCTCAGGTGTGACTCTAACTGATCCTCAGATAAAAATCCCTGATGCATAGACCGGGCTCCATGTAGCCATTAACTAGGATGATGAACACCCATACTCGTGGACACACAAAGATGCACGCGATATTCCACTAAGTTCCAATAACAGAATAAAACAGAGAATATGAATCCTGGCCGGTGTGGCTCAGCAGCTCAGTTCCCAGTCAGGGCACGGGCCGTGGTTGCGGGTGTGGTCCCCGGTCAGGGTGCGGACGAGAGGCAAGGGATTGATGTTTCCCTCTCATTGAAATTTCTCTCCCTCTTTTTCTCCCTCCCTTCCTCTCTCTCTACAAAAAGAGAAGACACGTCACTTATGTGAGATGGCGCACGCAGATACTTCCCGATGCACGCACACTACGTGTGTGCGTCTGTAAGAATGTTCATGAGAATGCTGCCGTCTGAACCAGAGGGTTTCCTCCTTCACACTCAGCACCTCCACAATTTACATTTTCCTGTACTGATTAAGTACTCCTTTTATAAAGAGAAACAAAAGCAATAAGAAAAAATCTGACAAACAAAAATTCCCCAAACCCCACCTCTGCCCCCAAAGGACCCCCCCCCTCCCCAGGGGATGGAAGGATAGCACAGAGAACGTGTACGGTCCCGGGGGTGGATCACTTCGTAAACTACAGAAGTGACTAACTACTATGCTGCACACCCGAAACTACTATTAAATAATACTGAATGTCAACTGCAATTGACAAATAAAAAAAAGGTAAAAAAAAAAAAAGTTAAAGCAATTTCCACTCCATCTAAAAAAAAGACCCAAACTGTGAGCAAATTGAATGGTCCCCGCGGTTCAGAGCAGGTGTCGCGCCTCCACTCCTGGCAGCAGCTCCCGGGCCACAGGCACGCCCGCCAGGCGTCCCCAGGTAAACGCGGCCCCCGCTGCTGCACGTGTGCCCTGCGGCTGCGGGAGGACTCGGCAAACGGAGCCGGGGGCGAGGGGGCGTTCTCACCGCGCTTCAAGAGGGGTGGTCCCGGGGCCTTCAAAGGGGGGCCCCGCAGGGCCTGCGGCGCCCGGTGGGCACACGTCGCACCCGGGTGAGAAGGGCGGGGCCTGTAGCGGCTGCCATAAGGGCGTCCTGCGGCTCCTGCAGGAGGGGAGACCCGGCGGCGCAGAGGCGGAAGGCGGGCTCAGACCTGGCCATGCCTGCGATCTCCATCTTCCCGCGGACCCTGCTGCTCTGCTGGCTCGTGGCGCTGTGGCCTGCCCGGCCTGAGATGCTCTTCCACAGCCGGGACCGCTCGGACCTGGCACTGTCCCCGCTGCGCCGGGCCACGCCCATCGCCGACCTCCGTGCGGCACAGGTAGGGGAAGCCGCGACCGCGCACACGCACCCACGCACCTGTACACACAGGTGTGCACGCGCCTCTTGGGGGCTGAACCTCGCACAAACCACCGATAACGGTAGAAATGCTGCCCAACATAAGTAAACACACAGGGTAGTAAAAACGGATGATATCACGCAGATACGCACGGGCCTGCGTAGTGTGTGGACCATCCGAGGATACAAGTGTGAAGTGCGCTGTCGGCTGCGCCCCCCACTGACCGGTGCATTTCTCCCCCGCAGCGGTTCCTGTCCAAATACGGCTGGGCAGAGGGGCCCTTGGCGGCGGGGTTCGCGGCCCCAGTGTCCCGGGGTGTCCCCCGCGACCGGCCGCCTGAGGGTCCCCCGCACGCCACCCTGTCCAAGGCCCTGCGCAGGTTCCAGAAGATCAATGCGCTGCCGGCCAGCGGGAAGCTGGACGCGGCCACACTGGCGGCCATGAACCGGCCTCGCTGCGGCGTCCCCGACGCACGGCCCCAGCTGCCGGCCACGAGCACCGTGCCCCGGACCCCGATGACTCCGCACCCCCGGGCTCGCCCGAAACGCTTCCTGCAAACACTGCTCCCAGGGCCAAGCGGGCAGCCCGAGGGTTCCCTGCAGGGTGGGGGCACCCTGGCCTTCGCCAAAAGGACCCTGACCTGGAGGCTGGTGGGGGAAGGCTACAGCAGCCAGCTCTCCGTAGAGGAGCAGCGGTACATCTTCCGCCTGGCCTTCAGGATGTGGAGCGAGGTGATGCCCTTGAACTTCCGGGAGGACCTCATGGCCCCTGCGGCCACCATTGACATAAAGCTGGGCTTCGGACGAGGTAAGAAGGGTGAAGACTTTGCGCCCTGTCCTCTCTTCGGGCAGCTGGGCCCCTCTCTACCTTCCCCCATAGCCCCAGGTAAGGACCAGTCAGCATAACGGGAGCTTCAGGTGGAACAGGCTGACTTAGGGAGCCCCACCCTGGCCTCCTGCTTAGCGGGGTCACCCACAGGGCGACCGAGGCCTGGACACCAACCCCACCACCTCCCAGGCTGTTCTGAGATGGCACCTGTCCTGGCATGGACACACTAAGCCCTTTTTAGATGTTGCTGTGTTACGATTCACTGGGAAGGGCACGGGCATGCCACATTGCAAAAAGCCCAGAGGGTCTTTTGGGGACATCAGTGCAGGTCAGCCGTGAGCATTGCTCACAGGGGCTCAGTGTGCTCCTCAGGGCACAAGGCAGACAGGGTGGCTGTCCCCCAGGCTCCCTTGGGTGCTGATGACTGTGCTGCCAGTCTTTCTGTGACTCCCTAATGCGAGAAGTCCACAGGGCACAGGTGAGGGGAGAACAACACAAATGCAAGGGTGTGACCACCGGGCGCACCTGCTCTCCTTTCTGGGCACTCAGCCGCTGGGGCCCAGCGCAGCTGTCGTCCCCTTCACAGAGGCCTCCAGCAGCCATGCACCCCTGGCTCCTGGCGGAGTGCAGCCATTGCTCTGCTCTCGGCTGCCAGAGCGCTCGGTGCCCGGCTGCCCACGTCCTTGACTTTGTAACCCAGTTTACAAATGGCCGTGTCTCCCAAACTCCTCACATTGAGGAGTTGGTCCAGGGGTCGCTGCTTCTGCTACAGGACCACAATCCCCTCGAGCCAGGGAGCCCCACAAGGGTCTGCATTCCCAGGTCCCACCAGGTAAGGGTCTGTGCAATGGGCACCCTGACTCACCTGGACCGCCTCCCTCTCCCCTGGCCAGGCCGGCACCTGGGCTGTCCTCGGGTTTTTGATGGGAGCGGGCAGGAGTTTGCACATGCCTGGCGCCTGGGCGACATTCACTTCGATGATGATGAGCACTTTACCCCTCCTACCAGTGACATGGGCATCAGCCTCCTCAAGGTCAGTGGCCTTGTGTTGGGTGCTGGTCATAGTGACGAGGCAGCAAAGGGCAGGGATGCACGGGTGGGTGGGCAGTGTGTACGTCCCCCTGAGAAAGCTCCCTCCTCCTTCCCAAGCGCAGCTGCTCCCCAGACGCAGCCTGCCCCTGGGGATGGGGTGGCTCCCAGCCAGCCAGGGTGGCACTGCACTCGTGCTGTGTGTCCCCTCCTAGGTGGCTGTCCACGAAATTGGCCACGTCCTTGGGTTGCCACACAGCTACAGGACCGGGTCCATTATGCAGCCGAATTACGTTCCCCAGGGGCCTGCGTTGGAGCTGGACTGGGCAGACAGGAAAGCCATTCAAAAGCTGTATGGTGAGACTGCGGGGAGAGCTCGCCCTCGGAGCTGGCGGAGCGCAGGAGGACCCCACGCGCTCCTCGGCCTGGGGGCCCCTGGGCAGCCGCCGTGAGGCTCCGTGCCATCAGTCCTTATGAAAGGCGGCCTGTGCAGATGGTCAGCGCGTGGAGGGCAAAGCACACTCCCTTGCATTTTGCTCGTCCTATGTCCCTTCACACGACACATCATCTTCCTGGGACGTGGTGGTTTTCTAAACACAGGTGGGCCGCCCAGCCGTGGCGTACCATGAGAGCCACGGGAGCTGGAAGCCGCTGGAAGAAATCGTCCATAATCTCAGGCACAGAACAGCGCGGCCGTGCCAGGATAAGCTGTAATGTCCATTTGATTGTTCAGGCCCAAGGGCCGGTGGTTAATTATTCAGTGGAATTGAGGAATGATTCAGCACCGCAGCTGCAGGGAGGGGAGCTACCCTCCCCTTTTCCATCTGAGATGGGGCCGTGCTACTCACAGCATCCTGTCCTCAGCACACAGCGCCCTTGGAGGGTACACCAGGACGCACCTCTCTCCCTCAGGGGCATCTCCCTTCTGTGTACCCAGAGCCAAACCTCCTCCCTGCAGAGACATCAGAGTGGCCATCAGGAGGTGCCCCTGGGCCTGGAGCACTGCTTATAACGGAGCCGGAGTGGCTCATGTGCCCAGGACTGTCTGGGGCCACCGGGTCCCTACTGCTCCCTCTCTCACATGGTGTCTGGCTTTAAGATGTCTTAATAGAAAGCTTCAGCCTGGTGGTGGTCTCCGCACAAGTCACCCACGAGAGCAGGAACCGCTGGTTTTTGCACCAGGTGTCACGGTGTCAAGGGCTGGACCTTTTTTCTCTTCAAGGTTCCTGTGAAGGCGCGTTTGACACTGCGTTTGACTGGGTCCGCAGGGAGAGAGGCCACCACGGAGAGGTGACAGTGAGGTTCAGCACCTACTTCTTCCGCCACAGCTGGTACTGGCTCTATGAAAACCGCCACAACCGGACGCGTTACGGGGACCCCGTCCTCATCCTCACTGGCTGGCACGGAATCCCGGCGCGGAACATAGACGCCTTCGTGCACATCTGGACGTGGGAGAGAGATGAACGTTACTTTTTTAAAGGTAGAGGTCCAAGTGCGGCCCACTCCTCTTATTAAACAGATGCTTTCGGAACAAATGCCGTGGGCCCCCCCCCCGAGGAAGCTTCTGTGATGCTCCACAAGGTACTTGATTTCTGCCTGTTCCATCAGACTGTGAGCTCTCTGAGCGCACGGGTTGTGCTGGGTCCCTGATCCTTTCAACCGGGTGCCGAATGCCTCAGATGCACCACTGTGTGTGGGGGCGCACACTGCATGGGCTCTGAGGTGCCTGCCAAACAGCTGTCGGGAAGGGCCCTCCCTGCAGAAGCTCCCATCTGACCCTGCAGAGAAAACCACCTTAGAAGCCACAATAGGAACAGTCTGTTTCAAGGGCCACAATGAGCAGAGCTGGTCACTGTCAGGGCGCAGGCAGAGTCCGGTGCTGGAGACACTCAGCAGTCAGGGCGCACTGGACAGATGGGTAGGACTGGAGTGGTGTGTGGGCAGCAGGGGGCAGGCTCAGAGCCCTAGACTGGCAGTGAACAGGCGTATCTGTGAGACAGCAAAGACCTGAAGGTGGCAGGGCCCTCGTGTGACGGGATTAGGCTGGAAGGACAGGGTCAGCCCCAGCACAGAGAGGCCGGAACACCAGGCCCAGGGCTGGGCATCAGCCACCAGGCAGCGACTGAGGCATTGGCGGCAGTTCCTGGGCAGGGAGGCTCCAAGTTCTGCCGGAGGCAGCTGCGGAGGTGCGGGCCTGCGGGGCTTGGTGAGCACCCCGAGCTGCCCTTGCGAACCAGACCCAGGAGTCTCATCACGAACACGGCGCTGCAGCTGCTGCTTGTCCTTTCCCTTGCTGCCTGCCTCCTGGCAGCGCACCCAGACTGCTTCGGAATCCGAAGTCCAGACGGCTCGGACAGAGTTAACGAGGCGACAGCCAGCCTGAAAGGACTTGGCGTGCAGATTCTGCCCTGGGAAATCCGGGGATAGATTTAGTCTTGATTTCCCTTCACATGGCACAGAGTTCCTTTAGTTCAGTTACACACAGAAGTCGCCTCAGGGAGGCTTTTGTAGTTTCCGTATTTCAGAGTCCGGAGGTCAGCTTCCCGAAGTTTAAGAAGTGCTGAACTACAGCGGGTGTTGGTGACCCCCGGACCCCTGGGACCTGACTAGAAGTGACTCAGGACCCGGGAAAGCGCTGTCTGGGTGGGGGCGGTGGCTGCTTCACGGGGATGCTGCCTGTCCTGCTGTCCCCTGCAGGACACACGGTACGCGGGAACCTGCGTGGGAAGCCGGCTGTTGTTGTTTCCTGTGACTTAGCCAAAATAAACCACGGTGATGCTTTTCGTTTGGCCCTCAGGGACACAATACTGGAGATATGACAGTGACAGGGACCAGGCCCACACGGAAGACGAGCAGGGAAAAAGCTACCCCAGGTTGATTTCGGAAGGATTTCCGGGCATCCCAAGTCCCCTGGACACCGCCTTTTATGACCGGAGGAAGCAGCTGATTTACTTCTTCAAAGGGGCCCTGGTGAGTGGGAGCTTTGCAGCCTTGTGTCCCGGGGTCGGCCCTAACTGACCTTTGCAGGCGGCCCAGTTCTCAGCTAAGAGCTGTGCCGTCGCGTCCGGCCAGTACGACGATGACAGGTTGCCCCATCGTGTGGGAAATTACCCAGAACGTCAAGCCCCAATGCTCCGGGGCGAAGACACAGGCTTGCCCACCTCACTGCTCTGGATCAGTGGTCTTCAGGAAGGCCCATCCTCTTCCTTGTCTCACAGGTGTTTGCGTTCGACATCAACAGGAACCGAGTCCTCGGGGCCTACCCGAAGAAGGTGGCCGACGCCTTCCCGGCGCTGGAGCCCCGGGACCACCCGTTCGGGGACCTGGACGCGGCGTACTACTCCTACGCGCACAAGGCGGTCTTCCTGCTCAAGGGCAACGCCTACTGGAAAGTGGCGGACGAGCGGGACCGGCCGCGGCATGCGGGGCTCCTGCCCAACAGCCTGCTCCCCCGGCAGCCCATCCTGCGGAGGTGGTTCGACGTGTGCGACGTGCACGCCTCCACGCTGGACATGTCCTGAGAGGCGCGGGCGAGGGGACAGCGCCCACGGGTTTCTCTTTGCAGGGAAAAAGAGCTCTCGCAAAGGAAACCCACTAGGTTGTAACCGAAGCGAACAGCGCTCCCCGAGTCAAAGCCAACGGAGGCAGGATCATAGAGCTTTTAAAATACTCGATTTGAAATCAATCACTCAGGCAAAAAAAACTACCAAATAACTACACAAAATTTGTTTAGGAAAGGTTAGAAAGAGTGCGAGGAATCCTCCTTTTCCAGGCCCCCCCCCGCCCCAACGTCGGGTCGGTGTCCAATCACAGAAGATGCCACTCCCTCAGGGCCCTGCCGCATGATGTCAGACGTCAGACACACCAGCTGCTGGGACCCTTCTCTGCTCACTGAGGCCTGGTGCCCTGCACTGCCTATTCCCGGGCGCTCTTCGCCCGAACATAGGGCTGTGTCCCAGATGGTCCTCGACAGACAGCTTTCTAGCTCGCCCCCGCCCCGCCCCCCAAAGCAGTCAAGTGTTCACGGGGAAACACTCTCTGTCCCGAGGGTTAGCGGGATGTTTCCCTGCATCAAGTATGCACAGGTGTCCCTCTGACTTTCCCATAATGTAGCTTCCTGATACAAACAAAACCCCAACATGTAATGATGGGGACGGAACACGGGCGCTGACACTGTCTCACTGATCAGGCCCAAACACCACAATTCCTTTAGAGGAACAGCTAGAACACAGCATTTTTAAGCTTATTTAAATTAAAACCAGCAAATTACAAAACATTTTAAAAGCCCCCCCCAACCGTGTAAAAACTTCACACTATTGCTCTGAAAAGGGAAGATAGCTAGGATTGTATCTTCTCGCCCAAAACACACGTTCCTGTTGCCTGAAAGGCTGTTTGGCCAGGCAGAGGCCCCGGTCCCCAACTCTAGCACCTCCCTGCAGAAGCGGGAGCCTGTTCTGACACCCTTCATCCACATGAGAGGGGGCCTGTGCCGTAAGCAGGGTTAACGAGAGGAGCAGAGACCGTGACAGAGTGCTTGCTTGCACAGGGGGACAGAATGACAGCTGTCCCAACAGGAGGCATCGCTGATTTCGTACAGCTGCTTTCCAGTTTAGTCAAAACTTTAAATGCTTCCCTGCACAGTTTTTTAAAATGGATGGAAATCTGTCCCAAGGACAATGCAAACGAACAGCAAGGACGCGGACAAATGGCAAAGAGCTCTGCCAGCTATGACAGAGGTCAGCTCACTGTCAAGCACACCACCTGAGAACCTCGGCGTACGAGAAAGCAGTTTGTAAAAACGCATCTTAAAACAAGCCCATTCCACACACCTTCCCAGCACGGTTCAGAGCCCTTGGCCGCCGTGCAGCTGGAGGGGCTGCCGGGTGGTGTGCACATCTGCACTGACGACGACCCACAGACGGCGCTGGAGGGTGCAGTGCCGCGCACCCGGAGGCAGGGTGCTCCTTGTCCACCACGGCGTCATGCACAGAAATCCAGCTGTCACCTGACAGGACCAGGCCCCGGGGGAAGTGCCAACGCAGTACGTCGGTGCTCCTGGACGCAGCGGCAGGCCGAGCTCTAAGTGCAACATCCCAGTGAGAACTCAGTATGTGGGCGGACTTTATTTTTTTAATCTTTACTTTGTCAAAGTAATCTAACGAGTTCACATCAAAGCTCAATGTGAAGAATGTGAAACAGAAAAAGACAGGTATTTTAAATAAATAATTTATTTACTCAAAATAGTTTTCTTACCTTATTCACAGTTTCAAGTTTAAAATAAAAAAGGAGGGTAGTACCTGTCCTTGATCAACTCCCACACAAAGTCAAAGCAAACTGGACCCTTCAGAACATGCACTAACAGAACCGCACAATGGCTCGTCTTCGAAAAACCCCGTCCTGACCTCTTCTTTCCAAGCCACTCAGGAGGAGACACTGTGGACCTAAGCCACCTGGATAAAAGTCCCCCTGACCCAAAGTAACATTTACCCAAAACAATTATGTCTTAAACCCACGTAGCTTAAACATACTTCAAAGACACTTAAAGTGTAACTGCCTCCCAGCAAGTCTATTAACACCGAGGCCCACACTCTCCTTGAAGGTAGAAGCGCTGGTCCTACACTGTCCATGAGGAAGCCAGAGACGCTGGCCCCGACCGGCCTTGCCGTGGGCAATGAGAACGCTGTGTTCCCACAGCGGTGCCTGCTGGAAGTGGCATTTCCTGTGTGTTTAATTGAACAAAGCACCGAGAGGGCAGGAGGCGCCTGAGTGCAGAAGGCACAGGCTGCCCCTGTGCAGACACGGCCCCACCGAGTCACTGGACGGTGCCGCCCCCCGAGAGCTGGTCCAGCAGGTGGAGAAGGAGGTCGATTCTTTCCAAGAGGCCCGTGTCTCTGTTGGCGGTAGCTCTCAGGAGCTGGGAGTAAATGTGCTTGTTGGTTTTGAGGGCTACATCTTCTTCTACATTATTGCTGGGTTAAAAAAACAAAACAAAAAAGGAGAGACATGAAGAGAGATGCCCACCAACTGTCCAAAAAGAGACCCCAGCAGGAGTAGGCCGGCCGCCACCTCCCCCAGGGAAGCAGGCGCTCTGTGAATGCCTGTTCCATACCTCCTTGTGGAGCTACTGCCCGGGGGCCTGTTTTTAGACATTCCTTGCAATACATCGATTAAAGCCAATGGTCATTCTTTTTACAAACATTTGGGAGCCTATGTGCAAGCAGAGCAGACCAGAAGTCCCGCCTTCACGCCATCATCTGTGTTCTACTGGGGGGAGGCGGGAGACATGCAGTAAAGAAGAAAAGGGCATCAGGCGCGACATGCTGTGAAGAAAATACCGTGGACACAGGCAGGGCACAGGGAGCCCCCCAGCACCCCGCCAGCCCCCACGCCCAGCCTGAGGATCCCCAGACGGTGTTAGCCAGCATAGGTCTAAGAAACTGTGGGGCTGCTTTCACTGGAGCTAGAACTACCTTGGTCTTGAAGCCCAGACCCCTGACTCACAGATCTCACCTCAGCGTGTCTGAAATGTCAGAGCAACATGTGTGGGAGGAAGGCCCTCAGGCACCGGCCCCGCAGCTCTGCACTGGCCTGTCCGCCACCCCAGAGCCGAGGGAACAGCATGCACCACCTCTCCTTCCACTGCGTCAGCACAGGTCACCTGTGTGCCTTCCACAGGCCAGGTGCTGGCAAGAACTCCCACCACCAGCAATAGGATTTACCTTGTCTTCTTCTTGCCTGGAGACAGCAGCCGGATGGACTGTAGGAGCAGGAACGACAGCCGGGACTCAAAGATGCTAAGGAGTTTGAGCGCTTCTTCTCGGTTCAGACTCGGCGCCGAGTCAGCCGCTGGGGAGGGCTCATCGCTCTTGGGCTGAGACAACAAGAAGCTCGTTCGCCCAAGTCTGCCAGCAACCATGCTTCACAGTGAAGTGACAGACCGAGCTTCATCCATCCAGTGACCCACACCAAGATCCACAGCCAGCAAACCCGAGATCTCTTTGTCAGGGACAGCCCTGCTGGCAGCGGCAGTGGCAGCGGTAGAGGCCGCCTTCTCCTCCCATTCCCGACACCGCATTAATCAACTAGAACACAACATGGAACCGCCTCACACCTAACAGGAGTCCCAGGGGCGGGGCGCAGGCAGGCTTTTAGCTGGGGCCGTAGCAGCATGAAGGCCGGGGCCTTGGCACACCAGAAAGGCCTCCCCAGGGAGCTGCTGAGCCCTGGCTCCCGGCAGTTCGGTGGAGATCACAAGAGAGCGAGGGCCTTTTCCCAACAAAGCACGTATACGGAAGCAAAATTTGACAGAGACTACACCCCCAGGGCCTTACTAACCAAGGTCTACGTGGCCACTTTAACATGTAAAACGTGCAACTTGAGGCCTGGCCGCGTGGTTCCGTTGGCTAGAGTGTCACCCAGTAAAGCCAAAGGTTGCAGGTTTGATTGCCAGTCAGGGCACAGGCCTGGTCCCAAGTTAGGGTGTGTACAAGAAGCAACTGGTCAATGTTTCTCACATCAATGTTTCTCTCTTTCCCTTCCCCTTCCCCTCTCTCTAAAATCTATAAGCATGTCCTCAGGAGAGGATTAAAAAAAAAGATGCACTTGCAAATTAAAAAGAGTACACGAGCATACACCCCCATATGCCCACTGTACACATTCACCACTTAGATAAACGTCCCCTCCACTCACCCGGACCGACTCCTCTACGAGCTCCTTCCGGATGAGCTGGAACGCATGCGTCGTTCTCACCATGATGTCAAGGGCCCCGGACAGCGTTTTGAGTTTCCCCACGTTGCTGTTCTGACCTAGAGTTAAACACAAGCGGTCATTTCTGTACATACAAACCTAGGGACCCATTCAATATCAATGTGTTAATGAAAATTAATAAAATGTCAGCCTTTTCAAATGCTGTGTAAAGGGAGCTCAAGAGGAGCCCCACACAAATGTAAACCCAACTTTTCCTGGGTAATTATCCCGTGAGAGAAACAGAAGTCTGGGCACAGAACGGAGAGTAACCATCCCCAGCTGCACCATCTGGTTCTGCCCAGTGAGAACACTGCTGTGTGGGGTGAGAGCCAGCACCTGAGTGCCAGGTGTGGGGGCCCACGGAGGGGTCTGCAGATGAAGGCCACCCGCTATGCACCAGCTCCGTGATGCTGGCCAAGTCTCTGAGGCACCGAGTGTCCATGGTGCTACCTGTAGAACAGGCACATCCACTTCCTGTGCAAAGCAGGCCAGCCGGCCTGCCGAGCCAGAACTCGTTCACTCCGGGACCCGAGTGAGCTGCTCTTCAGCCACCAGACACTACAAAGCACCTCTGCCCGCTCTCGGGAGCTCGCGTTCTGTCGAGTGCGGTGGTGTTGCAGGGAATTAACCTTGTCTCAATAGACCTGGCCCTGGCCTTTGGCTCCCAGGGGTGATCTGTAAGCCCTTGGATGCCCTGTCTGATAGGGGTCTATGTAGACCTGGGGGAACCTGGGCCACACCAAGTAGCCTAATAACTGCTACACTATGGAGGCTGAGCCCTGTGACCCCCAAAGTGACTAGAGTACGGGTCAGCCATGTAGCAGTCAACCACGCATGCTGGTAGTGTCCCAATAAAACCTCTGGACCGCAAGGCATGGGTGACCTTCCCCCCCATGCTCAGAGAGGAAACACTCTGTGCACATCACTGCTGGGGGCACTGAGCATCATCTGTGCCTCCACGGAGAGGGGATAGCCAGAAACTTCTAGTGAGGCTGCGTGCTCAGAACTCTCCCGGACGCTGGTCTTCATGCCTCCTTCCCGGGCCACCTGTACCCCATCTCTGTCATAGACAGTGGCTGTGAGTATACCAGCTTCAGTGAGCTCTGTGAGCTCTCCCAGTGAAATGTCGCCTGTGGGGGTCTTTGAGACTCTTCAAGTTGCAGCTGGTGTGGAGTGGTCTTAGGGACCCATGACTCAGTAAATGCAGTAACTTCACAGCACAAACGCCCTGCTGTCTTGGCATCCGGAAGGCTGGCAGGTGATTACGTGTGGGAATGCTACTAGGGGCAGAGGGCAGGCGGTATCTACACACAGAAACCAAAGCGGAGCCCTGTGTGCTGCGGAAAACCAGTGGGTGCAGAGAGAGCGCACAGAAGGTGGTGTGAACCACAGTGTTTAGTAACCGGCTAACAGCCCATCCCCCCAGTATTCACATTACTTCCTCAGGTACTCAGAGCATGGAACAATTTTTTAAAAGAGAATTAACCACACCCAATCTCTTAGCAAATTTGTTCCCAGTATCTATTCTCTTTTACAAAAATGATACTTGCTCATTCTAAGAAATTCAAACATGCAGAAAATTCAGATGGAAATGCAAAAAGACCACCTGAAATCTCCCCCCAGAAACAGCGACCCCCCACACCCCGCCAGGCATTACATACTGGTCAGAAGTGGCCAAAAATACTTTCAGTGAAAAGCATGTTTAGAAAACGTTCTGAACAGGTAATCCATCCTTGTGATGCACAAAGGCCAGACCGCACACAGCAGGTGGGGGCAGGGCCTCCTCCCGGCCCCAGGGCCTCAGGGCCCCCCGGGGCAGTCCGGGGCCTCTATCCAGGGCTACTGTGCAGTCACGGGCAGGTCAAGTACGACCCTTATTTAACTTTACAGAACAAAACAGCTGATGTGAAGACAACTGAGCTGCTGTCACTCTGAGTAACTGTTGCTGGTTTCTTCACACACAAGGGGTACTTCTCAAGATCCCCAAGCGGAAGGAGCTGGTGACCCAGAGCACAGAGACCCAGGGACAAGCACTCTGCGCTGCAGAAGCACCTCCCGCCGGGGAGGCCGCCCGGTGCAGGCACCACACTTTCTCTCACCCCACTCCCAGCGATCTGACCTTGTTCAAGGTCTGCAGGTGTGGCTCGCTCTAGAGCCACCGCCCACAGTACCGGGTGTGTGTCTGAAGGGATGCAAGGGATGCCTGTTTCACCACCGCTATTCGGTCCCTGAGTTGTCTGCCATGAATTAATCCTTTGTCTGCAATGGCTTGTCAATTTTTTTTCAAATAAGGGCTCATGAGCTACATTACAACATTGCTAGTCATCAAACATAATCTAATCCATTTCTCTAAGTTTTAAAAAGCACTTCAAAAAGCGTAGAGACTTCTGGTCTCTACCCAAAGTGGGGGGAAAAAAACCACCAAAAACTAACGTTCCTCACACCCCAGAAAGACCACAGTCTGCCGACTCCGAGACACCGCAGCCCCGAGCCAACGCACACAAGCCCGGGCCGGGAGAACCGAGACTCACTCACCGGCCATCTGAAATTCCGCAAACGCTACCCGCTCTAGCTGCACTCTTAGCAGCTCGCACGGCGTGTCCTTCAGGAGCTGGAACAGCGTCACGGCTTTGCTGTAATGGAGATCGGCCAGCACCCGGTGCTGCTTCCTGAGATGCTCGTCGCCAACCTGGAGCCAAAGAGGGAACAAAGGCAAACCTGGAGGCTTGTGTCTCACAGTAGGTGCGCAGCCAAGTTCCACCTGGACTGCCAAGTGCTTTTGAGTGCTGCTGAGCCCTAAAGTTTCAGCTTCTACATTTAGGTCTCTGTCCACTTTCAGGCAATGCCCTGGGTGATGTGAGGTGGGAGTCCAGCTCCACTCTGCGCGTGGATAACCCTTTGTCTCAGCACTCTCTGCTGGAAAGACAATTCTTCCCCCGTTGAATTGTTTTGGACTCTTAAGCCTGCATTTGCCTTGAGAATATTTAGGTCATCCTGGCAAACCTGAATTTTGGTTGGGGGCCTCCTATGGGCAAAGAGAGTGTGTCGAGGGCCAGCACAAAGTGGAAATCCTCTCTGATGAAGTTGGACCTCAAAGGACAATAATCTCTGGATAAAGGCAACTCAGAAGTAAACCCGCGCCCGGAGCTGAGTGCAAGCTGAGTTGTCTTGGTAAGGCGCTAAGAAAGGGAAATCAGCAAAACAAAAGTCACGCCGAGAAGCTGTGAACACAAGCCTCCTGGCAGAAGCAAGGCCACCTCTACAAGGAAGGGAGGGACGGAAGCACCTTCAAGCTGGGCCTCAAATTATTCTTAGAAATACATGCATTTGAGTACCAGGGTGCATGTACAAGACTCTTCTTAGTAGATTACTTCTAACAGGCTCAAACTAAAACAACCTAAAAGTTTAGTATCACTGAATGGATAAGCAAGCTGTGATACAACCATTTCATGGATACATGGAACTGAGAAAATGAACAGCTAGCTACATGCACTGACCTGGAAGAATCTCAAAAACATGATATTAAGTGAAAGGCGGTTAAAGAAGAGTACATGGAGTATGACTCATCCTATAAAGTTCATGAGCAGGTGAGATGTGAACATATTGTCTAAGTGGTAAAGCACAGAAGCGGTGTGGACGTAACAGAAAATTCAGGACAGTGGTTACTCTGGGTGGGTTTGGAGGGAGTGAGGGGCCCACAGGGGAACCCTACAGTACCCTTCCGCTCCTTAACCTTGGGCGAGGTACGCAGGGCTTTCCTTTGGTGTTCTTTAAACTACGTGTTTCCCATACACTTTCTATATGCTCTTATATGCATGCTCTATTTCACAATAAGTTTTAAAAGATGGATACTTCAAGATTTACACAAAACTGTTCTTATAAAGCCTAACTATGTTTTTAAAAAAATCAAAATGCACCCACGCAAATAAATAACTTTGCAAACTAATTCCCAATCAATCATGGCAGATAAAAACATATGGTGTAGGGAGACAGGGAGAATGCCCACACGCCCCGTTCTCCTAAGGAGCCAAGGGAAGCACGGGCATCCAAGGTGAACGCTGCAGCGAGAGAAGCACCCAGCACACTCCCAGATGGGCCCGGCCGCACCTGGTTCCGCAGGCAGCTGTGGTACATGGACGCCAGCCTGTGGTGGATGGTGGCTGCTCGGTACTGGCACAGGGGCTGCCGGGCCGAGGCCGCGTCCACGTCGCAGTGTTTCAGGGACTTCATCATGGCCTCGCTGACCTCTTTCTCGATCTGGTTAGGTTTTATGGGAGGGGGGCAGAAAGAGAGAGAAGCCTCTGGTTTTATACGAGAAGTCTCAAACCACGGGGACACTCCGCGTCTGTTACAAGAACCTGTGAGGCCAAGGGCCTCCGCCAAGGCCAGCGCGCACGGGTACCTGCTCCTGGGCTTTTCTGGACAGCGGGGCGTAATCCTGCTGCAGCGTGGCCATCGTGAAGTAGGTCGTGGACAGCTCCCAGTTGACGGAGTCCCAGACGGCGGGGTGCACATCTCGCGTGCCCAGGGACCTCAGAGCTTTCAAGTAGTAATCAACAGCCTGCGAGGGAGGGAAGCGTGAGCACGTGCCACCTCACCACGGAGCGCTCTTCCCAGTCCCCAGAGGCCAGCCTGCCGTGGGAGCGTTTGCGAAAGGACCACACTAGGAGGAAGGACAGCAGTCAGTCAGCGCGACCGCGTCAGTGCCGAGTCAGGGCGACCCCACGTTTCCATCCCTGGTCTGCGGGAGGGGCCGGGGGCTAGGGCTCCTCCTGCCTCACCGCACCTCACACCCAGGCGTGAGGATGCACCATCTCCCCTTGTTTCCCACTGACCCTGTTGCCCAGCAGTAACGCCTACGTTTCTTGTGTGTGTTTACCTACTCCTTTTCTGTGTGCGTGCAGACTTCAACAGGCCTTTATTCTAAAATCTGCCATGCTGTGACCACTCTCTGTGATTGCACTACGAACTTTTTAGATCACATTACTAAAGGGATCTAGAGAGCCCTGAAGTGCACGTTTCCCTGCTCTTGGAAAGCAGAGCTCTCCTAGGAAACCTTTCGGGGCCGACGTGGCAGGGAGCAAGGCATTACCATTGATAAAGTTTTCTGAGTGTTCCCAGACCCACAACTGAGTGCACACATTTTTATTTCATTCTCCGTGATCAAAATGCTTGATTACATCCAGTTTTACATAAAACAACACTCTAGGAGGAGCTCTCTTAGGCTTTTCTGATACTTCGGGACCCATCTCACTAGTGGACGCCCGAAATCAGCAGGGACAAAGCCTAGGTGCTTGGATATAGCTCATGGCTCTGGGGCTCAATGCCCACAGACTGTGTGTGCTTCCCGGGTGGGAGCCTGGTGGAGCGGCTCTGGCGTGCACACAGCCTCGGGAGCCACTCACTGCGTGACAGAGGCAGAACGGCAGTTTTGTCTTTCCTCTTCTCTCAAAAAGCAACTGCCCCTTCAGATCTCTTTCGGTGAATGAAAACAAGCACTAACATGGGCCTCTCATAAAGGACAACTTTCAGAAGGTGGGGGAGCCTGCGCTTGATTACATGCACGCTTGTTCTCGCGCACCCTCCCCAACACTGGATGTTCCCACTTGCCAAAAAATATTTGGTAATTTGATAAGTAAAAGAAACTTAATTTTTAAATTACATAAAAGTTTAAATTTTGAAATTTTTCTCACATATTAACCATTTTACTTTTATTAACATATATGGAGCCCTGGCTGATGTAGCTCTGTGGATTGAGTGCCAGCCTACAAATCAAAGGGTCGCCGGTTTGATTCCCAGATGAGGCACATGCCTGGGTTGTGGGTCAGGTCCCAGTACGGGGTGCGTGAGAGGCAACCACACACTGATGTTTTTCTCTCCCTCTTTCCTTCCCTTCCACTCTCTATAAAAATAAACAAATAAAATCTTAAAAAAAGCCCAACAACATATATGGATTTTTTGTTTAAGGTTATTTGCCCTTCCTTGTATTGGGACAGTTTATTTTCAAAGATGCCTAATTGCTGTGTGTCAAGGGCTATTAACCTCTGATCTGTCCTGTGTGCTATAAATGTCTTCACTGAACTGGCTTTTCAATTGTGCTTTCTGTTGTGCACTTAAAAAACTGTGCACGTTTAAATCCATCCACCTTTTACGTCATGACTTCTGCTTGTGTTAGGCCAGGAAAGGCCTACGCATCCCACGAAATGACCTTCCTCCCACATTTTCTGCTGGGGCTCTGGTTTTGCCTCTTGTGTCACCTTCAATCTATCTGATGTTTCTCTGGTCACGCCAATGCACCGCACTGCATCGTCCTGTTTAACCCGCCCGTTCAAAGTCCTCTCCAATGCTGAATTCTTAGTGCACTTGGGCCTGCTGCTAAATGAGTGAGTGAGCCGTCTAGGCCTGGGCGGTTCTTTCGGTTCTGTACAATTTCAGTGGAGCAAAGGTAAACGACAAAGAGGTAAGAGTGGGGGAGGTCCAACGTGTAAGCAAATGCGTTACCTTATTATAATACAAGCCTTCCTCTGGTGAAAATTCACGTTTAAATTCGTCCCCTGCACCACAGTGCGCCTGTGCACAAATCCGCATGAGTCTTCCCGTGTTACATAACAGAAGGGCAGCATTTGTAGCATCACCGATTGACTCAAAGTTGTGAATTCCTTTTTCAAAACAAGAAAAGCTTTTTTTCCACAATTGTTGCTCTGCAGTAGACACGCTTTTGCTCACTTCATTAAAAACAAAAACAAAAGAAAAACAGTGTAAGCAGACAACCATGTAAACCCCACCAGTGTCCCTCAATGCGATCATGAGGACTATGGCAGTGACAGGATGTCCAGGGGACAGTCAGCTACCTGGAGTCCCCTGCAGCACACTGCTCCCGTTACATTTGTCACGGGCCCAACAGCACGCCACCTTACCCTCAGATTCACATGGAACCCCTCACCCTGAACATGACCGCCTTTGGAGACAGGACCTCTAAAGAGGCAACTAGAGTGAAATGAGGTTACACTGTGGGGCTGAAGTCCAACGTGGCCAGTGCTCCTGGAAGAGACGGGTACCAGGACACCCATAGAGAGAAGACACGGGAAGAGGTGGCCACAGTGAGAGCCGAGCAGAGAGGCCTCAGAGAAACCCAACCTTGCTGGCCCCTTGAGCTTCCTGAGGGTGGGAAGTAAACTCCCACTGTCTAGGCCCCCCAGCCCGTGGTTTTGTGTTACGGCAGACGGACAAGGCACTTGGACATGCTCTTCAGCATTGGCTGAGGCTGCGGCAAGCAAATAAAGACATCTGAGCGAAGCACTAGTTCATAAAGACTCAGAGGACGGTCCCATGGAGTTTAAGAGGCAGCCTGTGTTTCCTCTAACTCTCCTAGGTTCTGACTATGCCCTTTCAAATTCCTCCAGGACTTCCTTCTCCACAGGCACTTTAAAAGCACGAGTTCTTATACCTTTTATATATATATATATATAAAACAATTCACAAGAGTATCTATGAACATGTATACATGTATACATAAAAAACAATCATTCTGGAAAAAACATAGGCTCTCCCACTAGCAACAAACTCTTTGTCCCTAACATTGAGCACAGACCATAGATCAACAGGCCCACAACGACTCACTACAGTTCCCACCCCAGCCCCCCCTCTCCGAACGCCCACGAGACCCTACAGCTCTGGCTCCTTCTGAAAGCTGCCACTCGGTCGGGAAGCCTCCCCTTTCCCATGCTGCTTGCTGACGTCCTACGTGACGTGTGCTGATCTGCTCGAACTACACCTTCTCCCAAAAACCTTCCAAGAACCCCCGACTTCAACAAGCATCTCCTTTCCCATGCCCCTGCCGTACTGCACTTGTACCCAAGGGCACTGCTCAGAATGTGTGTTCTTCTCTGTTTTCTCGCCCCCGAGGAGAACTACGTTTTAGCCATTGCGTACCCAGCCTCAGGCTGGGCACAGGCTGGTTGTCCAGCTCACTTCTGACTGATCAGATGGAGGATGGGGTGCCCTGAAATGAGGAATTCCAAGGGGAAATAACGTTTTTTCCTCATTTTATTTCTTGAGAATTTAAGAACAAGAGATTTTTTTTAACTGAGCTCCCACAACATAAAATCCTGCGCCTCGCTTGTTGAACCACACGGAACCAACACGACCCTCTAACAGGCGGCAGGGACACTCACCCACTCTCTCACTCTGCAGCGCGGCGGCCTGGTTCATATAGAACACACCAATCTCGTTTCTGATGTTGCCCATCCTCTTCGAAACTTGTACGCAGTGCTCCGGGTTTTGGCTCTTTAAGTCGCTAAACTGCAAGATTTCATTAGCGGCCTCATAACACTTACAACTAACCGAAAGCTGGCTTTCCAAGTCTGTGGACAAATCAGTTGCCCATGCAAATCCTTAGAAGAAAAATAGGAAACATTACAGTTGAGTCACTTAAATCTTACTTCCTTAGTATCTAAGTGATGTGATCCTTCTGAGATAATAAAATAAATGGAATGTAGTATAAACATACTAGAATTCAATCAATAAAACTAAAAATTTAAGTTTCAAAGTAAAGATCTCTTTATCTAGAAAACTGTATTTTCTTAGGACAGGGCGCAGGGCCTACCCTGACAGCTGGACTCCCTGTGGAGGCTGTGCAGGATCTCCTGGTCTTCTTTGGTTTGGTAATTAAACTCCTCCAGGTGGGCTGCTCTGTTGTTTGCATTCTGGGCCAGCATCAGCTGGATGTCGCCGCAGAGGGTCAGATATTGAGAAAGAAACAGGAGCACCTCAGAGAACATGTTGGTGCAGAGGCAGCAGTACGTGTCTGTGTGGAAGAGGGAAAAGGCATTCAAAGTTAACACAGTAAGATAATGAAATGTTACCAGCTGAAAGCTTTGTACCAGCATCTGCTCTGCGTTTACGTTAGGTATCAAACATGGCTTCACGTATTCCAAAGTGAAGACATGTTAAACCACTTAGAGCAGAAAATAAAGTACTAGGTAACATACAAGTGGCAAAAAGGTTGTTTTAAAATGAAATTTCACGACAGAAGCAGGAGTAGAGTTCCGCTGTGATTCGGAAGTCCTCTCTGCCCCTCCCAGCGCTGGTTAAACACATTCGTTTCCAGGTTTCCAGTGACTCACCATGGCTCTGCAAAGCTAGTTTAATGTAGCGTAGCGCTCGTCCATATTTCTGAAGACTCATGGCAGCATCCGACAGAACGTAGTAGGCCTTTGATGACTTGAGAATCAGCTGGAGTTTCATTTTATGTTGCCAAGAACCAGGGATCATTCCAGACTGACTAGAATAATTGCCCTTCTGAAGGGAGCCCACTGTGACACAGGGTGGGGGGAGAAGGCAACACGTTTTACTTGACTGTAAGTCTCACCATAAAAAACAATTTCTGTTTCTAACAGAAACATGCGAGGCTTAGGTACTTCCACTGCAACAAGGCTGGTAAGCACTGCACCACGAGGGAGTAAATGGCGGGGTTTCAACAGACACACTCCCTAGAGATTTCCTGAGGCCTCTGCTTCCCGGCAGCTGGCAGCTGTCACTCTCTTCCAGGGTCACTTCCATGACTGAATTCAAGACCACCACCTGCCCCCCTTCTCCAGTCTACGTGTCCGTCTGCCAAAAGGTTACCTTCCTGAAGCACAGCTTCATCAAAAGTTCGGATGGCTTCTCACCACGTCCTAAGCCATGAAGAAGCACCCCACTCAGCCCGCTTCCTAAGCTCCTTGCTTCAGCCTTACTTCCCAGCGCTCCACCCTTGCACCCATCAGCCAAAGTCAAGTTACAGCTCGCTGCCTACATGGATGCCTGTTTTTCCTGTCTCCTGTCTTAGAGGGCTGTTTCTTCTATCAGGGACATTCTTTTTTATTTAAAGTCCAGCCTATTCCCACCGTCTTGTGCCCAGCGCTGTGCTGGGATCAGAAACGATGACATGAACGTGCGTGGCCTTGACCCTGGAAGAGTGCACAGACCAGAGGGGAGACCGGTGGGTAACACGAACGATCTCAGAGACAAGAACGAAGTGCCAAGTGCCATAGGAGCCTCCTGCCCCCGTCTCCCATCTCCAGATCTCCCTTTTTAGTTTTTGATCAGCTACAACACGGGAGTCTTTCAAAGCAGTGGAGAGCCTCTGTTGTGGTCTTGTCTGTGCATGAGGCACAGGGAGGACACCAAAGGTGAGTACAGTGTCCTTCCAGCTCACACCGTGTCCATGTGCAAAGCCGCCAGGCACGGCTGATGGCATGAGTAAAGTGTAGTGGTCAGGGGACCGAGAAACTCTGGGGACAGAGGTGGGCATGGAGGCCCTGAGCATGTGCAGGGTTTCCAACAGCTGAGAAGGGAGGGAGAGAGGAAGAGACAGAAAAGGCACTTCAGGGGGAAAAGCAAAAACAACAACAAGCCCGAGAAAGGCACAGACGTCTGGCACGGGTCTCCTCACTGCATCTCGGCTCAAGCCGGGCTCCCGGGAAGCACTACGTGAATACATGAGTGCTGGGGAACCCACCCTCGCCCCACCCTAGTTAGGTTCCTGAAGAGGAGGTCCCTAAGCACTTGGTGTTATTTCACACACGGGCTTTCAAAGCAAGTTTTTAAAACTGAAATTGACTTTAAAAAGGGGAAATGGTTGGAAAAAGAAATGTCCCTTGGATTAAAATAAACAAGAAACTCATACTTTTACTTCAAAGGCCACATGTTCTTCATGAAGTGAAGCTCCCGAGGGGCAAATCAGGTTCGCTTTTAAGTGACACTTCCAGCTTAGTCTAGCACCACAAAGTAACACTGGCCAACTCCCCCGACGGCACTGCCGTGTGCACCGTCCTAAGGACTTTACACACTCACTCGGCCCATTGCCAGCCCTGTAAAGTGGCACAATTACTGTCCCCACTTTTGGAGAAAACGAGGCTCCAAAAAGCGCACGACTGCCCTGGCAAAGCCAGGACTGGATGCTGAAGTTTGGTTCCTGAGCGTCCTGTTCTTTTCCTGCAGACTCACCAAGTCTGCTCTTAGACACTCGACCACTCTTCCCGAGGCAGGCATTTCCCAGCGGAGCCCTACCAGGCTGCAGGCACCAGTCCCACAGTGGGTGACAGGGAGAAGCAGGTCCCTCACGCTCTCATTAGAGATCCCTATAAAGGACCAGAACGATCCTGCTGTGTCACGTTGTGAATGAACAGGTATTTTTTCCTACTTTCCATTCACACGCCACCCTTCCTCTGAATTCGCGTCAAAGAATGCCTTCGTGACAGAAGTCTGCTGTTGATAAAGAACTAGTGCATCATTCTGCTGAGAAGGTCTTACGTGCACATCAATTCAACTTACTTTTGTCTAAAAACAAGGCCATCTGCTTCTCCAGACCCTCAGGACCCCCCCGTGCAGACTCATCTTCGTATTTTAATGGGATGGGGGTGCTGGGGTCCGCTGCGGGGAGGTCGCTTTCTTTCTTAACGCTGCTGTCCACAGATTTTAAACCCTGTGGAAAAGGAGAAACATCTACTGTACAAGTACAAATAACTGCAGGTCCGCCAGACACTAAACACAAGCAAATATCTGGACTACTGAGTACATTTAGGAGAATTAATATTTTGAAAACAGATTTTAAAAACAAATCTGACTTGAAAGAGTTGGGAAATGTTTACTTTATGCTTAAAGGGGACAAAAACATCAAAGCAGAGTATTATCTAGACACCAACCAACCAGCACTATCTGTGTATCAAGTACCAATTTTAATGAAAGAGTGAAGACTGGACCCAAACTGACCTCTAGAACGTAGCTAAGCACAAGTCTACAGCGCTCTTCTGTGTCATGGCAAACTGGAAACGCACAACTGGGCTTCAGAAACAAACATTTAAAATTATTAATATGCTGCGGATGTGACAAATTCCCCAGCTCTCAGCTCCTGGGAATTACTAACCCTCTACAAATCAGCGACTTCAAAACGTGCTTGGGTATTCAGCCTAGTGAGGTACTAAGGTTAATATTCTATTTTCACTGCAGGTTAAATTGATGTAAGCGTCATCAACACAAATCCTGCTTAACAAAAGGATCTTCAGGCATACCATGTTGCTTTAAGTACTGAAATTTAAAAAATTACTCTGTTATGACGAAAAACTGAACATGAATAGTCATGTTTTAGATAAATGTACACCCTATCTCACAGGTCGGCTCAACTTCCCCCTCGTGGCACAGCTCAGTGCCGTTCATTCAGCAGCAAGTTGACTAACAAGCTCACCAACGGCCTCACCGTGTGAGTGGCACTACGTGCTCCTAAGGGCCTGCCGGGCCTTTCACCGTCAGGGGTCCCACGGGGCTGGGGTACTGGTGCCCTGACAAAGGAGGGGCGAGCACGTGGGAGTATCTGTCTGAGGGCACAGGGAGTCGGTGCGGGGGCTGGGGCGCCGGAGCCAGGCTGACTCCGCCCTGTGAAGGGCACTGAGACGGCAAAGCCAGTGGCAAACACGTTTCTGGTGAACGCTGTGATCGAGAGCCCCAGAGATCGACCAAGTGCTGTCTCTTTAAAAACTGAACATACCACGACATCTTTAATTTTCAACTAATTGCTTCATAAACCCAGGGTCTCGTGTTACAACGCAGTTTCTCAAATACATGTCACTTCTGCAGTCAATAATTTTATGTTCAGAAAAGGTTTTCAGGCCACTGTGGGGTTTGAAGCAGAAGTGCACTGCAATTCAGACGGACAGTAAATGACGTTTCTCCTGCAGTCGGTCCGTCACCCAGCACGTGTCTGAGCCCCAAGAGACAGAGTGTCCATACCGTCAGGGAGCTTACGCACCAGTGAAGGAAGTGGACATGCACAAGAACCTCAGGCCACCTCCGGGGAAGGAGACGAAAACAGAGCAGGCTTTGGTGAAGCGTGGCCAGGGAAGCCTCCTGGAGGAGAGGACGTGTCCGTCAGGACATAAGGCTTAGAAAAAGGCAGCCATGGACAGAACTGGGGAAGGTACATTCAGAGCACAAGCAACTTAGCAGCAGAGGCCGAGACGGGCCACATGTGAGGGACAGAAAGGAGGCAGCGTGGCATGAGTGACCGAGAGGGAAGAGTGGATGGACAGGTCAGAAACACAGGCAATGTCTTAGGGTGACAGGTGTCCCCTAATAACCTGTTGGGATATAAAGTTTCCATTTGAAAGTTAAGTTCAGAGACTATCTGTAAACACGACTGTGTTACTCTTTTACGGCAACCGGGACCTGATCATAGGGAGGCCGTGCTGGGAGGTAATTACAACTTAGAAAACGGAAACATAATTAAACCGTCTGTGAAAACACTCTGTACCCACAGGAACCTAGAGGGTGGCAGGGTGTTAGGGTCTGTCTGGCCGTGAGCAGGCCAGAGGCAGGATCCATCGAGACAATGTGGCTCCGGTCACTGAGAAGGCACCGTCCTGCAGCACAGGGATGAGGCGCCAGACCCCTGAGCACACGGACCAACAAGCACCCCAGTCCACCGCGACGGGCCACCGGAAGGAGACTCTCCATGTCAACACTGATACACTGACGGGCGGTTTGCCTGTCCGTCCACCCGAAGTCTGCATGCAGGTCAGCTCCCTGGGACAGTTACAAAACCAAGCCTAGAGTTTTTAAAGCTCATGATTATGAGACCCTGGACCGTGAAGGATTTGTTGCAATAACGCCATCTTCTGAGAGGCTGACTGTACCCACTGAACAATGTTTTCTCACTGGTACCACTTTAACACAAATTTAGACATGCTTACTCTGATCTGATGGATGGATTTGTATTTTTCTGGAACTGACAACTCCCCAACAGACTTAATTATAGCTACTGCTTTGTGGTCCTCTGGAGGGTCGGGGCTGGCGCCGTAGGGCCCGTTCTCGTCGCTGTCCTGCATCTCCTCCTCTTCGCTGTAACTTTCATCGGAATTCTCGTTTAAAGGAGATTCTGAGCTTTCTTCTTTTTTAGGTTCATCCAATTGAAAAAGCTCTGAGAGCATGTAATTGGCTGAAGCAATAATCTTATAAAAAGAAAAAAATATAGGTGTGACCGTCATCCCAGCCGAGCAGTCTAAAGCGGAGCAAGCTTCCCCGCTGTGCTGACACACGGGGGGGTCTGCGCACAGGCTCCCCGTGGGAGACCGCAGCAGCGCGCACAGAGGTGTGCTCCCGTTCGAAGTCGCCAGGACTCTGAACGTGCTCTGCTGAAGTCCCCTGGGTCGGTGTTTACTTCCTGAAATTATTCTATCCCCAGCTCTCTCTCTTTAAAAAAAAAAAAAGGCAGCAACTGTATTTCACCGGAGACAAAAGTTCTCACGTGGAGAGTGTCATAACTATATTAGCCAGAGTGTCCTCCCTATCAACTGAGAAAAGAGCATTTTTCTCCAAAGCTATAAATTAGTAAGAGTTTATCTTTAATAGGCAACTGATATTTACTATGCAATTAATGGTTCTCGGGGGAAGCCCCCACTAGCTTAATGAGGGCGAAGTCCACCCTGGCACCCCCTAAAATGGGAAGTACATATGACTATTTTTTCCAGTCCAGTATTTGTTATTAAGTGGTTCTCAGCCACAGGCACACGGCAGTTGCAACACCATTTCCTGACTGTCACAGAAACCAGTCAGTGCCCACTGAACACCACCACTGCAATTAGATATTTAAGTCACACGCTGTTTTTTCTGCAAAAAAAGTTTTCTCTTGGTTTGGTCTCTAGAATGATCTTTAAACTGGATGTGGCTACAATAAATAACAACTTGAATCTTAAAACAAAAGTGAACACACTACAGACCTTCTCTGATTTAAACAGGCTACAACTGGCCTCTCACCAAAAAGCCCAACGGTCAAGCCCAGGCAGCTACGGGTGCGGCAAAGCTGCAGGACGGCTGAGGCTTTGCAAAGAGACGCTTTTCTCACCACTGCTGAAGTATGGAGGGTGAACCTTACTCTTGCTAACAGTGCTTAGCAAGACCCGTTTGTGTAAACAGACCCTAAGATACTGTAAAATGGGTTTCCATCTCCAAGCAGTGAGAAAACAAAGGAAAAAAAGCCCTCTCCACGAGTTCTACATTTGCAGGACAGTGCTGTTCAGAATGCGACGTGAGCCACACATAGACTTTAAATAGTCCAGTGGCCACATTAAACATCTAGTGAACGTCAATAATGTACCTGATTCAATAAACGCGTCATGTGCACACACACACACACAATCTCCAAAATTCAGTGTGCACTTTGTACTTAAAGCACCTCAGCTCAGAGCAAGCACCTTCTCGGTGCCCGACAGCCCCACCGGGCTCCTGGCCGCCACACCGGGTGAGGCGGCCCTCAGGTTGGGGCCACTTCCCCGTCAGAGTGCTACCGCGTTTCTACAGAGCACAGAAACGCTCATCTTACTTGGGGGTGTCTGCTTTTGTCCAACAATTTGAGACAGTTGAGAAGCAAGGTCCTGATAGTCCCGTAGTGTTTCTTATTCTGATTCTTCTTCATCATCATGTTGCAAGCAACCCTGAAAAAGAAGTTTGTATCACTTTCCTCCCCTTTGTCACTCTCCACAAGACTGAAATCGAGGCTCACTCCTCTTTCCTCCCAGCAGAGTGGGGGCCAGAACCACCACCAGATGCTGTATTCCCCAGCCCCCTGAGTTTATCTTGGTGTAGCCTGTGTGCGTGCATACACACACACACACACACACACACACTCTCTCTCTCCGCTTTTTCAACTATGAAAACCTAACAAGCATTTAAAAGCCTTGGCTTGGATGGTGTGGCTGTACGCTGAATTTCACAGAAGGCTACCTCTTCACTCCACATCTGACAGCACTCACTTGTATAAGAGAACGGCCACCGGCATCGTGAATGGGTTTTGGTATTTGTCTTCAGTTTCTTCACAAAGAGTAGTGAGATCATAGAGCTTCACTATGTCACTGCCACTCGCTGGAAAAACAAACCAACCGACCTCACTTTACAGTAGTCACTCAAATCAATGATTATTACTCAAGAATTAGCTCACCTTTAAACAGCCAATAGGTATGTCCTTCTTTGGTACAATTAGATTTCAGAAATGATAAAATATTCTGTGCAATGTCTTTTATGACTTTGGTAGAAAAATTAGAGTTTTCCAAATCAGGAATCTCTTCTGTCTTTATCATTTCATACTTCTGTAAAACACAGATGGAAGGCAGTTTCAGAGAAAACCTGAGTGGCAACACTTCTCTTACTAAAAAGCAAGCAAATATATAAATCCTGCAATTAAGAGACCCATGCATCATGAACAAGATGTAACCAGTGGTTTTCCATCTTTCTTCTGCTCCCACAGGAGGGGTTTTCAAGGAACAATCACCACCAGACTGGGAACCACGAACTCGGGCATGGCCTCCTTTCTCACACGGAACAGACCTCACAGCACTGTCTTCCGGTCTATCTACCCCGGCGGCTTCCGACGGGGAGAGGTAAACGAAGGTGGACTGCACCCAGTGAGCTCCCCCTAGACGCTGGAAGCGCCTGTGTACTCTCTTCCCTACAGGAATGGAGCACGTGAGGGGTGAGGGCAACAGTAAGAGTGAAGGCTGCACGGCCCTCACCGCCACCACCTTTAAAGCACTCCGAGTCACTCCTAGCTCGTCTCCTGCTCACACTTGCCTAAGCTCCTCTCGCCACATTTTCTGAAGTGCTCCAAGACCAGAAACTCCAAATCAGCTAGGAAACAGGACCAAACCCAGTCTCCTAAGGTTGGTTTTCACCCCTCGTGGTCCTTCTAAAGCTCTCCTGGAGTTCACCCGGCACCATTCCGGCTCTCCTCCCCTATCTGAAAGCACTGCCCCCTTTCACCTGCGCAGGGAAAGGCTCCATGCTCGAGGGAAACCGACTCTCTCAGTGGTGAACCCTAACAGGGTCTAACCCGTCTTCTCTAACACCTGCAAACCACAATGCTCAGCGGCATTTCAACGCTTTCCTCGGACTAAACACATGACAAAGCCAATCCAACGTCCCCATCTCAGCCGACAACACTGCCATGGTTCCAGTCCCTGAGCCGAGCCGTGGAGTTAAGTCCCTTTGACGCTTCCCCTCTCCTCTCACCCAGGGCCTCTCATCACACGCAGCCATTTAGGGTGAGGGTATAACAGTGGTCCCCAACCAAGGGTGCAAATCAGAATCACCCACAAAGCTCCCATCCATTCTGAAATACTGCGGCCCAAGCAAGGTGGGCTTTCTCAAAGAGTTCACAAGGGACTCTGATGCGCCCTGCAGGTTACGAACCACTGGGCTGCAGCACAGAGGTTAAAGGCACGGCCTTGGTCAGAGACAGGTTCAGATACTGGCACCACCACTCACCAGCAGTGTGGCTCTGGGTGACTCACTTGAGCTCCCCGATCCTCAAGTCTCCCTCTCCCTCAAAAGGGAGTCAAGGGGTGTGGGCAGCTAAGACTTGATACGATCATCAATCAGGCAGTGCCTGCAAAGCACTTAGCAAAGCGCTCGGAACAAATGCATGCAGCACACAATGGCCATCACGACTGCTGTCAGTTCTCAGTGAGCGTGAGGACCCCTGCACCGACAGCATGGGTCCACTGCAGCACCGCTAAAGGCGGTGCACACCTCACCCGTCTTTGTCTCCAAACGCTCCTGCCCTGCCCTGCATGCGTGCCACCTTAATTAATACTCCAACACAGGAACCTCACATCCCAGACACAAAGATCTCACTGATTTCCAGTTACCAACTGAACCGAGTCCAACTTCCTGAGCTCAGCGAGACACTCTCCTATTTGGCTGGGACTCTGCCCATCTCTCCACTATTCTGCTACAGGTATCCTGTGTTCCCTCACTGGATTTTCTGCCAACCCCTCATTCACTAACACGACTCTTTTACAATCCACCTCATTTTCCCCAATGCTACCTATCATTCAAGATCAAGTTAAGGCGTCAATGCTTCCACAAAGTCGGCCTTCAGACCATGACAGCAGTGCCCAGACCCTCCATACAAACACCTACACTCTGTGCACTGCACTTGCAGTGCCTACACTGCCACTTCCACTCTCTCCTTGCACATCGCTACTCCCTACGAGACACCTTTCTGAGGGGTGACCACACTTTACTCTGTTTCCCCCCAACATTTACAATGGGGACACAGTGCCTCATAAGTAGAACATGCTCAGCAGCAATGTGCTACCTAAGCTCTCCCCGTTATGCCACGGTTACTGTGGCCTCTCCCTGACGCTGCATATACTGCGCAGATACCTGTGCACTGCATAAACACCTCCAGGATACAGACCCTGCCATGTAACTACCCCGGGTAGCTGGCATTAAAATTACAGTTCTATGGTTACAACTGTAGGTTCAGTACTTTTATGACCTTCTCAAAAATCACCTGTAAAATTACACTCCTATAACATCTAGAATTCTATCAACAACTCAAATGTGAAAATACTCAAATTTCAGTTTATTCGCAGCTATCTTCCTTGCCAAAAGTATACCTTAGATTTTAAGGGCCTTAAAAACTTTGGTGAGGTACTCTCTGCACCAATTAGCTCTTGAGAGATTAGAAAACTCACACTGTGTCTTACCTGTACAATTCCATTTACATGAAAACACATCACAAGCTCTGGCACATTGCATATCAAGTTGTCCAACCAATAGTCAATTCCAGTTAGCACATTAATTGGTTTGTTGTTATCCCTAAAAATATACATTTCTAGTGTTATTTGGTTTAATTGAGACGTTCCATAATGAATGATCGGAGACTCATGTCCCCCGTTTAACTATGTTAACCTATGCTCCCTAGATGGAAAATGCCATAAGCTTCCTCTGCTGGCGAGGAGTGCACGCACAGCTCACGTGGTGTGTTACATTTAACATTTAACGTCCTTTCATGAGCTCTGCTTGCATCTCTAACGGTATGGTTTCTAACGGGAGGAACAGAAGGAAAGGTGGTAGCAAATGACTGCGGGGCTCCTGGATGTGCCTCAAACAGCTTGAGGGGAAGACTGATCGCCATGCAAGACAACGCCCGAGTGAGAATCCACATGGGCTACCGTGGACACGCACACTTGGTGCAGTAAGAAAAATGCTTGCAATGAACAGGAAGCTGGAGAACTCCCTCCCTCACTCATTACATAAGTTCTACTATGTTTTCACAAGTGGCAGAGGTACATGTGAGACTAGGCTGGCACAAGACACCTCTGTCTCTGTTCATCAAGGACGGTGATGGAGACCCCAGCTGCAGGGCTTCCCGCACTCGCCCGCAGCAGCCCCTTCCTCATCGCGCCACTTCAACTGGCGAAAGAAGGGGAGGGTTATAAAACTAGAGAAAGGCAATGATACCCAGCCAGACAGGTGAGAGCAGAGGGGACAGTAACTCTAAAGGAACGCGAGTGTGGTTCACCTGAGACGCAAGCTGACTGCGGGGTATCTGCCCCCTCCAAATATAGGCATGTTGGAGCCGACCAGCATATGTATGTCTTCAAATGTCCACAAGATGTTCCGAACAAAGTCATTTTTAAGACCCTGTGATTTAAAATAGGCAAGATTACTACATAATACACAGGTGGTCCATAAGATCCCCCCCCCCCCGTGACCCACAGAAAGACTAGAAAAAGGGCAAGACAAAGGAGACACAGTACACTAACAAGACAGGCTATAAGATCAGAGATGTCTAGAAAGTGACTTTCAGGACCAAGTAGATTTTTTCCCTTTGAAGTCCAACTGAGACCCATTTTTAAGTAATGAATAGATGGCGGACCAGTGTCTCCACGTGGACCCCACGGCAGGCATACCTGACTGTTCTCCCCGTCATTGAATAGAGTGGTTAGGTTTTGTTCTTTAGGCGCGGAGGCCACATGCCCCACTATGCATGAGGGTTCAAGAGGCTCGCCTCCCTGTGAAAAGCGCAAGGACAAGGAGTGACCCTGCTGCCGGAGCTTCTCACCCACGGCTGCTGCTACAGGGTCTCACCTGTGCACTCACAGAAGATGCCTCTCACCGGCTTTTGGGACTCTGGCTAAGACGCAGCCACAGCTTTTGTCATCGTGACCTACGTCCCTCTCGACAGTCACAGCTACTATCACAATCTCATCACACTTGAGTCTTACTCAAAAAAGACTCAAGATTATTTTAGCTTTCAAAGTTTTAAATTTTTCTCTTTTTGGGGTGAATTTCAATACCATTGCTCTTTAGCCTACACCACCTCTACAAAATTAAACTATTCCTAAGAACCCCCAGCCATACTTTTGAGACTCCCGTCATGGCCACAGCCCGTTTGCATCTGTCAGTGTGTTCCACAGAACATGGTCCTTGGGACAGTCGGTGGGAGATTTCCAGAGTAAGCTGTGACAAGCGCCACTTACTGCAGACTTGTTCTGGGGAGGAACAATGCTTATTACCATTAAAAAGGCCTCTGGTGGACCCCGCAGCAGACAAACCTGCACCCCTGTGTGACCCCATGTTCTGAAGTGCATCCAATCCCAGAACCCTTTATTCCTCACAGCCTGTGGAATAGCTCTGCAAAACTCTCCTAGAAAAGGGGATTTTTGACAACGGGTAGAGTTCACCACTCAATTTTCCAATCGTTAGGGCAGCTGCCATTAAGAAACACTGACTCTTCACGTCAGTGCCACGACAGTCCCAGGATGAGTGCGCATATGTGGGCACTGCTTTGTCCGTGAACTCTTGCCCCCACCCCCTCGTGTGTGTGAACAGGCTCACGCCTGCCTGCGAAGGAAGTGCACGTGACCCCAAGGCCGGAGTTGCGTGTGTGAATGTCCAGTGCTTTTGCTGCGTCCTGACTTCTTAAAGAACCCTAACAGAGCTTCCAACTTTTTTACTACTTATTTATATGGCCAAGTTATTAATTGCAGACCAACTCCCAAAATCTTATTTGCCAGGTAGTTGCTTTAGAGAGTCTGGCCCTGGTCTATGATATTCCAACTAAAGGTTTCTCAGGCTCAAAGACTGTACCAAAGACACCTATTTCACCGATTATTGCTTAACCCAGGTCTCAAACTAGCAGTTTCAGTTTAGGGAACAAGAATTCATGAGGTGGTGGCTTGTGAACAAAAATAAATCTCTAAATGCTGAAATTTAGGCTATATTACATGTTAAGAAAATAGTCTGCAGAGATTATTTTCACAGCAGGCCTGCTCTTCCTGGGAACACGCCATTGCTAAGACAACCTGAGTGCTCTGCAGCCTTCTAAACGTGTGGAGGACGTGGCCACAGCAGAGGATGGTGCCACGACAGGCCCCTGCAGGCACCAGGATCAGTGTTTGAGCCCTAGCTCGGACATCACCAGCTGTGTGACCACGGACAAACGTGTGCTCGTTTCAGTTTACTCATCTGTAAAATGACAGCGTCAATACTGGATACATACACAGCTCTGAGGATGAAAAATCAGTACACACGCATACGTACACACGGTGTGAAGCACATGGCATGGGAGGCATTAACCACATGCCAGCCCACTACCTCCACACGCCAGTCTCCAGACTCTCAAAAGCCTCCCAGACCTTTCACATTGATCGCTACCCGAGGTGAGAACAGATCGGGAGAGGGGAGATGGGCGGTAGGACACTGGTGCTTCTGTCATGAGTCTTACAATGTGTGGGTTTGGAAGTCAAGGGAGAGGGAAAGGATTTCTAAAACCCCTTTGGTGAAACACAATCACACACAAGAAAGCGTGCGAACAAGTGACACAGCTAACGACTACGCACAAAGCAATGACCAGTGTGACCAGTCCCCACGCCATGACCCGGGGCCTTTCTCGTACCCAGGCCCCAAATCCCTTTCCACTCCCACCACACCCCACCCTCCGGTGGCCACCTCTGCGCCAGCTAATTCCTCCCTTCCTTTTCCTGCCAGCTAATTCCTCCCTTCCTTTTCCTGCCAGCTAATTCCTCCCTTCCTTTTCCTTCGTTTTTCCCAACTTAGGAAACATCTGAAATCGTTAGTTTAATGAGATTTCTCCATCTTAAAACCTACTAAAACCACCACCAAGTTAAATGTATTTAATTCCTTGCAACCCTGTAATTTGTAAAGATAGCAACAACCTGGATGGATAATTTTCACTACGAGAGAACAATTTACCAAGTTAAAGGTCATATTTTTATCTTCTTCGAGCCTGTCAATGCATTTTCCTGGAAACAGACACGTACCATTCCCACCCACGGGATTATCTTTCTTTCACAGAAACAACAATAAAGCTGAACAGGCAGCAAGAAGAAACCAAGGACATGAGGGCAGACAGACACTATCCCACTCTTTTCGTTTCTGAAAGCTCTGTAAGATCGATGTGGGTTAACGTCTCAGGAACTGCATCCAGAAAATCTTAAGCGTGATTTTAGACCGAATAATCTGACTACAAGTTAAAGTCAGTATTTCAATTACAAACAAATCCGAGTCAATATTTGATAGGCATTTACTATACATCTGATGTTTAAAATACACATGACTATATTTATTGTATAAAACTCGGGACTTCAAGGAAATAATCAGTATTGATAATCATACTGGTGAGCTATTTTAAATGCTGACAAAATTTTTTAAATATTTTGATTTAATTAAAAAAATCCGGTCTAGCCATTCCTATCTCTTGTACACTCCATCTTGAAAAACTAAAAGAAATACTGTTTTCTGATTGTGCGACATGAATCAGCAGGATCTTTTTAACTCCTGTTCATCTACTTTTATTAACAAGGTCATTGGTTTTGTCTTTTGAAGTGAGTTTACTCAAGTAGCATCTCCGCACTAACTCACCTGACTGGAAGCACCAGGATCTTCAGAAACGGAAGCAGGCATGTCAAAGGGGGCGGGCCACGAAGCCCCGTCCGAGTCCTGTGTCTGATCGGAGCTGGACGGTCCCTGCTGTTCGGCCGCAGACGGGACAGGCTGTGCGGCTCCGTCCCCGTTGATACTGCCACATGGGAAACAAAAAGTATCACACTGCTGCTCAAGTTAAGCTCAGGTAAGTCAACTACTTTTTAAAAACTAGACTCTGTCATCAAACATAAGTCTTCTTTTTAAAAAAATACGACATTGACATGTCAACAATATAGTGGCAGACCTTAAATTTTTACTGTTACTGGCTTCAAGTTAAATCTTCGATCAGAACCGCATTTTCCTCTTGAGATAGAACGAACAAGCGGCCAAATACCTGTAGTATAAGAACTTGGAAAGAATGGCCTTCTGGTACCAGTGCTCTTTGCTCTTTTTCTTCCTCTGCCACTTCTGGTCGATGAGCCTTTGGTAGAACTCTTTCAGCCACGTCCAGTCCCCAGTCTAACAACAGAAGACACTGGTCAGTACATCAGAACCATCTGCTACCTACTATTCTTTCACAGGAAATACTTCCTATTTTTTGAATACTGTTTCATAAATACATATTCAAGCATTTAGCTTTCCAGGCTGAACTCCCATCACTTCTTTTAGAAAATCTCCCCGTCTTCCTCCTCTCCCTCAGCCAGGAGAGCAGAGGCGACCCTTGTCCGTAGCATCCTCTCCGATGCCTGGACAAGCTGCACCGAGCCGTGTGCCAAAACGACTGTGTATGTGTGTCTACGACACCAAAGTGGTAGACAGCCCAGAAGCAAGGACTGTGATTTGGCCACTGGCAACCCAAGACCTGGCCCAGTAGCGAGCACATATATACCAGGCGGACGGAACTGTGGTCTTTGCAAAGGGAAAGACATTTACTGTAAATGTCAATTTAAATCGCAGTAACTTACTTCCTGTACCAAAGCACTGCAAGAAGAGTCTTTAAAGAATAGCCTATAGGACTGGCAGAACCATGAACTACTTGCAAACAGTCCATGAAAAGGTAAGCACAGAAATGGAGAGTAAGCCTTGGGAATAGCAACATGGCTCTTCTTCACAAAAACATCCACCATCAGTATCTTGGGGGAAATGTCATTTACCAACATAGACTGAGAACCTCTGTTTTAAGAGAACCCGTTAATTCTAGTAACTATGGATTTGCAGAATTATAACATTTCTCACATTTCCTGGCAGTCCTGTTTCTTGAGAATCTCTTTAATGGAGACATCAAAGGGCTTTTCAAAAATTTAAACTAGTCTCTTTAATTTCAGAATTTTCACAACTTTCTTCATTGGCTTCATCATTTTCCTTGCAAGAATCCTGGCTGTTGGTATCAATAAGTTTCTTGCCAATTCCCTTTCCTATTTTTTACCCAAGCTTTTTTTATTACCAGTGAAGTGTCTCATCCCTCAGTTGCTAAAGCACTCAATTGTTTCCACTTCGACCTTTCTGTGAAACAATCACATTTCTAAGGCCCTGAAGTTGTCAATGCTTTTCAGGTGGTTTTCCACCAAAAGCAGTACCTGCGACGACCTCATGAAGAGTTCCTGGATATCCAGCTCATCTAACAGGAGAGTCCTTCCCACACGGTGCACAGCCATGCTCACATGGGACTTGCTGTAGGGGATCTTCAGGAGCTTTTTTATGTTCTTACAAAATTAAGAGAAAAAGAGTTTAGAAAGATGTTTGTAGTGTGATTCGGGATCTTTCCATTTTTAACTTCATTCCATTTTAGAGCATGATAGACCTTATTTACCTTCGGTTATACAAGCTGTACTTCACACAAAGAGCTAAACACAAAGAAGACAGATCTTAAAATTTCAACCACCTGCACTTTTCAAGTCACACTGTGTTAACCTGGCTGATGGTCACAGGTGTGGTTTTACACAAAAGAATTTCCTGAAGGGAAGTGGCAGGTCACACTTGCACCAACCTAGGCTTTTAGCCTATCTGATAAACCGACCGACTAAGGACCAATAGGCTTTGTTAGAAGCAGGATTTCTAATTCTCAACTGGCAGCATACAAACTCACTCCCAACATTCCAATCACTTGTAACTGCTGTTTTTAAAACACAGCTGTCAGTTTTAGTATTATTATCACTGCCAGTGTTTTGGGGTTGTTCCTTCCTCCCTTGAAGAAAGGTGTGTTCAACATTGTCACCTTAATGACCAAAAAGGCATTCGATTAGCAGATAGCGATTTAATTTCGTCACTAGTTTTTCAGGACTACAGAGCAGAGCATGCTGTGAGCAAGAGCCTGCACAGATACTCCGATCACACTCCCCAGTGAGGACACTCACCTCCGAGTCTGAGACAACGTCCACATCGTTCCCCACGGAATCGATGAAGTCGTACGCCATCCCAAAGCTAATGGAGGGAAAAGGCCATGAAGGTCACGCTTACAATGACGCGGACAGACTTAACCGTTTGTGTCCCAAGCAGCGCGATTGCGCTGCTGACAATACCCCCTGGGACTCAAACAGTTAATCACAGAACAGTCGTTCGCCCTTCTAGGATGCACACTTTCCACATTCTGACATCTCTGAAATCAGTGTGCCTATCACCAGCAGAGTTGACTAGTTTTTCCTTCTTAGTGGTATGTAAAATAATGGTGTTACATATAATCAGTGGCACCTTAGATGTGATAAAATCAAGTAATGATCATTAGAAGCAATTCACAGAAACATCTAGAATAAAAACAGTGAACAATTACAGTACTTTCATTTGTGTAACCACAAACCCCCCAAAATTCCAAGAGAAATCAGTTCAAGATGTTATTCTTTTTAGGTGGGAAGGTAAGAAAAACATTTACCAGGACTTCAGTCTTTGAGACACTGTTCCAAGCAACACACAACACTAGTCTCTGAAAACACACATGAAAGAAGTACACCTGAGCCCAATTCAGCCAGAAGGAGAAAAGAGAAACGTGCCAGACCCCACGTGAGGCTCGTCTACCACCTACAAGCCTGACAAGCATCTGATGTCGGCGTTTTTCAGCGAGTGGCAGGGAGCAGGACACGTACCCAGGACCACCTCACTTCACAGCTTGCTCTGATAATTTACTGTGGTTTGGACAAGCTGCTTAACCTTCCCAGGCTTCAGTTCTGCCTGTGAGAAGTAGTCAACGGTACCTAACTCACAGGGTCGCTGTGCGAGTTAAGTGACATCAATATGTAAAGTACTTAACACAACGTATGTAGTCCACATAATTACCATTTAAATCATTCGTAACATTTCATGGTGTTCACACATCCTAATTTATTAAGCCACTCTTCTAAAAGAAGACATATGGACTACTTCCAACCTTTTGCTAGTAGAAATCCTGCTACAGACAACATCTTGCAAGTATAACTTTTACCTTGAGCGGCATTAGGATAACTTCCAAGCCGCCAGCTCCGAAGGCACTGATGTACTTACGGTGCTTGCTGTGTGTCATGTGGAGGCCCTGCAGGTCCGCTCACTGAAGGAGAGCAGAGAGCCCCACACACTCGCTGGTCTACGGGACTAGGGATACTCACACGTCAGTCTCAGTACGCCCCTAGGCTACCCTCTCATGCCAACAGCACCAGCAGGGTTTCCAGCAAGTGTCAAAGTTATGGTACAAGTCACCCAACACGCTGGATTTCTGCATCAGGCTTTTTCCGGCCAGACAACCCAGGGCACTTAATGGAAAGGCCCAGGAAAGATGAGACAATGTCAGTGGCTTTCCCCCTCAGGTGTCACCTTAACTCTGTAGTCACATATTCCAAAGGTATGTAAATTGGCTAAAAAGAAAACACCTGATTGAATTCTAGAGGTCAAAACTGTTTTATTTATAGTAACATGACACAGACTTTAAAGAAGCACAGGCATTATTACTGTCTTCCTGTTCCGTAACCCTACCGGCCGCGGGCAAACAGGGCCCTGAGGAGCACTGCACACTCGGGTGGCTGAGCAGGGCTTTGGAGCAGCAGTAAAAATACCACTGACCGAGCCCTGACCAGCGTGGCTCGGCTGGACGTGGGTCCGTGAAGCCAAGGGCAGCCTGAGCCGGTGTGATGCCCGGTCAGGGCACATCCTGGGTACGGGGCGGGTACAAGAGGCAACCAGTAGACGCGTGCCTCCCTAAAAATAGATTTTAAAAAACCTTAAAAAAAAACACAACACCACACGAACCACTGATTGAAATTTACCTTGAAAACGGCTTGCTCTTCTTACTATTGCCAAGAATGGTAGTGCCTGCCGGGCCCAGCTTGGCGCTCTCCCGTAGCCAGTTGGCAGGTGGGAGTTTCAAGTCTGTCTTCTCCTCCAGGCGAGCAAACGCGGTCCGAGGAGGGGCCGAAGAGCACTTCACCACCGCGCGGCTCTTCACTTCGCTGCCTCCAAGGCACAAAGCTGATCCCTGGCGGGCACACGGAATGACACTTCAATGAGTGCCTAGGAACAAAAAAAATCCCACCCTGCTACAAAAAGAAAACAAGGACCCGCTACATCAGGCTTCACCGGGACGTCTGTTACGTGCTACTAATGGCACCTACACACGGGGAGCATCATCTGTCACATTTAATCAGCTTTTTTGAACAAAACTGTTTCAAAGACAAAACATAAGTCAAGGAGTAGGATGGTTCTAGTTATCAGCTGGGAAGCAGGCCAACCAACCTACCTTTTAAATGTTATCCACAGAAACTGGAGAAGCAGGAACCAAGGAGAGTCAACACTATCATGGCAATAAACGCAACGTTTGGTAAAACCTCTGTGCAGTATCAAAGACGCGTTTTAATTTCAATACCACACACCACTTAGAAAGCCGTTTGTGGTAAGGTAATGGGTCTTCGAGAGCAAACCTTTAGCGCTTAATCCTCCGACTCCGACTCCCAGCGGCGGCCCTGCGGGCTCCTCCCAGCCGTCACGCGCTCCCCGCAAGCCCAGGGTCGCGTCCACGACTCTCTACCCGGGCACTCAGTCCCCGGCAAACACTTAGCATCCTTCAGGTGTGCCCGGTCCCACCTCGGGGGGCTTCGCCCCGAAACCCTCTCGTCTCCTTCCCTCTTTGACGGCGGTGCCACGCTTTGGAAGCACATACCATCGACACGCGCGAGCCTTGACGGCAGAGGACGTGTCTAGCTCACCGATCGGTTACCCCGGGAGTAACCAGGGCAGCTTCTGACACAAATGACTTGCCAATAAAACCTGGATACCGGACGACAGGCACGCAGACACAAGCCCCGTTTTGGGGGGCTGCCGGGGAGGCGCGGGGAAAGCGCCAGAGGCCGCCGGGAACCGTGGCATCCCTCCCCGGCGGAGCAGCCCCGGAGTCCTGCGGTCACGCCCCGTGGACTCACCTGTGCAGAAGGTTCCTCAGTCTCTCCCGGGGACAGTAGGCTGAGTCCTCCGCGAGCCGTGGCCCCGGCCGGCGGAGCTTCGGCCCCGGCCTCCTTGGAGTCCCCCATCACCTCGGTCCAGAGAAGGCGAGGCGAAGCAGGCAGGACCCGAGACGCCGCGACGGGAACCAGGGCCCACCTACGCGGATGCCCAGCGAAGAAGGCGCCAGAAACGCCCCAAAGACGCCCCAGAAACGCCCCTCGCGCCGCACTTCCGGTCTCTCACAGGAACAAATAACTGTGGCACGTCCAAATCTCGCGAGCTTTGTGCCAGAGGCCCGGCCCCGCTTCCCCCGGGGGCAGCCACCTTCGCGGCGGGGTGGAAGCTGCAGTGCGCCTGCGCCGTCAGAGCCTCTTCGGAAGGCCTCTTCTCGCGGTGTCTGACTTTCACGCTCCACCCCTTGCACACTACTGGGCTTTGTTGGCAAACAGTTCTTGGCACTTGGGCTCGAGGCACGTCGATGTCGCCGCGGTCCTCGCAGCGTGGGCGGGCGAATGCCGCTGTCCGTTATATAATGTAGAGCAGGGTTAGCAGCCTTCTCTCCCCAGCCTTCGGTGCCTCCTCGGTTTACAGGCGGGCTCACGAAGACGGGTCCCGCAGAGGGGCACTCAGGCTCGAGCCAACTGGGCATCCTGTCCCCGCATCACAATGCCCGCGTGGGCCACAGTCCCGAGAGTAGGAGTGGCGCCCACGTTTCAGAGGCGTGGGCGCCACAAGGTTTTTGCCAGGTGCCGGGGTCGCAGCATCTTCCGAGAGCCCGCGGGTTGTCAGGCGCCGGGCCCTAGCCACGGGCGTTCCAGGTGGTCCAGGAAGCACCTGGGGGTCGAGCTGACGGGCAGACTCTGATGCAGCGGGTCTGGGATGAGCCTGAGCGTCCGCATTTCTAACAGGCTCCCGGGAGAGGACGCTGGCCCTTGGACGAGTCGGGAGCATGAGAAACTGCCGGGGCGGTTGTAAAGCTTCGCAGGTGCTGGCAGGTTCTCTTACCCTCGGACGCCGCGCCCAGTGTCATATCAAGCGCAGTTAAATAAAGCCACGTCCTTCATAAAAGTCTGCTTTGCGGTTAAATACTGGAAGTTTTTTTGAGAAATTAATTTGTCTTGCAGCTATGTGGCTTTCTCAGTTTACATTAGGCCCTGATAAACTACGTGCATATTCAGAAATCCTTGTGACCGAACAAGCTCAACTGGCAAATTGTTTTCAAATGAAACAAAACGTTTTCCGGGGTTGTATTTAACAAGGAATTTGATATAATAGAACATTTTGTAGACACGTCAACATGGATTGATTATGATATTCATAATTTTCTGTTTGTATTTTGCACCCAATTATTTTTTGGGTAAGTAATACATTGTTATTATAGTAAAAAAAAATGGACACAACTTAAACATCTAGCATCAGGAGGATAGTTAAGTCTACTTTTGGTAATAATACTATTAACTTGTGTAACCATTAACTTCTTTTTCAAGAACATTTCAATTGTACATGGTATGATGTTGAATGATAATATTTTAAAAAGCAAATGTGCAATATGATCCTAATTTTAAAAACATGTCTATTGCTGTGTTTATGTCCATAAAAACATGAGTGGTAAGATGAAGTGATTTAAAGTGTATTCCTTAAAGCTTTCTTTATTTTCCTATTTACTTATTTCTAATTATGCACTACAGGCACACCTCGTTGTGTTGTGCTTAATTTTATTGTGCTTCACAGGTGTTGCATTTCTTTTTACAAACTAAAGGCAAAACCCTCCACCAGCAAGAAGACGACAACTCGCTTTATCTCTGTTCTTCCTTTACGATGGTGGTCTGGAACCGAACCCGCCATATCTCCAAGGAATGCCTGTATTTTATAGTAAAATGTAATTTCTATTAAGCTTTTAAACATATATATACATATATATAAAATTTTGCTTGTACTAATCTTTAAATTCTGTTGTTTTACTATATAATTCTTTGTAAGAAGGGGGTTCCTGAGGCAGCAGTAAGTCTTTTCTCAGATAGATTGCAGACTTCTTAAGAAATAAGAAGTGCCTGAACTCTTGGTCGTGCTAGGTGGGACAAGGTACTGGAAATGGCCTGTGGAAGGGCAGGTAAGAATGACGTGGAGAGAGCCAGGAACTCTGCACCGACGAAGAGCCCCAGATGGGACCCTGGGAGCAGAAGGGATCTGGGGGGCGGGCTCAGGGGCTCTCTGATGGAGGGAAGTCTGAGGAGGGGCTGGGTTTCCTGGGGCCACTCAGCAGGGCTGGGACAGGAGAGACTTAGGGTGGTCCCTGAGGGCAGGAGAAACGGGCACACTTGGCTCATGAAGTTTATAAATACATTCTTGTAGTTCTGAGTGCTTAGTAATTTTCCTTTTCCCTATTCAAAAACTTTTATGTGCTGTGCTTTTTTTTAAGTTATTGTCATTGCTCCTAATATAAGTGATTGAAATGCAATGTGGAAAAACATGGGTCTTTACTTCCAGAATTGCACATTTTAAGAGGGTCATGTTCATCTTTGTATTGTGCCAGAGCCCCCCACCCCACTCCCCTGTCCCCCAGCTCCCAGCACCCTGCGGACGCGCTTCCTTATCTGTGGCCTGCTCTGCACTGTGGGTGCAGTTACCTGGGTCTTGTCTGCAGTCTGCACTCTCCCGTTTACCTGCCTCCCCAGTGCCTGATGCTCTTGCCACTTCAGAAATGTTTGTTGAATAAATAAACTGCTTAGTTTTCTGCTTATGGAACAAGCTGTTTTATAAGTCATTGTTGCTGGTGCTTTCCCTCTGCCCAGAATATCTATCCCTTCCTCCCCTGGCTCATCCCTCTAGATGGTCTCAGGTATCATCCCTGATAGTCCGTCCTGATCCCCGCTCCTTCCCCCTTAGGGTCCTTTTCTTTGTTCCCAAAGCCTGTGTGTGGCTTTATCCCACACTTGTCACTTAACAGAAGAACTACCTGTTTGTATCTGCCCTCCTTGCTGACTGTGAGCTCCTCAATGGACAGTGTCCTGTCTGATCACCCCTGTTTTACCAACACTGGGCACAGTGTGCTCTTTCAGCCCTTAGGCAAGGTGGGGAGAATGATTAATGCCAGCAGGCTTTTAAAACTCTTACCAAAACGTTTGAGACATAAAACAATGTCGTTGGCTCAGAAATATTTTTTAAATCTGCAAAATCAAAGCTAAAAATGTTTCATGAAGTATCTCCCAAATATTTCAGAGTCAATGTCTTTAATTGTTAAAGTTAGTATTGCAGTTCATTCCATTCTAAAATTTGTAGGTTAGACTTTCTTTGATTACAAAAATGTTCCCAGCGTGCATGATGATTTCAGAGAAATCTCAATCAACTATAAATTGATGTAGAACCCACAGCAGACAGTATTTTCCAAAGTGAAATTAGAAATCTTTTTAGGAAGCTATCCAGGAAAACAATTGTATGTCAGGCAGTTGTGCCTGGGGCCCTCTGAGTCCCTAAACAGCCTGACTGAAAGAGGAGAACCATCGGAACAGCTGGACTCGGGCTCCTGCAGTCATTTGCCATAGTCCCCCTCCATGGCCGGTGTCTTACGCCTGCCCAGCCTCACTTGTGTACTCTGTGTGCTGAACCTTGAAGGGCCCTGAGCTCCTGATTCCTGGTCCTAGATGTTTCAAGCTGGAGGAGAGATTCAGGGTCATCTGAGCCAATCTCAGCTGTCTTTAGATGAGAGCAATGCAGTCCAGAGAGGAGAACAGAATTGACGTGAATATCATACAAAGCTAATTAGTACAAAGGCAGGACTAGTAACCAATGCTCACAAGCAGTACTCCCAGGTAGCCTTCTGAAGAGCTAAATGGCAGACACAAGCCAGTGGAGCTTCAATTTCTTTCAGAAGCACCCGAGAGACAAGCGGGGAGACCCGCAGCCACCCCCAGAGTTAATTGAAATCAGTGTCTCTGAGGGAGTGTCGAGGAAAGTACATTTTCAGTGAGATTACTAATATCTGACCACCTCTGAGTATGATCTCCAAAGATAACATTTGGGGGTGTAATTTCATTTTTTAAAAGAAAATCTGAAAAGTAAGGGCAAAATTAAGCCTTGCTAAGACTTCAAAAATGCATGGACCCAAGTGCTTCTCCTGGGGCCATGGTGCACTGGGATATTGGCCCAGTACGACTGATCGCCTTATGTGGCGGAAACAAGTGATTCCCTGACTGTCAGGGACTCTCAGCTTGGCTTGCCGGGTAAGATACAGGATGCTCTGTTACTGTGAGGTCTCATAAAGTAGGAAGAAATGTTCAGGATAAGAATGCCCCAAATATTAGTGTAAGTACGTTCCATGCAACATTTGGGGCATGCTTTCTAGTGCTGTCGCCTTTGCTCCAGGACGTGGGTAATGAAGCCACCTCAGCCTGGAGCATCACCAGCTGGAGTGGCAGACCGTGATTGCTGAACTTCAGACTAGATCCTAATGCAAGTGGCTTACACCACGGCTGCACACTTGTCCGAAATGAGACATGTGGTCAAGCTTAGCATAGGTGTGATAGGGGAGACTAAGCTCCCCCAGGAGGGGCCCTGGGTGTCTCTGGACCACAGCATATGGTGGCATTGAGGGGCTATCAGAGGCCATCCAGATGGTTACATGTGGTGACAAAGCCCTGCGGAGACTGTTCTCTGAGTTTTGTAATAAGATGGGTGGTGGCCTTGAAACTCTCCCGTGCCACACAGATCACAGATCACAGATCACCTTGTGACAAAGCACCCGAAAGAGTCACCAAGCTTTAAAAAGGAGCTGCTGTATTTCCTTTTATGAAAAGTTCCATATTTTCTCATCTCTTCTGTGATGAGTGGCTGTCATTGGGATGCTATGTAGAGAGTTCCACAAAAAATAAACAAAAATAAACAGACTTACTCTGTTCCTTCAAGTTGGAGGGATGTTTTAACAATGAGTGAGAAAGTCATCAGTTTTCAAAAGAATCTTATCCTCTGTAGAAGGCGTTTTTGAAAATAGATGTTTGTACATCTCTCCAATGTTAGGTGATTTTGTGGCTAAAAATGATGGGCAGCTTATAGAAAAAAAAGTCATATCTGCACACTGAACCGAGAAACTGAAATCTCTAACCATGTTTAAAAATCTTCCAAGTAGAGAGTGTGCATTTTAAACAGGCCAAGGAGTTAGTTGTAAGGAGGCCAGTGGAGCAGACCCAGCTTAGCTATGGCGGAGCGCTAAGGGGCAGGAGGCCGCAGACGTCCAGCCAGACCGGGAGCCTCCTCCAGGCCACACTTGCAGGGCTTTGGAAAAACCTATCCTCGTTTTAATTGTTCCCTTTGATCCACTAGTTGGCCTACTCAGAATGCCCAGACTGATCTCTTTGTCAGCCACCCACTGATTTGTTTACCCCCAAAATGTGTCTGCAACCCTGGCTCCCAGGCTGCCAGCAGGGTTCTTCCTCTCTCCTCCCTCTGATACATCCTGTTCTTAATTTTGTTCCCTGACAGCCCTCAATTGACCTTTCTTCCTCCTGCACAGAGCAAGCAGATTGCATGTAACGCAAGTAGCTAAATACATGAAGTATTCCTTGACACCATTCAACTGATCTGCAAGAAAGACTGATGGGCTTCAAAGAAGGCGGCGATTTGACTAGCCAAATTGCAGTTGAAACCTTTGCATGACTTGTAGATAGAATTGAAATAGGCCATGTGATTTGGTGAGCTCTGAGAGCCTGTGGTTCCTCCGAATTTACTTATCTTTTGAGATATGTTAAGTCATGGCACCCATCACAAACAAGTTTTTAAACAAACTGAACTTAACCACTGCAAATGGTACATTACAAAGTTTTCAACCCAGCGTCTCAAAACTAAAAGAAACCTGGCCAACCACTTTAATTTTTAAAAAAAAATATTAGTGACAACAGAGCTACTTTGCGGTCAAAATCAAAGTATTATAAACGTTCACTGCTTTGGACTTTTAAAATTTTCTACGTTTCTGTTTTTATGTTACTTTATTACTGTTAGTATATTATTTATAAATAAATAAGTGTGTTATTGGGGGGGGTGTTCAGAATTTTTTAGATCGAATCGTGATGTGATAAAACGTTTATAAACCACTGCTCTCAGAAAGACCGCGTCAGACACACCGGAGTATCGAAAACCAGGTGCCAGCCACTCTTTCAGTCCAGGACGGTTGCCGAGTTAAGGACCCATCTTCTCCTGGCACACTCTAGTTCGACGAGAGTGGAAGACTTTTAAAGTACAACGCAGCGCAGCCCTTGATGTGCGATTTACCTGTGTCCCAGCAAGATGCTCCTGGCTGCGACCACACGATACCTTATCTAGTCAGCAGGTGATAGTTATTTCACCGCTGCTCTGTGAACTAACAACACTTAAGCCAAGAATTTGACTACCTGGACATGATTTCGGCAGCGTTGGAAGGTATTCCTTTTCTAGATGCCCCGATGAATTTGGATTCTTTCACAAGCGCAGTGCACGATGACTTTCGGAATACAATGTGAATGGCACCTCTGCAGAGTTTTACTTCCACAGCGAAAGCGCTCTTAAGGCCTTTGTGAGATTTATCCTCCGAAGCTGATTATTACCCGACATGAATCCTAGGAACAGTTTGAAAGTCACAAGCATCTGCTCTTCAGGCACCTCATGGGTGGCCGGAGCCCAAGCATTATTCATGCTGTGCTCTAACCTTAGGCTAAGAGTGAGAAGGAAAGAATTCTCAAATGAACCTTCAGATCAATGCCACAGTCAGGCACTGCTTTGTGGGTTCTCTCGGCCTTTCCAGTTAAGGGCTTGTCCTTTGCAGACCCTAACGAATCATTTAGCCATTAAGCATTTACGAGGAGGCTCCCAGCGGAGAGAACAAAAGGATTGCATCGCTTAGTGCAAAAGCGTCAAGTGTCACAGCCGCTGCCTGGACCTCTTTACGCAACATTTCTGGCACATTGGTCTTCCTCGTGGGCATTGAAGAGCTCAATTCTATGTTCTCAGTGCGATGCAGTCACAGGGCTCCCAGGAAGAGAATCCATCGCATGCAAATCTTGGGCAGAACGGTAAGTACTGGATGAGCCACGGGTATTATCCACAGAGGACAATTTTTTACATATTTATTTACATTTTTTCCATCTAAGAAATGGAGCCAGAATCCACAGATGTCAGGATCCATCTGCACACTTTTGTTTTCCTGCCCAGAAGGCAAGAATATTGCATGTTAAGAGTGTCTGGACTTTTGTCCCTTCTTATCGCAAGTGACTTTCTCAGCCCTGATCGTTCACGTTTACCCGGTGTGAGTGCCAGTCAAGGCCTTGCGTCCTGGAGAACTCTGAGATCCTGGGACAAAAGGCATTTTACGCGCACCAAGTGGAAAAGCGCCATTTACATTCATCCGCTGCTGTGGCATTTCTCTCTGGAATCTTCCTCTTGTCTGTCAACATTGTGCAAAAGGACAGGCCTCGTCTCCATCACAAATATCATTCTGTTAATGGTTTGGCAGCAGGAAAGAGACAGCGCCAAGAATGGGAGAAGGAGCTTCAGCTCTACTGTTGGAGGGGCTCGGGCTGGTCCACCCCTGAACCTGTGCGGGGACTGGGGACTGCTGTGGGAAGACCTGCATAGGAAATCATCACTGCGCTTCGTGGGTGGTGGGCACAGTGACCTGTTCATTGTCTGACCGCAGTGACCCGCAGGCAAATCCTAGCTTCAGGGAGCACCCTGTGAGTCCTCTCGCCCAGCCCTGGGGAGGGTGGTCTGTGCAGGCCTCCACGACCCCAGGAAGGCTCCCAGAGTGCAGAAACTTCTACCCGGGCGGCCCCTACGGCCTGGGGTGTGTCCTTGCTCGGAGAGGGCACTGCTTGGTCTGATTTAAGAAACACCAAGGACTTTCTGCCCCAGGAGATCTGTTGTGCCTTATCACACATGGATGAGGGGTTGCCCACCTGCATGTGTGACAATTAGTAAGTAAACCCCGGCTCTGAGGGCCTCCTGTTCCCATCTGGGATGTGCTAGAGCATGGGTTGGGGAGCTATATACATGAACGGGGGGCATAGAGGCGCAAGAGGAGAGGTGCTTGGGGGGCAGGAGTGCTACCACAGAGAAGGATGCCCCTTCATGGAGGAAGACCCCTATCCCGCCCCTGTCCCTCATACCCCTCTCCCTGGAGCCTCCTCTGAGTCTGCAAACCCACTGCTGCTCTTCCTCCTCCTTGGCCTTTGTCTTCAAATCTTTTCATCACAAAAATGTCAAATACATGTGTAAGTAGAGGGAGCAGGGAGACAAGCCTGCTGTCCCCAGTGCCACCATCCACCGAGAACAAGTGTCAGCACACATCCAGCTTGCTCTCACCTCCTCTGCCCCCTCCTGTTGTTACTGAAATTAACTCATCCTTAATCATGTTTCATTGAACCCTCCCTGTGGCCTTTTCTGGCCATTTCCTTCTCTCCTGTCAATCACTGTCTGAAGTCCGTCTGTTGGGTCGGCTGTGAAAAGGCACATTTCTCAAGCGAACCCTAGGCATTTCTGAGAGAAGTGATGGGTTGACCAAGGAGCGCACTCTGGACCCAGTTCGTCCAGCAGACACTTACCGAGTCCGGGCCCAGCGCAGGGCTAAAGAGATCAGCACAGCAGGGCACCAGATCTCAAGGACCAGCGATCTGGGTCTGGGGAGAGGACAAGGGCTGTGGCAAGTGCTCAGTGGTGACAGGCAGAGTGTGATCACCGACACAAGAAAAGTACCCAGTGTGGTGGAGGTTCCCAGGGGTGGTCAACACAAAGGGGGAAGGTGGTGCAAGGCCAGGAGGGTCCAGGGGAGCTTGAGGCAGGTGGGGAAGGACTGAGAGGGTCAGGCCTGGGGTAGGACAGTGACAGAAAAGCGCTGGCCAGAGTGCAGAAGTGGGCGTGGTCTGGGGGGACCCCAGAGTCACCCAGTGGTTAAAACAGTGATGTAAGGGGTTGTGGGAGGTGGGGGGTGGGGCAGTTGAGCTCTCAAATGAACCCTTGGGCTCTTTCTAGGTTAGTAACTAGCCAATTCTCATTTCTAAGTAATGAAACACAAAACTGAACTTCTAGAAGCATGGCTATGAAAAACAAACTCCAGACTCCGATTAGAAAACCAAAGGAGACTTCCGGCCAAGATGGAGGCGTAGGTAGACACACTGTGCCTCCTCGCACAACCAAAAGAAGGACAACAACAAATTTTAAAACAAAAAACAACCAGAACTGACAGAAAATTGAACCATATGGATGCCCGACAACCAAGGAACTAAAGAAGAAACTTTCATCCAGACCGGTAGGAGGGGCAGAGACCAACCGGGCGGACAGGACTCTCAAGGTGGGGCAGTGGCTGGCAGATCCAGGCAAGGCGCAGCTGGCCGGGAGAGGTGGCGGCTGCAGACCAGGCATCCCACTCCCTCGTGAGGATAAACCGGGAGAAACAACTGGGGAGCAAGACAGACACTTTAACCCAGAGTTCCAGTGCGGGGAAATAAAGCATCAAAGCCTCTGATTGAAAACTCCTGTGGGGGTTGAGGCAGCAGCAGCGGAAAAAACTCCCAGCCTCACAGGAGAGCTCGTTGGAGAGACCTAGAGCGTACATAAGCACACCCACCTGGGAATCAGCACCAGAATCAGCACCAGAGGGGCCCAATTTGTCTGTGAGTAGCGCGGAAAGTCATTGAAAACCAGCAGAGTGGATCAAGAGCCATTGTTCCCTCTCGGACCCCTCCCCCACAAACAGCGTCACAACGCAGCGACATGGCTGCCCCGCCCTGGTGAACACCTAAGGCTCCGCCCCTTACTATGTAACAGGTGCACCAAGACAACAAAAGTGGCCCAAATAAAAGAACAGGTCAAAGCTCCAGAAAAAAAATACAACTAAGCGACAATGAGATAGCCAACCTATCAGATGCACGGTTCAAAACGCTAGTAATCAGGATGCTCAGACTTGGTTGAATTTGGTCACAAATTAGATAAACAAATGAAGGCTACGATAAGGGAAATGAAGGAAAATGTACAGGGAACCAACAGGGATGGGAAGAAAAACGGGACTCAAATCAATGGTGTGGACCAGAAGAAAGAAAGAAACACTCAAGCACAACACAATGAAGAAACAAGAATTCAAAAAAATGAGGAGAGGCTTAGGAACCTCTAGGATGTCTTGAAACGTTCCAACATCCGAATCATAGGGGTGCCAGAAGGAGAAGAGGAACAGAAAGAAATTGAAAACTTATTTTAACAAATAATGAAGGACAACTTCCCCAATCTGGCAAAGGACATAGACTTCCAGGGAGTCCAGGAAGCTCAGAGAGTCCCAAAGAAGTTGGACCCAAGGAGGAACACACAAAGGCACATCACAATTACATTACCCAAGATGAAAGATAAAGAGAGAATCTTAAAAGCAGCAAGAGAAAAGGAGACAGTAACCTACAAAGGAGTGCCCATCAGACTGTCAGCTGATTTCTCAAAAGAAACCTTGCAGGTAAGAAGGGGCTAGAAAGAAGTATTCCAAGTCATGAAAGGCAAGGACCTACATCCAAAATTACTCTATCCAGCCAAGCTCTCATTTAGAATGGAAGGGCAGATAAAGTGCTTCCCAGATAAGGTCAAGTTCAAGGAGTTCATCATCACTAAGACCTTATTATATGATATGTTAAAGGGACTTATCTAAGAAAAAGAAGATCAAAAATAGGAACAGTAAAATGACAACAAACTCACAGTTATTAACAACTGAACCTAAAACAGAAACAAAAACAAACTAAGCAAACAACTAGAACAGGAACAGCATCACAGAAATGGAGATCACACGGAGGGTTATC